>CM068367.1:414168390-414768390 GCA_034769895.1 Magicicada septendecula | reverse complement strand
ATACTGTGAGAGGACATTTTCACACTTTAAATTTAAAACCCTACTTAAGGGATACTATAAGTGTTCATAGACACCAAATAAAGGCATTATACCAAAAACTTAACCTGATTATAGTAGATGATATTGCTATAATAACAGGTTAATAATAATAAAATTAATAATCTGTTTTAATAAAACAGATTCTATTGAACATTTGTTGTTGTTTAATGTATTTCAGTATTAAGTTTTCATACTGCAATGGGATGTTTACTTCTCATTTCCATGGTAGAAGAGATCAAGTCTATGGATAAGTGTTGGGAAATAATATGCTAGAGTAAATATATTGTTATGTATTATGAGAAGTTTTCCAATGTGGTTGCACTTTTTAAAAAAAAAAAAAAACATAGTATATAGTTTTTAAATTGATTTATGAATTTCTGTCTACATAAAAATCCATAGTGTGGCCCACCCAGATGTTAAACTGGCCTGCCTTTGGTCGCAGATGCCGTATGTCTACGTATCTATTAAGAATAAATGAAATGTATTGTTATGTTTCTGTTGCAGTGATAATCATCAAAATGGTAAAGAAACTGAGTGGGCCATAACAACCACTTCAAATAATGGATGTACAAAAACAATGATTTGCAAACAAAAATCTGCTCAGAAAACAGATTTGCAAGATAGTAAAAACCATTCAGCTTTGGCAGATACTTTAATAATGGTATTCCACAGTCTTGAAGAAAATTTATTACTTCCACTTTTTCACAAAATGTCATAAATGAGTAAATGATATGAATGTATTCAGTAAAATATTGCTAAAAAGCAAATTGTTTCCTATAGAACATTAGTTCTTTTGTTCAGATTCTTTAGCTGTCTTCATAGTTTACTCTTCCATTAATTTCAATACACACAACTGTCAGTGGCGAAGTTACATGGAGGCAATTGAGGCAATGCCTACCCTAAAAAATTCTGTAGAATAAAAATTATAAATACGTATGAACTACATAACGTAAAGATTATACATTGTTACCGCGACTGTCAAATTTATTAGGCCGAAACGTGCTTTACTGAGCATGTGACAGGTGAGACTCGGCATAGGTCGTTTAAAGCAAATGAGGCAACCTGAACTTGCCTCAGCGTTTTTTGTATACATCGTATGTAAGCAATGTGCCTGAGTGATAGGGAAGTGAAGGGAGGGGGGATTGTCCCGCGCTGTACACATAGAGCGTTGAGGCATGCCTCACTTCTGTGGTCCAAACATTCAAATTAAAGCGCGCTGTGTTGTTTATAAGTGTGTTTATTTTATGTGGTTATTAAAAGTGTCCCTGTTATTCCGCTGAACTAACAGATGATCAAGATTGTTATTTGAATTATTTGTAACATTAAACATATATATAGAAACTAATCAAGTTTAAAAATTTGAAGTTCAATCAGTTGTATGACTAATAGGCCTACAAGGATTGTTCAATAGATACACGTATAGAGCTGTAAAGCATTTTTTATTCAACGATTTTAAAAGAAGTCTCCATTAACATTAAGACATGAGTTCCACTGTTGCACTAACCTGTAGATTCCCTGTTAGTAAAATTCTTACGGCTGTTTGTGGAACCATTCACTTACAGCAAACTCTACCTCAGCGTCCGATTTGAACCACCATCTTCTTAGTGATTCCTTAAAAAAAATTTAAGATAAGATTTTTACCTACCCATTCATTAACTACTAGCTTCGCCACTGACAACTGTACGAATCTCTATAAAAAATAATAACAATACTACAAGGATTGTTATCTAAAAATTTATTAGTAATCATAAAACTAATCTACTTACATTTAATTTATACACAATAAGTTTCCATAAGTGTTCGTTTTATCTGCCACTTCTACCTTTCCAAATCTATTTTTCATTTTTTTGTAACAGTAGATCTGTAAATATAGATACCTGATGAATTTCAGATACTATATGCAGATATATAAAACATTGTCATAATAATGGTGTATATATGGGAAAAAATTTCATTAATAATTGATGAAGAATATAATTGTTTAAATATAGGGCTTACACCGATTAAATGCCTACCTTATGTTATAAAACCAATTTCCTATTAACACTTAAATTTGTGCAATATTATTTAATATATAATGTTAATCTTAATAAATAGTGCTGTTAATTTTCTCTAATAAAGTAGTTGCTCTATTAACTCACTCCTTTACACATGTGTTGTCTGTTATTAAATTTTTTTATACATGACTTACCTCTACTCACTTGAGTAGTCAGTAACTTGGAAATACCAGTAACACTTTAACAGTCAAAATATGTAAAGGTCATGTAAATTTCAGTTCCAGGCAATGTATATATGAAGGTATGTGTGATTAATGTATTTTATTTTAAAAAAGTACAGAGATAAATGCATCATCTAAATAAGGCACTTCAAATATCACTGTGACTCACACGTCAGCCCCATTTACTCATACTTTATGTGAGGAGAAAATGGTACCACCACAAGAAATTAATTGTAAATTAATACAATTTTTTTTTTTGAAAATTATAATGTTCAGATGTTTGTTAGCTATGGTGGTACATGGAGGTATATTGAAGACAAGAAAGAAATTTGTATGATTTTTTTTCATTCTATATGACTCATTTGTCATAATTTGAATAGTATCATAAGTTAATAGGTTGAACTAAGTGGTCTATGTTGTTAACATATATTTTTGTTATTCGTGTACCTAATTTGAAACTAACTGAAACTAATTCTCATTGTATTGTAACAGTAAAATGTTACCAAAATTGTTCTGATTGTAACGGCATGAAATAAAGCACTTTTGATTTTAAATCATCTCAGTATTTTTAACTGTCCTGTAACTTATGTCAGAATAAATGAAAACCATATTAAAGCTGTTAAACAAGAGCTTGGAGAAACTGAAATTGTTCAAACACAGATAGGAAATAAGATAATGGCTCAAATGAATTATCTCAAATTATTTGCTGGCAATAGGTTTCAGGGTGAAAATGTCATATTCATAGACAACTGAACTTAAAAGTTTATAGAATTGTTTGGAACTGTTAGAAATGTATTTTTATTATATTGTCAGATGAAGATTTTAGGAAAAATCTAAAACTTGATTGTAGATTATGTGAGAAATAGAAATTCAACCATAGCATATTACATACGATCAAAACTAAGGAAGCAGAAAAATATATTGTTAAAGCGTTAAAGATGTTGTATGTTGTCTTGCCACAAAAATGGATTTGAAATGCAAATTGGCTAGTATGAAATGTAGTTTATGAGTAGTAGCTGTAGCTGTTGCTGTCTAGTTTGAAGTACAGCTTACAAGTTTTTTCAAAATGTTTTTCCAGAATATTTAAAAGCTTCAAGAAACTGGGAATCAAATGGAATGTGTACAAGTATTTTACACTTGCCAACATTAAAGTCTTATTGCCAAGCGACTTCTTCTACTGATGTTTCCTTTCCTAAAGTATTAAGTAATATTACGATTGGATGTATTAAAACTTACCAGAAAGAAGTTAATCAAGACAAGTAACTAAGAGAGAATCCAAATGAAAACTGAAAATGAATTTCATTCAAATGTAAAACGAAGAGGAGAATTCTATCAATGTTTAAGGCAGATTAAGGAGATCAAGTTAGACACACAATTGAAATTAATGCATGTGAATTTTAAAGCCATGAAAATTTTGATGTCAAAAATAAGTATAACTTCTTCTAAGTTAACAATACTGAAAGCGAATATCACAATAAATTTTGTAATGAACAAGTAGAATTTATGAATGAGGAAGGAAAAGGAGGAAGGCAATATTTGCATATGTCTGTTTGCATCTACAGAGTTCATACCTTACTACAAGTTATAGTAATGATCAGTGGAGTAGAATTCTCATTCTTCTGTTCATCCTACTAAAATGTTATGTGAGATGCCTGTAAGGGGAAAATATTTTACATTTAATCTCATTACATGTAGTTTACAAAACTAATTTTGTTACATATAGGATTAACTATTATAGGGCCAATCATTTAAGCTATGATGACTTCATATATAATAATAACAACAACAACAACGATGATGATGATGATGATGATGATTGTTGCAGTTATTCGGCATCCCTGCCGAATGCAGCAATGGTTAACATTAATTTAAATAAAAATAAGTTTAAATAGTGGCACAACAGATAATTATCCGTGCATCGGTCAGTCCTTCCCTGATGTCATGCCCCCTTCCTTTCTAATGAACTCGTTTCGCTGTTCGCCCGGCAAGCTGATTTTAGTCGACCACCTGACCGGACTGTGAGCAGAGTCACCTCAATGGGCACTTTTCGTTGGCAGCCGCGTCTACCAAGGTAATTATGAATTCTTGGCCACCATAAGTCAATGCTAGTGACGAATTATTCGTCAGTCACGCTTGTAAAAGAAAAGCGTGTATTTTATGTAAAACACTGTAACTCGTTATAAGCAACCATGATGTAACTTGTCTGTAGCAGTTAGCCTCTTGAGTTAAACTATTTTCAGTCAGTCAGTTAAAAAAGAAAAATAAAGATGTTTAATGTCAGTCACTTATTATAGAATTGAAGCTGTGATTTTGTAATTGTTGTAACTATGATCTCGTAAATTGTGATCATGCATTATGAGAGTGAATGTGCATGTGCAGTAACTGTTAGCCTGTACTAAAGATTCTGGAACTTTCAGCAATAAAGCTTGGTTCCACGACCGGGTCCACGTATACCAGAGAATATTGACTCGCTACAGTATTTCTTCAGCCTACCTTCAAAAATATACATGACAGCACTCCGTGGGACCAGCGGAGAAACACGTGCCCACAACGGGTTCATGCACGGCATGACCGGCGACAGCAGGCTGCGAGAGGTCATACCTCCGATTTCCAAGTAACATTATTAATAATTAGTTACCATGCAGTAGGAGCTTGGAGTCTGCCAGATTGCTAGTTGAAAAGAAAATGAACTAAATTCCTTACTTTGTGTGATTCGATCTTTTGCAAGAACTTTGTAACGTACAAAGGTGTTGAAATTTCATGAACAGATTATAACTTGTGCGCTACGCGCAACAATATTAGAAACTAGTATTGATTTATACAGTTATTGATTTATGTTGTTATGGATTTATACAACAATTGATTTATTCAGTAATTGATTTTTTTAGTATTCAATTTATCCAGTATTTAATTTATTCGGTAATTGATTTTTGCTCCGCTGGCTGACTCATAATTTTATAAAATTAAGAGGCAGATTTTCATTCTGAAATAAATAGGTTCATGTTGACTCTGCTCACTAGTTAGTGGTACTGACTGTTTTCTGATGCACCCCCCCCCTCTTATTTAAGTTAGATATTATGACTATTTCAATGTATTTTGTGTTACATTCGTTTGGGCCCAGGACGGCAGCGCATAACATGATGTGTGTATGTTATTTAAAATACTTATTATTATTATTGTTGTTGTTATTATATTGTTACTACGATTATTGTTTTTAAACATCTACATTTGTTGTTAAATTTCAGCACACCACTTTCTGGAGCTCCTCTGATTCTATTCATCCAGTGAGTCACTCTTCTGTATTTCTGTCACATGTCTTTTCTGTTACTATCACAATTTATTATTTTTAGCATCTCACATTATGACATTCCACTTTTCCCAGATCATTATTATCTCTCTCATAAAAATTTTGACCTTCATCTTCTTTACATTTGCATGTATCTCATCCTCCCATCTAAACTTTGGACTTCTCCTTGCTGTGGGCTTCTCTACTCTCCTTTCAGTCATTCTCATTACCATCTCTTCCATTTATCTTTGATTCACCATTAAGTTTTACTGACCGTTAATTTTTCATTTTTAATTGATAAAAAATACATCATAAATCTAGATAAAATTGTTGAATATAAAACATTTGCTAATAAAATTTCCTGGTTTAGGTATAATGGTAGAGGAAGATAATAAAATTCTACAAAATTTAAAAACATACGAGAAAATTTATACAGTTGAATTTAACATAATTTTCAACTTGAGAAGAACAATGTCTGTTACAGATTGAAGTATACAGTTATGAATCTGATTAAGATAACCAATTGTACATTTGGAATGTACACAGAAAATGTGAGAAGTAGTTATAACACACTTCATACCTTCTTGAGGGTATCACCTGCTAGTAATACCCTTGCATTTATTTCTTGCTTTCATGTCAGAAAATGTTCATCTCCCCCAGCTTATTTTCATGTCATATTTCTTTCCTAAGTAATTTCTGATTATGTCAATACTACTGTTAGGTCCCCATCTTCATATTTGCTAAATATTATCGGCAAAACAATAAATTTCTATAGATACCAATGCACTTTCACTGCTTGCATCACTGAACTTTTCCTTCCAAGTTCTCTTACTCACCTAAACTCTTCTGTACATATAAGTTAAAAGATGGAGTGGAACAGTCAACAGTCCTTTGTGTCTCACTCCTTTTATGCAAGCTTCTCCTCATGTTCACCAAATCCTATTATCATATCTATATACTATTTAGATTACTTTCATCATTTCCTTAAAATAATCATTAGCACCTTTCAAGATATGGGATAGTGTCTTCCACACAACATTGTTGAATGATTTTCAAATGCTATCAAGGGTAAAGTATGTAGTTTCCTCTTTTCTCAGTTTCTTTTCAGAGTCATTCTTAATGCCAATTATTGCCTTCCTTTTGTCACTGACTCTTATAAAGCCTAACTGATTCTTTGAATTATTTAGTGTGATTTCAGTTGTGAGGTAATGGTCACTCTAAACCATTGATGTCTTCTTATGTAATGGTACAAAAATACTCTTCTGTAAGTGTGAGGGAAGTTCACTACATTTATATATTTCACATACTAGCTTATATATTGTATTTTTTACCTTATCTTGTATGGATTTAATAAGTTCCCCTTGAATTCTAGGAGTTTTTCTTTCATTTAATATCTTCAACCCTATCTAAATCCCTCATTACTTCAATTCCTTTCTGTTCCTCTTCTACCTCACCATCATCTTCTATCGTTGCCCCACATTTCCCTTAAGTACAGCTATCCTAAAAATACTTTAGGAATTCATATCTCAATGTACAGCTAGAATTAATTAAGTCAGTAATTGAATAAAATTTTAATGTGCCTATTGAAAATTGTGAAGCACTGTGTTTGATGTTAAAATGGAAGGGAAATACTATACTGTGCTACACAGTATATATAAAAAGTGAACCATTCTGTTATTGAATTATTGTATTTAACAACAATGAATTGAACATATGTGTCAAAGAGGCACAGTTTCTGTAGGAGGTAGGTAACTACTTCCAGAATTTCTGAGATATAAAAAAATATATAAAGTACTTTTGTTATACAATCCCAAATATACTCAATTTATATTCTTATATTAAATGTTATTAAAATATCCACACTGAGTTCCTTTTTAAACTGCCTCTGCTCACTCTGTCATAGTTTTACATTCAGCATGAGGCCACTTGAGTCTGTAGGTAGCAGTTTCCATGCTACCTCTCACAGAGTATTGGGGAGTCACGTGACTAGTCTGAGGAGGTTATGAGGTATTGCACAGCTAAACATATGAGTGAGTGACAGAGCAGAAGAGCAAGTGAGACAGGCTTAGGTAGTATATGGTGAGCTGCCTAAATGCTGATCATTGGTCAGTTAAAGTTTATTTGAATGTGTCCTGTGCATGTAATGGTACACAACATCAGTTGTTATTGACTTAAACATTTAACAAACAAATGTTTATTTATGTGAACATTTAAATGTTTATATATATATTGTAACATCTCGCGGGTATTAGCTAAAGTCAAAGTACCTTTTTGCGATCGTCACTTATGAATTATATTTACTAATGTTCAAATCAATCGGATTTGAAGTTTACCAAAAGAAACAGAAATCGAGTGTGTGTGATTTGGTAGAGATTAAGGAAGTTGTTTAATCTTAGTTAGAAGAGAGAGTAAGAACAATTTGGTTACACCCAGATTATACAATTTCTTATTTTTAAAATTCGCTGTTCATAAGATCAGCTGATTTTGACATCAACCTCAAAATGTTAGGTTAACCAAACACCACGGTTCGGTAATACTCCCCGGTGGATAGTCCTCTTCTTGGCTTACTGAAAATCTACAACAACTACCCTCTACAATAAAGAATACACGATTGATTATTTAACATAAAATATTCAGAGTATTTATTTGTATAATACACTGATTTCCTCTTCTTCCAGTATACAAATATTAGAATCGATCTTTTTCAGTCAATAATACATTGGATCGATTTAGTTAGGTAAACATTTGAATTATCATAAAATATATTTTTATGTTTTTATAATTTTATCCTTGATTAGACATTAAACAACATATAATTCATTTTTTATTAATTTCCCCAGGGTTAAGGGTAAGTTCTTTGTGTTATGAGACGGTCAGAAATGAATAATTATATACTACGCTTTACAAGATAAAAATTAATAAATTTCGAATTTTTGGTTTATTTCATAGTATGTAGTTCCGGATTTGTCCGCAAGAGTGCAGATTATTTCTTTATTATACACAGGGAATCATTTACGAAATATTGTAACTACACCACAATTTGATATGAGGTTTTCTTGGTTAATAAGGATTAATAACATTTATATTACCTCTTTCCTCGAAGTTTTTACTTGAATGGAGCTGTTTCTAGTGTTGTAGTTCTAGTTGTTTTGTAATTTCGTTGAAGGTCCCTAAGATACAATCTCGCTAAAAACTCGAAGTGCGGTTCAGCTAGGCCAGATCTTGGAATTGGTTATTTCACTTTTTTATCGGGTAAATCACGTTATATTTGATATCTGAAGGAGTTTGAACATAAGGTGGATACTGTGAGTTAATTTTTATTCCATTTTTGTACCGTTTCCGAAAGTTTTAAAATGGTTTTAATACAATTTTTGTGACATCACTTTTCTCAACCGAACGGTTTTCAATCGTTTTTAACAATTAATTCATATGTTGTTATATCGTTACTCATAGTAACCAATAATTTTTATATCATTTTTTATTGGTGCCTCTATTTACTTTTGAGTATATAGGCAGTTTTTAATTATTATAAATTTATTTCTTATTTATAGAAAAATAATTCTTTTTAACTTTGGTTTATTATCCAATTTGATTTATTTAAGGTTTTTCCGTTTATTTTCTTATTCATTTTGTTTTAATTGTCTCCAAGTCACGTTACTAAATATTTAGAATTAATATTAGGCAATTACCTGTATTAACTTCCGTCTTGTGACTTATTTAGTTTTTCTTAAAACAACGTGTTTCGAGAATAAATTCTCATCATCAGGTTTAAAAATACTATAAAAACATCAAATTCACCCAAAAGGGGTCGTCAACTATTTAAAATACACAAACCCAAAAACACCACACATAATTAAACACCGACACAGTCACGGCACAGTCCGATGCGCATCGTCTCGTTGCCAATGACCAACTGTTGCACTTTGTCTTATACGACCGTTATCATTGCCCGCTGACCCATCGATATTGATGGCCGTGTTGTACAGCAGATTCGATCGGAACGAAACTTTGTCATTAAGTAGCTGGTCCGTTTGTAACTTAGAAGCCCTGTATATCTCATATTCCTCCACAGTGTTCATGTATGCACCCTTTTTACAATTATGAAGCAGTTTAAAGTTTGTGTGGAAGTCTGAGTACTTATGATTATACAGCATTAAATGCTGAGCGTAACATTAAATGGGGTCACCTTTATCGGGGATTTTAGCGGACCTATACTTGAACCACTTTGAGAATACATTTTTAATGTCTAGTCTTAATAAACAGCGAGACAAAATTAAATTTTACGTACGCTACGTTGACGACACTTTTATGATATTCAATGGAACGAGTAGACAAATAGAAAATTTGAAAGGATATATGAACAGCATAAACATGAAAATCCAATTTACCCTAGAAATGGAGAATAATAGCTGCCTGAACTTTCTTGATCTCACTATCAGCAAATATAATGACCGTTTTAGATTCAAAATTTATAGAAAGCCCACCACCACGAGTATTACTATTCATGCTGATTCGTACCATCCATATTCCCAAAAAATGGCAGCCTTCAACGCGTTCGTTCATAGAATGCTTGCTATTCCCCTTGAGCAAAAAGACAGAGTGGAAGAGACTAATATAATCAAAAGTATAGCTATCGCTAATGGGTATAACAGTGGAATCATAGACAAGCTTATAAGAAAACACTCGGTAAAAATCAATAGTAAAAGCAGATTAACCGGCCCATCTAAAGAAGATACTAAATTTATAGTAACTGAGTACACAAATGTACTACCAGTCATTGTAAAGAATGAGCTGAAAAAACGTAAAATAGCAGTGGCCTTTAAAACCACAAATAACATCAAAAAACATTTGGGACAAAGAACTCATATCCCGGCTGAAGAGAAAACTGGAGTGTACAAGCTTGAATGCGATGACTGTGACAAATTCTATATAGGATAAACGGGCAGGCCGTCAGCCGAACGTTTTAAAGAACACCTGCCCAAAAGTGATATCTCGAAAACTAGATCCAGTTACGCTCAGCATTTAATACTGTATAATCATAAGTACTCAGACTTCCACACAAACTTTAAACTGCTTCATAATTGTAAAAAGGGTGCATACATGAACGCTGTGGAGGAATATGAGATATACAGGGCTTCTAAGTTACAAACGGACAGCTACTTAATGACAAAGTTTCGTTCCGATCGAATCTGCTGTACAACACGGCCATCGATATCGATGGGTCAGCGGGAAATGATAACGGTCGTATAAGACAAAGTGCAACAGTTGGTCGTTGGCAACGAGACGATGCGCATCGGACTGTGCCGTGACTGTGTCGGTGTTTAATTATGTGTGGTGTTTTTGTGTTTGTGTATTTTAAATAGTTGACGACCCCTTTTGGGTGAATTTGATGTTTTTATAGTATTTTTAAACCTGATGATGAGAATTTATTCTCGAAACGCGTTGTTTTAAGAAAAACTAAATAAGTCACAAGACGGAAGTTAATACAGGTAATTGCCTAATATTAATTCTAAATATTTATTTTCTTATAACCTTAGATATAGGTCTTTAATATTATTATTTCCTTTAATTGAATTTATATATTATTTATTAATTTCTTATAGTATCCTTACACTGCACTATTTTCTTCTGCCATTTTCCTCATACAGTATTATTTTATTTTTTATTATCATCTTATATTTAACTCTTTTATTTTTAACCCTGGGTTATCTTATATTAAAACATAATTATTCTATTAAATATAAAATTAAACCTAGGTACTAAATTTTAGTTGCCTACACAATACAAATCATACAATAATTAAACAAAATACATAACTGGTTAGTAGCAACACAGTCTACTATTATAATCAATTGTTTCTACATCTACAGCACAAGTCTGTAAGATGCTCCCTTTAAAATCACTTATTTACTCACTGGGTACACTATAACTCACTTGTTACACTTTATATCAATTAAATATAGTTTATAATGTTTGGTGATATAAAGTAATTTAGATCTAGGTATATTATACCCATTTCTGACCTTTATGGTAGGATAATTAAGTTATCATTTTTGGGACTGGGTTATGTAACGTTACAATATATATATATATATATATATATATATATATATATATATATATACACATTTAATTAGGTCTAATAATATTTTAATAAAAACCTAAAGGTGTTCTTGCTTGAGGTTTAATTTTTTTGTGCTCCACCGTATGTTTTGGTAATGAGCTGTTTTGGTGTAAAATCTTTTTTTAGCTTTGGCTAAAAAAAATGTAAATATTTTTCTAATGTATAGTTTTTCTTAGCCTTATGGTTTTAGTTGTCCATTTCTTATTTAACATGTATTGGTCATGTTTGGAACCCAATTACTTGTGCTCATTATGAATCTGGACAGGAAAATTCAGCCACAAATCCACAATGTCTTCACCAACAAAGGTTTACCCACCAAAACTGTAGGTATTATACTACTGAAATGTGTAGAACATAGAACTGAATGTCACAGTAAAATGTGTAACTTAGTTTTGTTTTCTGTACATGTATGTATGCATGCATAGATATATTCAAATGGCATGCATGCTCTAAAAACAGTGCCTTATATCAGATGATGGATTTTCTCAGTTTGATGACTTCTCCTATGGTTTCTAGAGTATAACTAGATCAGCGCCCTCTATCTTTCAGGATAATGTTAATTAATTTTGTAATTTGTGTTATTCATTCTATCAGGAACATGGAGAAAACTCTGAATCTCTTAACAAAAACCACAAACAGTTGGAATGGAATTGCAACTTATGTTCTGAATACGTTGCTACAAGAAATTCACTGACAACTCACATGAAACAGCACTGCAAACCATTTTGTATTTATTGCTTACGTGTGGTAAATTCAGAAAAGAATCTGCATGTACATAAGAAGAAAGTACACAATATTAAAATGGCAGATATAAAAAGACACACATCTGTAATGGTGACTTCGAAATATGGTAGACAGCGTTTAGTTTACAACGCTGCTACTCTATTATTTGATGAATAAAATATTTAGTAAAGACTTTTAATATTAACATGTACTGGTATCTAAAATTTATAAAATATATTATTATTTGATCTACTTCCTATTCTCAGTAAGTTTATAAAATTTTAATAATTTTACAGTCATTGAAGACTATTTTATGTTACTATGGTGAAGATATTAAGAATAAATTGAACTAAACACTGTAGTACAGGGAATTACTCAAAAAAAGTAAGACTATAATAATTACATTATTAATAGTATATAATAATATAAAATACATAAGTACCACTTCACATGTTATATACTAAATGTATATTAAAATTAACAGTAGTATGTTGACTTAAAAAAATTATAAAATAGTCTGTAAATTTCAAATGTTAATTTTTAATTACAATTATTAGTGGAGGTATGCATTAATCATTAATATAACTGTAATTCAGTACTCACAGGGTTTTAAATACATTAATATAATTCAGTAACATTATTTTGTCTTCAGTTGGAGTTAGAAAATTAATCATCAAATTTTCTACAAAAAAGGCAAGAAATCGACTATAATAACACACACACACACACACACACACACACACACGCACTTGTTAAATCATTAGTAACTAAAATTATAATTTGGTTACAAATTCTTAAACCAAACTCCAACATTGTTATGATTGTTATGCCTAATTACTTTCTGATCACTGATGTATGTATGCATCAGCTTCAAATTGTTGGAGGTAAGTCTACCATGTGACTGCTTCCAATAAACTTTGGAGGCTTGGTGTACTGGACCCCATTAGGCTACTGCCTGAGTATAGTTGAACATGGAACACTGTGCATTGTGGAGTGTCCAGCATCCATGACAAAGTTGTTTTAAAACATTGGCGTGTCAATGTTTGTTTTAAAACATTGGTAACAAAAATTTTAAGTGGAGTAGGCAGTGTGCTGTGCTGTGCTGTGGAAGTGTTGGGTTGGGTGGCAGCATGTTGGTCAATGGTTTGAGTTTTTTGACCATTGAGAGTAGTGGTATGTGTAATGTCATTTGAAGAAAAAATTTCTGCAGTGCAATCAAAACCTGAAATTTGGTTGTCTAGCTGTCTATTGTATAAAAATAGGATACTGGTAACAAGAATCTGGAATGAATTATTATTACAACTTCGGAGTGATGGTAATTTTTTTTTTTCAATTAAAATTTTAATCAGTATATACACAGTATGTAGTTTAATGTATATACTCACTATGTGCATAGCATTTAATGTATATCTGATTCAGTTTCAAAATATTTGCAAAATATTTTACTAATTTTGCTTTACAGTTTTACATTACCAAAAATAGTTTACAAATAAGTCCCATATATTATTGGACACAATGGTTGAACTGTTATTGTGCCTGTTAAGTCTAGTTCTATTATCAATTACATTAATATCTACTGTAATGTCATGATGACTGTCACTGCTATTAAGATCTCTTATAATGGTGTGTAAAAAAAGCTGTTTTTATTCTGAAACAGGCAAGTTCCACATTTGTTTCCATTGGTCTTCCAAGAAATCACCATTTGGAACATAAAATTCCAAATGCACAGTCAAGATACTTTTGAGCACAAGAAAGTTGCTCATTAAAATTGCTTCTTTCAGCAGTCAAATTTTGTTGTGGAAATGAATGCATCAGATTTTGCCGTAACGAATATACAATCAAGTCATAAGGTAAAAATGACACTTTCCATAAGGATTCCTGATACCTTGTCTGGTGTTGGTATGTTCAAACTTTCACTTTTAATTAATTGATTTAGAACAGAACAATATTTTATTTTTATTGTTAATAAAAAGTTCGTCCATCACTTTGTTTCCGTCTTCTTCCTATTTCAACTGCAATAAAGTTTTTATTTGCATCAGCAACAGCCTACAGAATTAACAAGAAATATGTATTGGCCTGAATATAAGACAGGCTCACATATAAGATGACACTAGATTTTTGGAGGTGTTTTACAAGAAAAAAGAGCCTGCATATAAGACAACACTGATTTTTTTGAGGAGTTACATGAGGAAGATAATTAAATGGTCTAAATACCATAAATATCTTGAAGTGAAAATTAATCAATATGGTAATTTTACATTAAAAATCAGAGGGTGTTACAAAGAAACAAAAAGACTGGCATGCGATAGGACAGCTTGGAGAGCTTTTACCATTTGAAGACTTGCCTTAGAGCAGAACACCAAATAATTTACATCAAAGGTGAAATTGTAGGTAATATATTGCCAGATATGATAGATATGATATGCCGGATATGACAGAACAATAGTCAGTAAACTTCTACACAAAACACGAAACAAACAACAGACAAAGACAGAAAACAACAAATTCATAACACTAACATACATCAACAAACAAACTGAAAAAATTGCCCACAAATTCAAAAAAGCAGGATACAGAATCGCTTACAAAACTACTAACAAAACAGAACACACACTATCAAAACGCATGCACAAAGCACAAAACAAATTCGATCTACCCGGTGTATACAAGCTAAATTGCTCAAATTGCAATAAATTCTACATAGGCCAGACAGGACGTAGCTTCAAACAGAGATACATTGAACACACAAAAGCACTCCACACCACTACAGAATCCACCTTTGCAAACCACCTCATTGAAGTAAACCACACATATAAAAACATTGACAATAACATGAACATTCTACACATACACACAAAAGGCCGAAAACTAGACACTAGAACAATTAAAAATATACAAACACACAAAAACAAATAAATACGACATCCTTAACGAACAGACACAATTCAAATCGCACGCATTATTCGAACACATCTCACCACACACACACAGCATCGATCTTTCGAAAATCTATCCCGTCGCCAACAACAAGACGGACAGCGCTACCTACGGCAGCCTCTGAAGAAGCCTTTTAAAGGTGAAAGCCGGTTTAGGCTGTAAGGTAAAACTTTACGATTTTACTTATAAAAAAACTTAGTGTTCCGAGTCGTTAGTACAATAGTGATATTTAATAAATTGCCTTAATATTTTTAGTCCCAGTCATTATCCTTGATTCTTTCTTCTCAAATTTCATCTTCAGTACTGCTACTGGAATCAGATTCATAACAGGAGTCTTTCCACAATATGTCATCCTCGCTCCCATCCATGTTACCAGAAACACTACATTTTTAAACTTCCTTTACAGTGGATTCACTTTTGATTTTTCCCCAGGCTGAGATTATCCACTAGGTCAGTAGCTGTATTCTTGGTTTCTTCAACTTGCCTGTTGAACTCAGTGCATGGTTTCCATTGCCAGTCACTGTAGTTCTTCCATAAGTCATCATTAAATTGTTTATTAACGACCACATCTAGAACTTGAATCTAAGAAGTCATTCCCCAGGGATTATAACAAGATCAGTGTTCAATTCTGCAACTAGCTTCTTTTTTTCTCAGTTGTGTGACCAGAAAAATCATCAAGAATTAATATGGCTCTCTGATCTAGTAAAACACCTGGTCAATGTCCCCAAACAAATTTAAGCCAATCTGCCATAAATTCTTCCATTTAGAGTCATCCACCTCTTTTCCTGTGCTCTAATAACAATCCCAGGTGGTAAATGTTCCTTTTGAAGCATATTGCACTTCAAAATAATGTATGATGGAAATCTTCTACCATCGGTGGTTACTCCTAGTATCACAGTAATGTGTAATTTTTCATTTCCTGTGGATCTAACTACAATGATTTTGCACACTTTTTGTCCACAGTAACACTTCATGGCATATTGGAGGTCGTAGGAGGCTTCAAAACTAGACAACTGTACTGGCCTGTCATGGCTTCAAAACTAGACAACTGTCATGTGGCGATCGGTAGCCAATTTCTTGGGGAAGCATGGGTGGCCACATGCATATCTTTGGTTTTCAGGCTTCCAGGGGAGATAATCACATGTTCTGCTGGTTGGAGGTTGTAGGAAGCATCAAACCCAAGACAAACAGTATCAATCTCGCATTCGTATGGTGATCGGTAGCCGATTTATTAAGGTAACACCTGAGGCTGAGCATGGGGTGCTGTCATGCTGTCAAACAGAAAATCTGTACCTGAATGGTTTGTCAATTTCCCCTAAAGAGGGAGTGGGGAGTCGTTTCAAGTCATGTGGAAAATCTTCAAACAAATGTGGTGGCCCTGGTCAACAGAGTGGGGAGATGTCTTAATGTCTCGCTAAAACACTGCGAAAAAATTTGGCAAAACAAATTCTTTCAACTCTCCAGTGATTAAGGGAGAGTTGGTATAGTGTTTTGCCACGGACAATCTTCGTGGAATGCTGTGAAACAGATTCGGCTGTGTCCCCTGTCCCAATGGCTTGACCTTGAACTCATTATAACACTGTTTCACGTAGGTACATGTGGCAAGCGTGTGCAGCTGGCGAATCATACTGTATACTTTTGCAGGTACAAATACGAAATTTTTATATGTTAGGTTGCACATATAAGTACCGGTAGGCTACAGTTTTCGGAAGAGCATTTTAAGGAAAAAAATCATTGTCTTATAGAAAGGCCAATACTTTTTGTAGTTTAATATGACAATCCAGAATAAGCTGGACATTTTATTATGCACCATTTTCCATCAATTGTGCCAGTTCAATTTGGAAACTGCCAGAGTCTGTAAGAATCTTTTGTAAAAAGATTCTGATCACCTTGAGATTGTTGTGGTATGTGTATGGTATGTAGGCCTAATTCTGATCATATGGTTGAACATGTTTCATAAACTATTACTGCCACTGTTGATTTCCCTATGTGGAAACTAAATGACAGTGCTCTGATTGAGACTTCTGCAGCAAGATACCTGAAATTATAATATTAAAAAATTAAGGTTAATTAATTGTACATATTCTCATAAGAAAGATAAATTAATTTACTCTTGAGTAATACTGTTTACAGTGCAGATCATAATAAATATGAGGTTAACTGAAAATACATATTTTTATGCCTTTTATGAGATAATTAGAAAACATGCTTGAAACACCTAAATGATTAATACAGAAAAAAGTTGAAGAAAAAATCTGTTTTAATATCTGGAGCGGAAGCAAACTGAGAATCTGTGTCAACTTGTAAGTATTTCGAATCTATGTAATTTATCAGGGATGAAATTGTACCTTCTGAAGCTACAGAAAATCTTTACTATTAATAAAAATAAAATGAATGAAACAGAAAGTTCTTCATCCCTCAGTCAAGAAAAAGATTTAGATAAAAGGATGTGTCTCTGGCACCACGATCAACATCTTCCTCAGGTACTTCATCATCTCTAACACTACTTCAGTTTGAGAAGATATGCTAGAATTGGGAAAAGAAAATTGGATATAATGGAAAAACAAATGAAAGTCATGCTAATGAAGAACTAAAGAAAGATGAAGATTACATGTTTTTAATGAGCATTTTGCCTACTATGAAACTTTAAACAGATCTCCAGAAACTGTGATTCTGAGGAAAGGTAAATGAATGGCTACTGGAAGAAATGACTTGCAACGAATACTCTCATCATTATAATAACAGACACAACAGCTATGTATACCAACTTCAGCATGGACAAAATGGACAAAGTCAGCTGACTTATGCTGCTTATTGTAATGGGGCAGAATTGTGAGATAGGTTTGATTTTAATTGTGAATACAATGCAGTAGTTACCCACACGAGGCCTCAATGTATAACAATAGACATTCCTGTAGGTGACGCCCATCCGCATGTTGGTTCAGAAAATCTGTCAACAAGTACCATTTGCAGGTACTCTGGAATGTTTCAAGTGCGCGCCTGCTTGCTCGCGCGTTTGAATAAGCACGAACTTTTTTACGAGCCCAAGACTATGGTAAGCCCGCCAGCTTTCGGTAGACTCGCCACAGAAAGGAGCGTAATTATTGTGTCACGTGGTTCCTTCCTGGGCCAATGTCGAGCCAAGTAGCCGTGGATGGAGCGGCTGGCCATCTTGAAAAACACAGTTAGCGTCTGTTGCTATCTTACTACAGTGAACAGACCGTGCAGTCATATAAAAACTTAGCTCGAGCAAATTAGGGTCGGTCGACCAGTAAATCATGTGATTTTAGTTTAAAACAACAGTACACCAATGTCATAGTGATCAATCAGAAGTAATCTGCAAGTAATAACAGTCTAAACTTATTTTCGGAGTGTGTTAGCAAAATCGAGAGTTAACAGTGATGGCGTAACCATGTGGATGAGACGGCGATGAAAGGATGAGTACCTAACATGAGCAGTTTGAACAGACAAAAACATTTCAATTTTAACTAAATTCAACCCCAGTATTAATTCTGAAATTTAAATAGAAAGCGCTTTACGATATAAGGTGTATGATGAATGACTGAGAGCGTGAGCAAACTGGGTCGCCTTCCAAAATAGATATAATCTAGTTAAGTAAATAAGGTTATATATAAGCTATATAAGTAAATATAAGGTTATAGGAATTATTTCTAACTATATTTCAGAATCTGTTTTCATAATACAAAATGTAGAGAAAGACGAAATTGTTGATGTGGTAGCTTAGCAAAAATGACAGAGTAAAACGAAATAAAATAATGTTTTATATGAAATTATAAATATGTATTTATTATTTGCATTGACCTGTTTTTCTCTGCCGAGTACACTAGACAACACCTTGGTTAACTTACACAAGAACGTCAAAGTTTTAAGTATGTTTCAATTGACGTCCCAATAAAGGTAGGTGACACAATTTCAATATTTTAAACATTTATTTCACGAGTAAGACTTAAATGACGCCCGAAACAGGGACAAATTTTAAATAGTTTAATTACTAATTCATTTGAACCACTTCATTATTTTTTAAACATCTGCTTAACAAATACAACAGAATAAGACAAATATACATAATCTTCGATTACAAATTATTACCATTATTATTGTTAAAACTAAAGAAATTGTACTTACTTATGACAATAATAAATTTAATTTTCTACATTTAATGTATAATTTATTATAATTTGTGTTCCATAAATAAAGTATCTATCTAATCACTTATCCCCACATCATCCAAATATGTACAAAACTCAAAATTGTTATAAAACAAAATGAAACAAAAATTTCTGTTTTGAAACGCAAAATGAAATAAATATGAGCTGAATTGAAATATTTCCCTGTATTCAGCTGATATGCATATAGTTCTACAGCCTGCGATAGATTACTTTTAGTGTGAAAAAGTTATTTATTACAGTAATATACTCAAAATTATTTACATGTTTAATATAGGCCTATACAGTTTGTAATATACAGTAAACTATTTATTTTTAATTATCTATTAACCAAATAAAGTAAGAATAAACAAAGTGAATATAATCTAGACTATATTTTTTAAATATTATTATATATAAAAAAACTTTCACAAATGAACTTACTTTGGTTATCACTTTCACAAACGTTTCAAGGTGATGTGCCTCTTCCTCAGTGTGAGTAAATACTGAATGTCATTGTTACAGAATAACAATTATGGACTATAGGTGTGTGTGGTGGGAATTGATGGTGGGAGGGAATTAGCGCTGAGGTTCAAATTGTGTGTTTGGATCAATGTATCAAATAGTGTACGTGATTTGTAATGTAATTGTTCATTTAATATGTTGTTTGGTTGTAGTGCGTGATATCTGTATATTTCAAATTGTTCAGCTGTGTTTAATTTTCTACTTTTGGTAAGTAGTGTAATATTTCCATGTTGTGTTCTATGTTTGTGTAACTATGGTTTTCATTTTGTAAATGTGTGGCAAATGTGGAATGTATGTAATTTGTGGTGAGGGCTTTTACATGTTCTGAAAATCTGGAATAAAAAGATCTTCCCTTCTGGCCGATGTAGAATTGGTTACAATCATTACAATTTAATTTATAAACTCCTGTTTTACTGTATGTGTCTGTGTCTTTGTTAATATTTAAATGTTTCATAATGGTGTTGTTGGTTCTGTAGGCTAATTTATAATTGTGTTTTCTAAATGTGTTAGCAATTTTGTGTGTATTGGAGTTGTAGTATGTAAGTGTTATGTACTTACTGGGTTGTGTGTTGTTGGTCTGATGTGTTTTATTTTTTGTGCTTAGGATGCGTTTGTGTATTTTATTTACCAAATCGGGATTGTATCCATTTTTAACTGCTATATATTTGATTTGGTAATCACAACCCTGAGGCTCTGAGCCTCTGATGAAGCCTTCTAAAGGTGAAAGCCGGTTTAGGCTGTAAGGTAAAACTTTACGTTTTTACTTATAAAAAACTTAGTGTTCCGAGTCGTCAATACTATAGTGATATTTAGTGGTTTACTGTCATATATATACACTTTTGTTTTTTGTTTTCTGTTTTGCCATGACTCATCTGTCTTCTTTTTCTCTGTTATTCTTTTCTCTTCATTCATTTCCTTTTAGTAATCTTATATCTACTGTTCTGCTTGATATTTCATCACAATTCAGAAATCTTGTAGTATAGACACTTTATTTTAATCTCAAGTTACTAGGCAAATTACAGCAAAATTTTTGCAGTCTGTTTGAACTTTGGTTTCTATCATTAGGACTCCCACTTATGGAACAAATTGTTACATGGACATCTCTATAAATTGTTGATACTACGAATCAAAATTGGCACTAGATATACCGGCCAATAGTGTTATTCACAGTAAACTAGAATAATCTGACTTTTACTTTAGCAAAAAAGTGTAGTTTACTCTAGTAAACTAGAATTACAAATGACCAGGGGTGGCTTATATGTAAGGTAACTTGGAGCAGTACTCTACAGTTAATCTAATTGAATATTAGGCCTATAGAAATGAGGATATATTAGACTATGTCATTATACCAATACGGTATAATTTCACTTTATTAGCAGCAATTTAAAAGACTGTTTATTCGTGAGTTGAGTTTGTACACAATGTTAACAATGACTGGGCAGCTTTTGGTTTGCTTTGCCCCTGAGCTCAAACTTTATTTACACTCTCTCAGTTTGAAAGTTGTTATTAACAGACAACAATGTTTGTTATTAATAGTGGTGCAGGTCACCAGTGTATAGTTGCCGGAAATATTACAGGTGGGAGAAGCATTGCCATAGTAACATGTGGAGGAGGCTTGTAAGTCTCAAATCAGGCCTCTAGTTGAAGTGAACTGAGATGCGTGTTTTATGCTCTGTACATTAGTGTATGAGTTTGTTGTTATAGAATTTAATTTGTCTGTATTATTACGATATAATCTTACTACTAGTCAATATTTTTATGTTTACTGGTGTTATGCAGTATTAATTTTAATTTTGTACAACTTTTCTCATGAAAAATTACCATTTAAACTAAGACCTTATAAAGGCAAAATAAAGATTACATCTTTAGATCCAGACAGACCAGATTTATATTTAACATAAACTGTAAACAAAGTTAAAGGTAAATGTAAAATGACTGATAGCAACAAACAGACACAGAATAAGCACAAAGGCTTCATTTTATGTGTTGGTCAGTGATGTTTTCACTTGGTTTTCAATATGTTAAAGATGTCTAGTGGGACTGATTTCTGATGATCGTGTGGTAAGTTCCAAAAGGAGTCAACATTTTCAGAAAGGAAATCACATGATAGGCCAGGTAATTTATATATACTGTATTACTATTAAAAATAGGTTTAATGCAGGGGTGTATTTTAAGCCCCCTGCTATTCAACCTGGTGTTGGATGATGTCAAAAAATGTAAAGAAAGTATGAGTAAATATAGAATAGGATACTGGAATATGAAGATAATAACAATAACAGAATTATGCTACGCAGACGATTTAATAATTATAGGAGAAACAGAAAAACAGTTACAGAATAATATAAAGGTATTTAATGAAGAACTTGGAAAGAAAAACATGAAGATTAATATACAGAAGACTAAAACTATGGTAATAGGAATTTCAGAAGAGAAACACGGTATAGAACTTGATGGAAAATATTTAGAACAAGTAAAAAGTTATAAATATCTGGGAGTTTGCTGTGATTAACAGCAAAGGGAATTTAAAGGAAGAAATAAATGAAAGAGTAGCGAAAACAGGAAGATTATTCAATAGTATTAAATCAAGTTTCCTGGGTAAAAAAGAAATACCCACTAGGATAAAAACAGAAATAGTCAGAAAAATCATTAAGCCATATTAATATTAACGTAATATTAACTTACAGAAGCGAAACATGGACAACATATGAGAGAATAAAAAGCAAGCTAACTAGTATTGAAATGAGGTTTCTTCAAAAAATAGAAGGGAAGACAAAAAAGATAGAATTCGAAATGAAATATTTAGGAAAAAGTTAGATATTTTTCCTGTAGCAATAACAGTACAACAAGCACAACTTAGATGGCTGGGACATGTAATGAGGATGGGGGAGGAAAGATTGGTAAAGCAAGTGTTTGAATCCAGAGAAACAGGTAAAAGAAAGAGAGGATGACCGAGAAAGCTCTGAAAGGATGAAGCCCGCACAGCTGCAGAAAGAAGAGGAGTAAAATGGGAGAAAATAAAGGAGCTCGCAGGAGATAGAAAGAAATGGAGGGATTTGTGGAAAAAGACAACCTCAGAGGACTCAACTCCAACACAGCTTTACACCGAAAGGTAGAAAAGCAAAGGATTAAGTAAGTATTACTATTAAATCACATGATAAAGACACCAAATAACATGCTTTTAAAATTAGTAAGACTGATTAAAATGATTTTAAAGAGCTCAAGATTAACAGATGACACAGAAAAGAAGGCCAATGGATGTGGAAATGAAGAAGGAATGAGACAGGGAGATGGGTTGCCATTGACATTCTTTAGTGTCACATTAGATGGCAATAATAAGAAAATGTGGGGATAGCACAGAAGGCAGAGCAAATTGTAGCAGACACAGATGACATCACTTTATGGCAAGAGGCAGGAAAAGTCTAGAGGACATTATAGGAAGCACAAATAAGAAAACAGGTAAACCAGAATGAAACTAGACATATGCAAGTGGGAAGGAAATAGGTAGGACATGATGTGGGTGTGGTTTATAACATGCTTATTCTGTGTCTGTTTTGTGATGCATTGTCTTCCTGTAACACTGTTGAGGTCTTATCGCCATGCACAACTTTTCATTGATTGCTATAAGTATGTCAATGAGGATATAACTGATGGAAATTGAAACCCAGCTGATCATTTAACATATTACTTAGATTATTTCTAAAAGCTTGATATATCTTGAACTCTTCTGCTACATTTATGTACTGTCTTTATTCCAAAATGCAATGGTATGCAGTTGGTTTCAGAATCCATCTACTTACAGTTTTGTTGGATTATATGTTTGGTGTCATTTGATTTGACAGTGTTTAGGTTGTTCTTTGATAGATATTCATTGAACCTATCAAAAAATGATCTAGTAGTCTGGCCACTATAAAATACATAGTCATCACAGACCTGTGTGTATACACTGGTTCTATTTTGCATACATTTTTGTGCGATTGGTATTAGTAATTTATGTATGTTATTTGTGATGTGAAATATTACTTAGATACTATAATTTTTAAAAGTAATTCTAAGATTACGATATATCACTGGTTTACTCAACTGAGTTGTATTTCATGCTACTACACCCAACACCATTATATTCTTCTTATGCACATGTTCAGCAATACTATCTTCCTATAATTCTTGTATACCATTGGTCTCACTTTTGTACATCACTCCTATTCCCTACTTATTTGGTACTAGTACTGTTGTCTCTCTAAATCTGTGCTATAAGCTTATAAATTCTTTCCCATAAGTCTTCTTGATTTTGTATCAATTCAATCCATATTTTGTACTGTTATTTTCCATAGTTTAATTGTTTAACATCAATTGGAGACAGGAACATAAAGAAAGTTCTCAAACATTTGCGAACAGGATTGAATAACCAAAATTTGATTACTGTAACCACTTGTGAGAAACTTAGAAATCATAGAAAAATACTATAGTTGGTTAATTTCCTTTTTTACCCATGTTTCATCACCACCATGTAATAAACACAAGAACAAAAACCTGAATTTGATTCAGCACAACCTGTAAGCCACTTTTTCTTATTATTTCAGTCTTCATTCAATTTCCCATCAATCATTTTACATTTACCTTTAACTTTGTTTACAGTTTATGTTAAACATAAATCTGGTCTGTCTGGATCTAAAGATGTAATCTTTATTTTGTCTTCATAAGGTCTTAGTTTAAATGGTAATTTTTAATAGATTTGTCACTGTATTCATGAGAAAGGCTGTACAAAATTAAAACTAATACTGCATAACACCAGTAAACATAAAAATATTGACTAGTAGTAAGATTATATCGTAATAATACAGACAATAAAAATTATGTCTAGACCCTGACAGGCCAGACTTACGTTTAACATAAACTGTAAATAAATGTAGAGGTAAAATGAGAAGACTGGCTTACAGGTTGTGCTGAACTAAATTCAATTTTTTGTTTTTGTTGTTTATTATATGGTGATGATGAAACATGGGTAAAAAGGGTATTAACCAACTAGTATATTTTTGTAATTTCTAAGGTTCTCACAAGTGGTTACAGCAATCTCATTTTAGTTATTCGTTCTTGTTCCCAAATATTTGAAATTTTTCTTTATGTACCTGTCCCAAATACCTGTCTTCATACTGTCTTGTTTTAAATCATATTTTTAATAGATTTGTCACTGTATTTCCTGTTTTCTGACTGAATATTTCCTTCCCCTTTTAATATCTCTTCATCATATTGTTTCTGTTCAGTCCTTCCATATTCCGTTTCCCAATTACTATTTTTCTTTGGTTCTCCTTCACCAACCAACCTTATTTTTGTCTTTACTGTCACCAAAGAATGATACACATTCACATTTGTTACTCTGTATAATCTCAGACCCTCTTTCCTTTTGTTTAATTTGGTTTCTTTTCATCTATCTTGTATTTTGTAGTATTTCCTGTATTCATATTTCATACTTACTAGTATCATATTCATTTTCATGGCTAGGTTACAACTCTCATTCTGTTGTCACTTGTCTTTTTATGCTGCCTCTCCACTTCCTTTCACATCTCTTCTTCCATGTTTTGACATTAAAATCCCCATCAATATTGACACTTATCGCTTCAGAAATATCTACCAGTTTCTCTCAGAAATTCCCCTTTACTTCTGCTTTTTCACTAACATGCCAACAGAGGAAAAGTAAAAAAAAGCAATTTCTATGAGATGTAGGCAGAAATATGTGATGAGATGTCGAAACAAGAAATACTGCTAATGACTAAACACACACACACACACATGTACTGCCCAAGTAAGAATATAGAATTTAGTTAGTATGGTATTCACATTACCATAATTTGTGAATATAATGGTTACTCACATTATTATTTTATATAACACACATATGTACTAAAGTAACAACAATCTTCTTTACATGTATAAACTGCACTGTATGATGGTTAGAGAGAGGGCCTATAACATTTTGTGAAAGCTCTGTATGGAAAGAAAACGAGATACTATTGAAGCAATTGTGTGTTTCATTTATATAAAGTAGAATTTTCCAAATAAAATTAACAATATTTAAGACTAGAAATTGATAAGCAAATAAGCAGAGAATAGAATAATGAAGCTGCTGTTATGAAACGACAAGAAAGATTTGGAAAACTAATGAATGGTATGGTAAATTTATAAGAAATAAAATGTTTTCTTTAAAAACTGAATTAAAGAATAATTTATGATTAAATCAAGAGGTAACTGAAAAATTTGATAAAATTATCTAATTAGAAAGATAGATTTTATGTGTGCTGAAAATTACCTGGTACGTGAAGCTTAAAATCAAGAGTTTTTAGAGAATTCAGCAAGAAATCACTCAAAAGTAAAAAAAAATTGATTGTAATGACTCATTTAAAGGCATTTATGATTGCATGACTTGACTTGACACTGAAGAGACCAGTGGAAAGAAGAAATTGTAGGGGACATTTAATATTGTCATATACAAGTTAAGCAGGTAGTTTGGTACAGAAGAGAAAAAACTGGAGACTTGGTTCAAATGAATCAGACAACAGATGACTGAAGTAAAGTCTTCTGTGCATTCTAATTGACATCAAAATAGGAGTTTATCTGTTATATAGTAATGTATATATTTAATCAACATTATTTTCCTTTGTTAATTAGTTTTACTTTGTCTGTAAACAAAACTTGCAGAGAAATTTGCTTTTTTGTCAAAATAAAAAGTGTTTATATAACTCTCATGATGAACCTGCACTCTGTTAATCAGCAAAACTGGTTTTAACCAGTTACTCTGCACAGAAAGGTCACAATCTATTAACCTTAATGATAGTCAGTCTATTTATTACTACAAACATGTACTCACATTCACTGTAAAACATAAATGTAATTCAGTTTATATTAGATCAATGTACTTCATTGTTTATTCATGATTTGTATTTAACAGAATATAAAGATACCATATATAGATTAAAATATTTTGTACATGCTAGATATTACATACAGAAACTCCAACCCCCCCCACTCACACACACACATTCACCACATCACACCATACACGAGAATGTGTACATGTGTCTAACAGTTTCGATACTGTTTAGGCAGATTGTGTCTACTCATTGTTTACAGATTATAAATGTACTGTTCATTTAATGTCAGTATGTATATCTACTGTCAAATTATTAATATGAGATGAATTTTTGTTGTTGTGATTATTATGGCAACAACAACAACAACAATTCCTACTGCTACTACTACTACTACTACTACTACTATATTGTTAGTATACAAAATACAGTTTGTCTCTTATTACACCTCATGTAATGAGCTGTATAGCAATGAGCACAAACTTAAATTGCAGAACACCTTCTCAACTTCTCTTCACTGTGGTCTGTACTTATAACCTAGAGAGATCACTAAATGTCAATAATCTATAAGCTTTAGTGATTATTACTTAAAAAATATAAAAACATGTGATCTATTTAAAAATATTAAGTGATCTACTTATGGTTAAAACTACTCATACAAGAAATTTACCTAAGGTCATTTGAGATCAGAATATGAAAGGGTCATCAACTGCTTGGCACATACCTCTTTTAATTGTGTCCATATAACTTGATCTTATTCAGTCTGGATTCAATTTTTTACAATTCTTGTTATCAATGGACATTTGGACAATCTTGTTAGATCATCTGCTTTACTTCCATGCATGTCATATTGTGGTCTCAGTTCATCCATCTATTAACTTGAGACTTCATACAATTTCACTTTAACTTAGTTTTCATGATACAACATGGACTTCAGTTCTTTGCTTCATGGTGGGACTGTGTATTCTGTTTCTTAATGTTATTACCATCGTCAATCATTTGATTGCTATCTGCACAGCATGAATTTTCTGAATTGCCTTTATAATTTGACACCATTTTAGTACAAATGTAAGATCCAGTATTATAGATTAAGAATATATTCTTTATTTAGGCAAAAAGGAATATCTGACTAAGAGGTTTTTGTTGGCTACCAACACAAAATTTGCTCTCTTTGGCAATTCATGGATTTGGTTATCACTACTAATTACTAATTCATCCTCCTAAGTATGTAAATATTCTTTTTGAATTTCTAGATCACCTTCAAAATGTTCTGACTAACAACTAGAATTGTTTATATTTTATTTTGAAAAGCAAATTATAAATCAAACTCCTTTTGACCCAATTTGAGTTCACTTAATACTGCATTTTTCCTATTCATCAATACTGAATATGAAGTCATCAGAAATAAAAAGACGATTTAACATTTCTTTAACTGTTACAGCCCAAGAGCACTGTAAATAAACATCTTTGATGATATAATATTTTTGGTTGCATATTTTTTTAATTTTTAAATGTATTTGTGTTTTCATGTAGTCCTACACTAGAAGTGGGTCTCAGTAACATGTTTAATCTGTGGCATAGAATAATTTCCAAGTGGGGATTCTTGTTCAATGATATAACCTCTGTGCAAAATATAATGACTAATAAATAACTTAAATTTAAACAAATGTAATATTCATTTGATTCTACATGGATATTACAGACAGTACATGTAACAGTCTGGTTATTCCTTGTAAACAGTCTAAATCATTTTATAATTAAACACTAAAATAGTTCATGTCATGATAAATGCTTTTTTGTCATGACAATAAATATTGCTCAGTTCATTTTCAATTGTTAGTGATTAAAAAAAGGTAATGTTTCAGTAAATGATCAGCTGAATTACGAAGCTGATACTAGAGTATTAGCAGAATAATTCAGCACGGTCTTCACCACATCTCCCACGTACATACAGGCACACACACAAAGCAATGACATGTAAAAACAGACCCACACAGAAAACAGCTTAATGATATCTAAACTCAGTGTGTGGTAGTTAGTAGTCTATGTGGGCTTGACACATGGTACATCGATCAGGTGCCACTGCATTAATCAACTATTGATTAAGATGTCTAAAGATGTCATTCATTAACACAGCATAATAAAAAATATGTTATGATATTTAATATAAACAATTTTTATAATAAAGAAGTTAAAACTAATAAAAGATGAAAATAAGAATAATTTTATTTTTAGCTGGGAACACTGAGCATTCCCTGACATAATGCCCCTGGTCTTAATATGACTGACCTAGAATCTACTAAAGCTCATGGCAGAGCTCGGATAAGTTTCAGTTTATTACCAAATCTAATGGCTTTTTCATAGTTAATGAACACCACCATAAGTGTTTTCTGTTTATTTTTGAATCAGGTTTTTAATGGTCCGAAAATACTGACAATCAATAACATAAGTATAGGTAAAGCTGGAGTTTCATTTGGGGGGGGGGTGAATGAAATGTGGAGTGAGATAAATATTACATTCATCCATATTGTAACAACATTTCTGTAGATACTTGGGATTACTTGCCGTTGTTTAATAAATATTTAGCCTTACCATAGTATTAGTACTGTACCTTAAAGGACCCCTTCATATCACTATTCACTTATATGGAAGTATTGCAATGCACCACCAAGAGAAGAAATCTGATCCTTTTTGATAGTTGAGCACAACACTGCAAAAATGGTATGGGCAGGGCCGTGCACAGAAATTTTGTGGCCCGTCACAAATAAATTTTTTGGGACCCTCCCATCTCTTTTAATTAGTTCCTCCTGGGATATTTTACAAACCTCTCCACATTAAAACTTTTATAATTTCTTACTGTTAGGCCTACGTGTTATAGCATGTAGAACTACTTATACAATTCAATTTTTTAAGATCATGCATTTGGTCTATACTTTGTTATTAAGAAGTACATCAAGTGCATACCAACACGTTTTGAAAAATTCAGAAGAAACCAACTCTATTTAAATTATTTAATTTTTATTTAATTTGCTTGAAATCCAAACACACCCTGCTGTTGTTGTTGCATTATAAGTCTTAATTAAGGATAGAATTCTAGTTTTAGAATTTTAATTTAAAGTTCATAACTTAAATGGGGTATGACCTATAATATAATATAATATAAATGCCCTGACTATAATAATTTGTATGTTGGTCAAACCAAAAAAGGGTCAAAGAGAGATACAAACAACCTTTAAACTCTAACATCAAGCCTATAATTTACAAATCAAATTTAGCTACACATTGTATAATAACAAACATAAATTTCCTGATATACATAACATGTCCCTAATAAAACACATTTCTAAAGGTTCAAAAATGAACCTTTGGGAAAACTTAGAAATCTATAAACACAAAAATAAAAACAAATTAATAAAAGAACAAGCTAAAATAAATACAAAACCAATCATTTTTTTAAATATTTTAGATGTAATAAAATAAATTGTAAAATAATTATATTTATTTGTACTTTATATAACTATATTATCTATAATATAACACGCTAGGTAGTGTGTCCGTCATCGGTATGTTACCATAGTAACAAGTAAATAAACAAATGATATTTACCGGCATCGAATCTGTTCCTATAGTTTTTAATGTTTTTACTATGCGATTGTGTTGATATGTTTTGTAATTTTGCATACAGGTACATCTATATATTTTGTAATTGTCCTATATTTCTGTTTAATATAACGCGGTAGGTAGTGTGTCAGTCATCGGTATGTTACCATAGTAACAAGTAAATAAACAAATGATATTTACCGGCATCGAATGTATACATTTATACTATAAAATAGATTAATTACCTTCTGTCAAACGTTTCTTAAAATCCTTTTAGGACGACTCGAGTTTCGACACCATTTGGTGTCATCATCAGATCACAATATGAATCAGGTTAAAACATTTTGATGCATATGCATCACGTCAGAAGTTAAAAAATTTAAAAAAACAACACATAACAATATATGTGTTATCGTTCTGACGTGATGCATATGCATCAAAATGTTTTAACCTGATTCATATTGTGATCTGATGATGACACCAAATGGTGTCGAAACTCGAGTCGTCCTAAAAGGATTTTAAGAAACGTTTGACAGAAGGTAATTAACCTATTTTATAGTCTTAATCGTTTCTGGAGGCAAGAAAAATGTTTAAAATGTATACATTTATCCGTTCTTATAGTTTTTACTATGCGATTGTGTTGATATGTTTTGTAATTTTTTATACAGGTACGTCTATATATTTTGTAATTGTCCTATATTTCTGTATATGTTTTAATTGTGATATTTATGTTTATACGTATTTCTGATGATCCAATGAATAAGTAATGAAATACGATCAAATATGCCTCCTAAACGCCAGCAACCACCAACAGCTGAAGAAATTGCAGCAAAAAAAGCACGTAATGCTGAAGCTCAAAGATGCCGTAGAGCGGCCATGTCAGAAGAGCAGCTTCAAGCAGAATGTGAAGCTAATGCTGTAAGTCACCGGCAACACAGAGAAAACATGCCACAAAATCAACTTCAACAAGAGCGCGAGGCAAACGCTGAAAGACAAAGGGTTGTACGCCAACATCAAAGAGGACGTCTGAGTAGATATGTCCGATCCCGCAACACCGCTTTGCTTCCCGAAAACTTCAATGAAGACAAAATTGAAGAATGTTATCTTGGCCCAATGGATGCTAAATGTCCATTTTGCAATGCCACGCATTTCAAAAATGAATTAATGTCAAATTGCTGCCATAAAGGGACCATTGCATTAGATGAAATACGAATGCATCCCTTCATTACAAATTACATGAATGGATCTGATCCAAATTCCAAAAATTTCATGGAAAACATAAGATCCTACAACAGTGCAATGGCCTTTGCCTCAGTGGGAGCACAAGTTGACCAATCAGTGACCAGATGTTCAGGTCCTTTTTGTTACAGAATCCATGGGCAAATTTATCACGCTACATCTGCATTACACCCAAATCAAGGTGAATTACCAAAGTATGCCCAACTGTAAATTTTGGATTCGGCCCAAGCCTTGACAGAAAGAATGAACAATCAAGCAAACAATGGATGCATTCGTGTTGTAATGGAGAACCTCCAAAAACTTCTTGGAGATATCAATCCCTTCTCTAGAGAATACAAGAACATGCTCAAATTTGAACAAGACGAAATGCTAAAGGCAAATCGGGAAAACCGAACGCCAATTGAATATAGCATGACTTTCTTGAGAGAAAGAGTAAATAATGTGCTCCCCAGCAGAACCAACGCTCTCACTGCCAGAGGAGAATTGCTGCCGTTTTTCACAGTGCAGATGGTGCACCCCCAGAAAATCGGGATATTACAATTTATCCGAAAAGCGGAATTTTACAAAATATATCCATCCTGAGTAGACTCTGTGACCCAATGTGTGCTACTCTTTGCTTTTCCCATATGGGGATTCAGGGTGGACCACAGATCTGAAGAAAGCTGTTGGTCAAGGAAATGTGTCCCAGCTTCAATGGTATTCATACCATTGTGCCATTCGTGATGGAAACTTTAACGAGTTCCTCAACGCAGGAAAGCTGACTCACCAATTCATGGTTGATGCCTATTGCAAGACCGAGGCAAACCGTTGAATTGGTTTCGAAAAAATCAAAACACAGTAAGAGCTGAAGACTATGATGTTCTTCACCGATTTGTGAACAACCAAAATTTTGAGGACGTTAACATATTGCCTGGAAAGAAAGTTATATTGCCTTCAACCTTCCAAGGGAGTCCAAGAAATATGGCTCAAAATTACCAAGATGCTATGGCCATGGTCAGGAAATATGGCAAACCTGACTTATTTGTAACATTCACGTGCAATCCTAAATGGAGGGAAATCAGGGAAAACTTACTTCCCGGTCAGCAACCATGCGACCGGCCTGATTTAGTAGCAAGAGTGTTTGAGTTGAAACTGAAATTGCTACTTGAAGACTTAACCAAACACCATAGATTTGGACATGTTAGGGCGTGATCGAGTTCCAAAAACGTGGTCTACCACATGGGCACATATTGCTATTCATGGCCCCGGAAGACAAAGTCTGGGAGAATGAAAGAATTGACAAAATTGTCTGTGCAGAACTCCCTGATAAAGATGCCAACCCGAGGCTACATGAAATTGTAAAATCCTGTATGACACACGGCCCATGTGGTCCATTAAATCCAAACGCACCGTGTATGGAAAATGGCAAATGCACAAAAGAATTCCCAAAAGATTTCTGTGCCGAGACCAACAGCAATGTCAATGGTTACCCAAAATATCAACGCCGAGATGATGGTAACTTTGTTGAACTTGGGGGAAACAAAGTGGATAACAGATGGGTGGTGCCATACAACCCATACCTGTCTCTGAAATACAACGCCCACATTAACGTAGGTATTTGTAGCTCAAGTCAAAGCGTTAAATACCTCTTCAAATACGTTTACAAGGGGCATGACTGTGCAAATATTCAATTCGTTACTGTTCCCACAGAACAGGAAGCTACTATTGAATGGGACGAAGTAAAAAATTACTTGGAGACCCGATATGTAAGTGCACCTGAAGCATGCTGGAGGCTCAGGGAATACAAAATGCACCACCAAACTGATCACGTGGAAAGATTAAATGTCCACCTTGAGGACAAGCATACAATATGTTTTATACCAGGCAAGGAAGCTGAAGCTGTACAGCAAAAAGCCACCAAGTCCAAACTTCTGGCTTGGTTTAAACTTAATCAGGAAGACCCTAATGCCCGAGAGTATTTATATATTGAAATTCCCGAACACTATACCTGGGATGACAAAAATTCTAAATGGAAACCACGTCTTAGAGGACATGAAACTACAATTGGCAGAATGTTTGCCGTAAGTCCCACGGATAGAGAAAAATGGTTCCTCCGAATTCTCCTTCTCAATGTTAGAGGAGCAACATCTTTCGAGGACCTAAGAACGGTCGAAGGAAATCCTATCCCCTTTGCAACTTTCCAAGAAGCATGCATTGCAATGGGATTAACTGATGATGACTCAGAATGGGATACTTGCCTAACAGAAGCTGCAACCCATCAAATGCCAGTACAACTTAGGCAGTTGTTTGCATTTATTTGTATCATGTGTGAGCCGTCAGATGCAGCAGCATTATTCGACAGACATAAGGACAATCTTATGCAAGACTATAAGAGACGCTTTCCTGATGGAGAAAAAGCTCTCTATTTGATGCTTAAAGAAATGGAATCTGTCCTTCGAACACATGGAAAGTCATTGGTAGATTTTGGCCTAGAACTTCCAGTCGGCAGCTATGACGAGCCAATCCATTCTGGAAAATATTACGATCCAATTGCCGAAAAAACCATGTTCGAAGAAAAGTTTCAAATGCTCAACCCAGGGCAAAGAAGGGCTTTCGAAAAAATCAGGGAAGCAATTGAAAACCCTAACTTACCCAAACGTCTAGTCTTTATTGATGGACCTGGCGGAAGCGGTAAAACTTTCCTTTACAACACAATCATGCACTATGTGCGTAGCAAAAATGAATTAGTCTTGCCATGTGCATTTACAGGCATAGCAGCAACTTTGCTTGAGGGAGGCAGAACTTCCCACAGTCATTTCAAGCTGCCTATTCCAATAAATGAAACGTCAACCTGTAATGTTCGACATGGGACTAATACAGCAAATGAACTGGAAAAGGCCAAAGAGATAATCTTGGATGAAGCTTCAATGGCCCCAGCACATGGAGTAAATGCAGTTGACACACTGTATAAAGAACTCTTAGCTGAAGATCCAAAAGTTCCTTCTAAAAAACCATTTGGAGGTGCGGTCTTTCTTTTCGGTGGAGATTTTAGACAAATTCTCCCTGTTGTTCCACATGGCAGCAGAACCAAAATACTTTCTTCATGCATGAAAAATAGTAAGTGTTGTTAAAATATTCAGGTCCTAAAGTTAGAACAAAACATGCGTGCCAATGAGGACAATGTCCCATCAGAACACCGAGGCTTTTCCTATTGGCTTTTAAAACTTGGGAATGGAAAACTCCAAGAGCCTGGATTAGAGGAAGGCATCTTCGAAATTCCTCCAGTCTGCATTGAAAATGGATGTATTGTTGCTGCTGTCTTTCCGGAGGTCATCCAATCAGGAGATGACAGCATTGCTAACCGTGCAATCCTGACTCCAAAAACCCACGAGTCACTTGAACTTAATGAAAATGTCCTTAGACGAATTCAATCTGAATTGAAATGCTATACCAGCATAGATTCTATTCAGCAAGACAGTGCAAATGCCGAGGAGGCAACAAACTATCCAATGGAGTTTTTGAACAGCTTAACACCTGGAGGTATGCCTCCTCATAGACTTAACTTGAAAGTTGGTGCAGTAGTAATGTTGCTACGAAACCTTGACTCAACAAGAGGTCTTTGCAATGGCACCAGAATGGTCATCAAGCAAATGATGTCAAAAGTCATTGACTGTGAAATCCTGACCGGATCTTTTAAAGGTACCAGGGTATTTATTCCAAGAGTTATTCTTGCACCCAGTGACCCTGACCTTCCCTTTACATTAAGACGAAAACAGTTTCCATTTAGACTTGCTTTTGCTATGACCATCAACAAAAGCCAAGGGCAAACACTGGATTCAGTTGGTATTTATTTGCCATCTCCAGTATTCAGTCATGGACAACTTTATGTTGCATTTTCAAGAACAAAGTCCTTTCAGCAAGTCAAGGTAAAAGTCTTAGGAACTGACCAACAAGGCAACTTAAAGAAAGACCACAGAGTTTACACCAAAAATGTGGTCTACAAAGAAGTTTTCACCCAATAATTAAATTTCATAGCCAATATGTAATTAAATGTATATGTAATTAAATGTATTTAATATATGCCAATAAATAATTAAATATGTGCTAATAAAAATGCTCGCCACCCGGGCGTAGAACGGGTACTTCAGCTAGTAAACTATATGGTGTTAAAAAGTGTAAACATTATATGAACTAACATATTGTGATATAAGCAGATAATAAGAATAATATAAACCAAATAATAATGTGATCTATTAAAAACAATTAACATAAAGAACCTATGCCAGATTAATAGGTAGAAAAGAACATTTTATGTATATAATTTAATGTGTGAACGACTATTTAGTGTAATAATTGTGTTTGTGTTTGCTTTAATAAGTTACATGTAATTGTAAAAGATTCATAATGAATAATTATTCCTTAACTAGGAATACATGGTATGACTTAAGGACTTGCATCTACCTAAAATGGTATGAAAGGGTCATACAGTATATCAAACTAGTATATATATAATGTCTCTTTACTACACATTTATAAAATCAACAGGTGTTCATATTTGAATTATTAGAAAACATATTAGAATCTGAAGATGATGATTAAGATAGTTGAAACATTCATGTAATTTAAATAAAAAATATTCTTTAAATTGTAAATTCGATCTATATATAATTAATAAAATATATATAATATGAAAACTATTTTATATTTAAACAAGTCCTTAAAAATAAATCAATAAAGTAAGGCAATAAAATAATGAAATAGTTACAAAAAGTACAATCTCAAACTAACAGAGATAGAAAATTTACAACTTAAAACTTTGTAATGAACTATAAAACTACTTTACAGACATTAGGCTAAAGCCAAAGTGAAAATATTTAAACTTTTCAGATGGAGCAATGCAACTCCCCACTTTGTTCCATAGTAAAACACTGCTTATTTAAATGCGTACTTGACTTACACCAACCCATAAGCTATCCAGCTCAATTTACTGTAGGCGGATTATGCCTATTAAAAATGTTATCAAGTTTGCTACATTAGGCATCTTACTTTCATGCTAGCAAAGTCTTTAATAACATTCTCAAAGTTAATGATTTTTGCGAGATGGTTTTCTATTGAAAGCATAGCTAAACCATTCAACCTTTCATCTACCATAGTAGATCTAAGATGGTTTTTAATTATATTAAGTTTACTAAAGGAGCGTTCGCCTTCAGCAATGGTTACAGAAAGGCACAAAAAAATTCTTAATCCTAAACAGACTTCAGGAAACAAACTCTCTAAATGATAATCATAAATTTTGTTTAACAATTTATTAGATACTAATTTAGACTCAGAACATTCCTTAAATGTAGACTTAAAAACTGCCTTCAAATGTACAATCTCATCACTAAGAGAAGAAGTAAATACTTTGGGATATCTATTAATAAGAACAGAACACTTTTCATGAATCTCAGTTGTTGTCAAATCTTCAAAATTAAGAATAGGGGAGAAAATGTTAAAAATTTCATTTAAGCTTTGGAATCTTAAGACTAGTTGAGAAATTATCATGTCCAAAATAGGATTAAACACATTAACTTTAAACTTATCTTCGGGGCTAACTGCTAAAGGACTGTCTTTTCTTTCCCCTGGTGCTCGTTTGCACCTTTCTTCTTTCAGCTCTGCTGGTGATATATCCATTGCACCTGCCACCAGTTTACATTCAGAGAGAATATTAACCCAATTGTCTCTTAACATTTTCATTTCTGTTGTAAGTTCCATGATATTTTCTGCAGCCCTATCAATAGGCAGATTCCTACATTGCAGAAGCAGAATTCTATGGTCAAAGCATTCTAGAACTTTAACCCATATTGATGCCATTAAAATTGCTTTGAAAGAAGAAAAGTAATCTCGCAAGCCAACTGCCTCTGAATGAGCTTCATTTGTTAATTTGGTTTCTTCACGATTGTCAATGAGCTCATCTAAAGCATCAACTACACTTTGAAGATGTCTGGCAATGGGACTAATAGCTTCTTTCCTCGAACTCCATCTGGTATCAGACTCCCTGTGAAGAGAACATCCAGTTTTCTCTGTAATTATTTTCCATCTCTTAGGGCTGCCACTGAATAGGTTGTATAGCCTGTTGACACACCCGAAAAATGTGATTGCTTCTGTGCAGCATGCTGCTGAATGAACTCCGATCAAGTTTAATGAATGTGCTGCACAGGGAGAGTATATTAATGTGCTATTCAGTTCTGTCATGTGTGCCTGAACACCTTGAAATTTCCCAGACATGTTACTCGCATTATCATATCCCTGTCCAACACATTCAGATAAATTTAACTTGTGGTGTTCCAATCTGTTCCTTATTTCTTGGGCTATTTCTTTTCCAGTTTTTTTACAGAAATCAAAAAATTTTATGAATCTCTCTTGAACAGTCCATTGTCTGGTTTCCTCATTCTTATGCACATATCTAATGATAAGAACATTTTGTTCACAGTGTGATGTGTCTGGTGTTGAATCGCAAATTAAGGAAAAGTGTACCGATTTGTTAATCTCATATAAGATCATATCCAATACATGCTTACCACAAATATTTATGAACTTGTTTTGGATTCTATTGGATAAATAGTGAGCTTGCATTTTCTTCCCTTCTTCCTGCCTTTTTTGTACTTTTCTTAGGTGCTCTTCCAACAACGTGTCGTAGTGTGAAATAAGCTCCAAACATCCTAAAAAGTTACCATTGTGAATGTCTCCTACTTTTGAAGACTGTCCTCGAAAAGGTAAGCCTCTGCTGCCAAGAAAGAGAGTCACGTCTAAAAATCGTTTAAGAAGATGCATCATAATACATATCTCTTTCAGACGCCAATTGCTTTTGAATCCCATGATCAATAGCACCAGACCCTGCTTGAGTAACGCTTTCAAAAGTTCTCCACTGTAAGTAACACTGTTTGTGCTTCAGGCTCCTTTCATGTTGTGATAGTTTTCTATACAGCTTGTGCCAAATATTTTTTGGGGGGTCGAATCCTTCATCAGTTGAAAGATAACTTGTGTGACTGATATTGGAGGTCGATGAAACAAATAGTCGACATAGTGCACAATACAGTTTGTGAGTTGTGGGGCTCGCTGAAAGCCAGTCTCTGGGAAGTTTTTCTCGGCCACCTAAAGAATTAGAGTATATTAAGGACTTTGGGAAAGAATGACCTTCTTTGTCCTTGGAAAGGTTATTCACCATTTTATTCAGCTCAGTTTCACTAAGAAGACCAAATTTAACAATTAATTGATGGTCCGCATCTGAAAGTTTTTTAGGCCACTCCTCTGGATTTTTAGGATTGAAGCTTGACATGTGTAAGTTTGTTTGGTTGTCGTCATGCTCTCTTGTTTCATCTGATGCTGTACTTTTTCCTTTTTCTTCAACTTTTTCTTGGTATTGGTATTCTGGGGGTAGGGCAGAAGATATCTCTGGAATATTACTTCCACTGCAACTGGGCCAATTTTGCAATAACAGTGCTTGTGATTGGTCCTCTTGGTTGTTGGTTTTAGTTGTTTGGTCATGAAGTGGTAAAGATTGGAAAGCGTCCCCTTCACTCTCAATTTCTTGTGTTCCAGTCTCCAAAACAGAGTTGGATGCAGTTTTGGGTTCTTCTTCTTTTTTTGCTTTTTTTTCAAGAAATTTGAACAACACATCTTTGTTGGCTTCATCCTCTTTCCTTATTTTCTTTCTGTCTTTTCTTTTCTGTGAGCCGGACTTGTGGCGGTTCAGGTTCATTTTGATTTTACAACCTAAAATCGTTCAAATTTCTATTAGGCCTACAATATAAATATAACTTTATTTTATGGATACAGTACGGGATGAAAAATGATATGCAGTTTTATAGAAAATTTTAAACATAAAAAGTCTTCCTACAAGCTTATAGAGCAAAGTTAAAAAAAAATGTTGACCGCTCTCACCTTCCTTTTCTTAAAATAAACAATATTTATTCTATAAAAATAATGAATCATTATTTTCAACACTAATTCGTAATTTTTTTTGGCTGGACTACATAACGAATACAGATTCCACGAGAAAATAACAAATGATAAAAAAATACTTTTATCTTACAAACTATAATTTACAAAATACTTCATATTTATTATTTATTTTCGACCTCCACTTAGTAACCATTGATAAAATAAGAAGTTACGGAATTTTATCATCGTTGAGCGGTCACATTGTTGACCGTAACTCGATTAATTTTAAAGGTAAAAAATAATAAAAAAAAGCATTTTGTAGAAAATTAAAAGGGCTACAACTTTTTTTAAATACACCATAGTGAAAAAATCTACTAGTTCTAAGATATTTAAGTTAGAAACATAAACATTTTATCATAAAATCTAGTAAACACACCTTGTAACAATTGTAACTTGTTGAAGAATATGTAAAAAAACATGATAAAAGAATTAAAATATTTGTCTTTTTATGAGTTATAGTTTTGGTCATTATCAATATTTTGATAAAACGATTTGTTTTCAAGACATTCTTTGAAAACGACAAATTTTCTCAGAATTCACAAAAATTAAAATTTACGAAAACGGTACGCATTTCTAATCAATACATACGCAAAAAAATGTTTGAGGACATTCCTAATATAATAGCAATCTAAATCTACAATATTTCGTATTACAGTATTTGGTTTAGTCCCGAAGATAAAAACTTAAATCAGTTACGTTATGTTATAGTTAAAATGTTATTTTAACTCACCTTAAAACAGCAGCAGGTTTATTTTTCGTGTGTCTCTGTCTGTGGTGTGAATCACTCTAAAAAAAAACAGTTGATTTTCATAATAGTAGGCCTATACACACAAGCATCAACGTGCTCACTCAACGCAAGTTATGTTACCAACTGATAGTCATAACACTGAGTCGTTCAAAACACAAGAGCTGCTGTTTATGTAGCACCAAAATGGTGTTGTTTACATTACACACTCGAGCGCTACGAACGAACTGCGTGAATGGCTTTGCCGTTGCTGGTAGAGACGACATACTGTAATTCGCACTGGGGTCTCGACACCACAATAGATGAATAAATCACATAAAACTATTTTTAATACATATTTCTTATACATAACTGTTTTTTATTTTAACAATATACGTTTCCTTGTCTGTGATTCGATTTGCTTTAGAGTTTGTTTAAAAATTTGTAAATTTTTAATTTGTAATTAATTCTATAATTTGGGGCCCCCTCCAAACTCGGGGCCCGTCACAAATGTACCCTCAGTCCCCCCCCCCTATGCACGGCCCTGGGTATGGGGATCAGAGAATGATGCAGCACAAATTAGCAACAGACTACCAAATAGTTTGTTAAATAACTAAAATATGTGTAATGGTATGTGTTTTATATTAAGCTGTAAACATTTGCTCCTAAATAAATTTCTATTTGAATATAGACTTGACAGAAAGATACAATATTACCAATTTTAGCTGTGTGAAATTTCAGGTCTCCATTCCTAAACACCCCTCTGACTAAGAACATTATTAGTAATGAATCATTTGTACAAAATCAGATTTAAATCTGTTTATTTCTCTTCGCTGCTACAGGTTGATCTCTCTGTTTATATCTATTATCAATGTTCTAGTAAAAAAAATTTGTATATATGAGAGAGCAGCCAAATCACATATACCAGGGCTCTATTATTGCCTTTTTTGTAGATGAGAACAATACTGACAATATTCCATACCATAGGTGATTTTCTTTTAAAGGCATTTATATTTAAGAGTGCCTGAAGAGGTTAGATAACAATTGATTCCGTTTCCTGTATAGGCTAAAGCTAACAGCAACAATCCAAATGTTACTCTCCCAGGGTACTTTTTCCTTCATTTATTTTATGGTAGTTTTAGTTTCTCCAAACTGCCATTTCAGGTAAGTCAGTGGATTTCTGATTTATAATATATGGTACATGTAGTTAGTAAGGTACAGACTTATAATATTAAACACACACACATGCTCATCTCAGATTAAACTTTGATATAACACATAAGCAAAAGGAAAACTATTTTTATATTTAAATACACCAGTCAGTCAAATTTCAATAAAATTATAAATACTTAGAAAAGACAGCACATATTATTTTATAAATTAGGAATATAAAGGGACTTAGTATACAAAAACTGAATTTCATTTAAGTTTTTCTACCAGATCTATTTTGTTTTTGTGAACTATACCTTCCAGTGGCATTAAAACTTTCACAATACATTGTAAACAGAATGTCCAATGTCCCAAAAGTCCAATGACCAATTTCCAAGTTTCCAGAAGGAAGGGGAACCATGAATCAGTATCATTATTATTTTTATCGTTGTTGAATAATTCATGTCACTGGAAGTATATATAAGCTATTTACCATTTAGCAGTAATAATGTCAGTGAATCTCTGTAATCAAACTGCTTCTCCAGTATGATTTTTACCAACTACGCTTTCATTGTTTTTTAAATATAATTACACACACAGTAGAAACAAAATAGATATTGTACAATTTCAAACACTGAGTTAAAACTATATTTAACTGGAGTCAAACTTTCCTTTGTTAATATCCTGAACTGTGCCAGTTATCATCCCACTAATATGTTGTGTAAAATTGTGTCTGTTTTGAACTTTATAAATGCCTTAAAGACATTTCACATAGTTTATAAATAAGTAAGAATTACATTGTCTAAGAATAACTATAGTAATTTCATGCCTTAACTCATACTTGAATGCCAATGTGTTTGATACTTTTCAAATGTACAGTTACAATAGTTATATCCTCCATGGTAAAAAGTATGCCTATGTAAGCATATAAGTTAAATCACATACACTTTTTGAACTTTTGAACACATCACACATATACAACAATGAACTGTCATCCAATTCAAACATTGGCACTAACTCCCATAATGGAACTGATACCATTCCTAACAGATGTCTCTGACAAAGCTCACAATAAGCAAAAGCTTGCAAATACAAAGGTTAAAAATCTTATCTAAAATATTAGTGTACACAAATCATAATTGTTGCCCTTTCTTATCCTTTTGAGTTTAGAGATCCCTGGCAGCTGAGCTCCCATGTAGTCATCTATCCAGGTTTCTGTACACATGTATGTATGACACATGTTTTTGCAAGTGGAGTCATAATGGTATAACCACATAACTATACTGCCAGGTACACTTCTGTTAAACATCTCAAAGTGGTCTCTTCATGCTTGAGTTTTTAATTGCTTCAGCCTGAATTATCAGAACTATAAATTTAAAAAGTTTAATTAATTTTGGCCTGAAGATGGATACTGGGTAACAACTACTGTTTATAGTAGTAAACCAATCAACGTTCTCCAATCAACGTTTTATATAATTAATGTAAACACAGTACTCAACTGCCTAGACCCCTGGAGTACCCCTCCTGGAAACCCTGGAGAAACTCATTAATGTTATAAAGAGTATTTATAATTACATCAAGTCTATGATACAAATGAATAGAAAGTTGTCAGGAGAGTTCTTCCTAAAAGTCCATAAGCTAGCTCAAAAAAAGTGGAGTCGTTTGACCCAGCAAGGTATTCAAATGTATAATAAAAGAGACTTCATGATTACAAAAATGCAAGTCTGTATTGTACACATTGCATTTAAAATGGTGTTCAGCTGAAAAAAAAAATAAATAAAGGTAAAGAAATAAATTTTAACCCCAGCTGGTTTTTGTGCACTGATTAATAATATAATGGGAAATTTAAATTCTTCTTGTCAAAATTTTCTGTACTGCACTGTGGTTAAAGATGTAAATTTTTAAGAGTAGGGTATACCACATGACACAAACTAATATTTGGAACATAGGTTCCTTAGGATGTAATAACATCCAAGTGAACATTGCCAGAGCTAGTGATGGCTGTACTGCACAAGCCAGAAGGGTTTAAGATTCAATGAACTGGCCAAGCTAATTTTTTGTGAAAAATTCCTTAGGGTTAGGAGTTGCCTTTCTGTATAGGTGAACAAGATGTCACTATATAGGACCTTGGACTTACAGCAGGATGACCAGGTGTTGTCCTCTTTTTTGCTCTTTGACCTGTAGGTCCAGGAAAAGTAAAGGGGCACAAAATGTCCCTTTTTTTCAAGAAGCATTAAACATCTCAATATTTAAAATGTTTGAAAATCTACACAAAACTAGATTTAAAAACAATTAGAATGTTGTACATTCTATTATATCAACTTGCAGTCTGTTCCCATGCTCTGTCGGTTCTAGTTATAAGGCATATGAATCTCACATTTTTACACATAGATCATTTAGTAGTACACATATTTACACATATTCATAACCTGTAGTAGTTTGAACATAACCTTCAGAAAGACTCTGTATCTAGTATAATTTGTTTTAGAAATTCCAGGGACTAATGCAGCTATAGAATGAGTATTTTCTGTAATGAATTCTGTGTAGATAGATGGGGAATGTATATTTTGACTCTATGTAGAGTCAATAAAATCAATTATTGTCAAGAATTATTTCCAGAGATTACCAAAAGCTTTTGAATGATACTCAGATATCAGGAAAATACAGCAGAACAGACACATCTGAGAGGAGGCAGCCTAGACGATCTATCTATGTAATTTATAAAATTCATATTCAACGGGAGAACCAACATAGGACAGGTGTTTTTTTCTATACGATCCTCTGGGGGGTCCTTTGCAGTCTTAAAAAACTATTAGATCTGGTTACTATGGCAACCCAATAGAATAGATTCTGTTCTAAATATATTATTGCATTAAATTGAAGATCATGCGAACGAAGTTGTGGGCAACAGCTATTTATTTTTAAAAAGCCTACTTTAATTGAACTTTATTAATTAAACTAACATTTTCATTACGTACAACGTGAAACTCCGTAGCGAAGCACGGGTATTCTGCAGCAGGGACTAATGCAGCTATAGAATGAGTATTTTCTGTAATGAATTCTGTGTAGATAGATGGGGAATGTATATTTTGACTCTATGTAGAGTCAATAAAATCAATTATTGTCAAGAATTATTTCCAGAGATTACCAAAAGCTTTTGAATGATACTCAGATATCAGGAAAATACAGCAGAACAGACACATCTGAGAGGAGGCAGCCTAGACGATCTATCTATGTAATTTATAAAATTCATATTTTATATTCATTATTGTACATTTGTGATCTGATGATGAGGCAAAAGGCTTGAAAGTGCTAATCGGGAATTGTCTGTATAGTGGTGTGCAACTGTTTAATATCTAAATATCACTATAGTATTGACGACTCGGAACACTAAGTTTTTTATAAGTAAAAACGTAAAGTTTTACCTTACAGCCTAAACCGGCTTTCACCTATAGAAGGCTTCATCAGAGGCTGTCGTAGGTAGCGCTGTTCATCTTGTTGTTGGCGACAGGATAGTTTTTGAAAGATCGAAGCTGTGTGATGAAGCCTTCTATAGGTGAAAGCCGGTTTAGGCTGTAAGGTAAAACTTTACGTTTTTACTTATAAAAAACTTAGTGTTCCGAGTCGTCAATACTATAGTGATATTTAGTTAAGTAACGGACACGTCATGGACAACGAAATCCAAGTGTTTAATATCTGTTTGTAAACAGTGTTAAGTGTTAATTTCAAATTATACTTATAATTAGTTAAACAGTTGTTATCATGGATAACAAAATCCAAGAAAATGTCATGGACAACAAAATCCAAAAATCCAAGAAGATAATTTCAACTTGAAGTAAAAACCATTTTTTCTCAGTTGGTATTAGGGAAGTTGAAAATGATGGACGGTGGTAGGAGTGGTCCAGGAGAGGGAGAGAGGGATTGTCCCATTTTTCAAATTTCAAATCTGGTCATTCTAACTTACAGGGGTATCACAATTGTAATATATTTAAATGTGTTGAATTTTCTTCTCACAAAGACTAAAAAGTTATTGATAATTATTATGGGTGGGTCATTAAAAATCAAAGGAAGAAGAGATATAGTCTTCAAACAATTGTAGGATATAGAATCCTAGATCCTGTAAAACTGGACAGTTTATTATATGGTGTTGAGTTATACTCATAGTGACACCTGGAGGAAGATGCAGGAACTGATAGATGTATTGAATGAGGAGATAGTAAAATTGAAGATGGAGACCAATATCAACAAAACTGAAGTAATGCAAAAAAAAGCAAGAAACTATAATCTTAGAATTGGTTTATACTACAGGGGACAGATATTAGAGAAGGTTTCCGTAATTGACTACTTGGAATTACAATACTTCTGATTACAAAAAATGGAAGAGTAAACATGAAGTTGTAGCCAAAAATGTGAGGAAGCCCACAAACACTTACTACACACAAAACAGATGTGTTTTTGTAAAAAATGAAATCAATCCAGAAACTAAATTATAGATATACAAAACAGTGATAGTATAATAATTGCTGTATGGGTACAGTGATGAAACCTGAATTTTAAAACAGAATCAAGAGGTCACATTAACAGTAGCAGAAATGCGTATTTTAGAAAAGTAGTGGATAGAAAAAAAATCGGATCATATCGTAAATGATCACATCAGACTGCCATTAGTTAGTAGTCAATATTCCATAAATTAGAAAACAGCAACTAGAATGGTATGGCCATATCACCAGATGGATCAGAATAGATTTCCAGAAATCATGCTGGAAATGGAAGGATAAAGAATACATAATACAGGAAGACCAATGAAACAGTTGGTTACAGAGGATAGAAGAAATTTGTAGAAACTGAAGGAAATCAATAGAGGAAGTAATGAGAAGTAATAGAAAGGGGTGGGGGGATAGAGAGGGGTGGAAGGAATGGGTAAGGGAAATTACTTCAGAATAAAATTAAATGAGATCCGATAGGACATCAGGTAATGAGAAGAGAAAGAAACTACTTTGTTTCAAACATTTATTGTTCCTTTTTTATTTATATATGAAACTTAAATTCAGGTTTCGCTTGTGATGGTATATTATGAATAATGTTGAGAGTGTACTTCTTTTCTCATTTAAACAAAGTCTTTTAAGATGGTAATGTTTTAATATTTATTATTATATGTTACACAAAAAACTACAGTGCAGTTCACAACCCATTTATCAAAATTAATTAGGAACCACATTTTGACACACACACACACACACACACACACACTCACTCACTCACTCGCTCACTCACTCTCTCTCTCTCTCAACCTTTCTCTGTCTGTTGTCTGTCTCTGTCTCTCTCTCTCTCAATACTTTTCAATAAACAGTCAATGCAGTGCTTTAATCAACCTTATCTAAACTACTTTAAATAAGCAGTAAATAGTATAATAACAGTAACAGGCATTTTGTTGTAATAGTTTGGTAGTAAATGATAAGCCCAGTCACAGTGCGTTGCTGTCTTCCGCGTATCACTGGATGACGAAACTATTTCGTCTTGTAACATTTGCACTGTTTATACTTGGTGACGTACATCTTTATTCTTATTACGGTACCTAAAATTTAAAAAATATATTGTGCACGTCTATGTTCGTATTTTGCGTTTCTAAGATTTCATATTTTTATAAGTACATAAAAGAAACATTATTTTGTACCTCTGTAGGGCCGAAGTTCAAGAATTAAGTTGTGCCTGTACAGAGTGAGTAGAGATGTGGCAGACAGAAGAAAGGCTGCTTACAAAGACAGTGCATTCACCTCGCTGTGAAAGGAAACCAATGTTCATCTAAAACTTTTTTTTTGTATGCAGCAACCAAGAAACTAACAAGCAATTTTTCTCATAAAACACAAATATATAAAATATTTTTATACGCCACTCTCTTCCTCAGTTCACAAATTTATGTTCACTTCACGTTAAATTCCTTTTTACTGGATAACGGGTTAAATCTTAAAGCATTTAAGAAAAATAAAACGAATAATCTAGTGAAATTAACATTACTTATGTCAACACATTACGATCGCATTCTGATTGGAGTAAACTTTGTTTTACAGAACCTTTCTCACTTAAACAATTTCTTAAGTACGGTATATTTAACAGAGTATGCGCTGTATACGGTACATAGTTTAGTTTGATTAAAGTACTTTGAAAAACACTTGATCTCTTAAATAAGCATACTAAGCACCAACTGGCATAGTTCATATCATTACGGGATGTCTGTTACATTTTGAAAATGATTGGCAGAAATGTGAATGTTAAACGTTGAGTACAAATGAGACGACAAGTGATGTCTTTTAAGACGCGATGATTGGACTACGTGTAGTTAAAGATTACAAGAGCGGACTGCTTTAACAAAATACTGTTCCCGATTACAGGAATGGCTCCAGGAACAATCATAAAAACAGTCCAACATTTTTTACGGAACAAAACAACAGACATACTTGTCGAGCATTGTACTCTGTAACGCTAGTGATGCGACTCGATAACAAAGATTTAACTACGTCACGGTTGTCTGCGGTTGAACGGTGCCAACTATTGAATCAGTATTTAGTGTTATCAGTAAAATATTAATGTAATAAAAACAATACAGCAACATTGATTGGTTCAGTAGTGGGGAAAGTGTATAAATGCAAGGAAAGCAATAGCCAGCGTCTCAGACGGCTTAGCTTGCTCGTTAAACATCCAGCGGGAATGTCTCCACTTGCCGTTAGAAACGTGTTAATCAGCGATGCAGTCGATCAAAGTTGTGTCGATCTGCTGAAGGCCAACAACATTAACGTTACCTGCAAGTACAAACTACCTAAAGCCGATTTGATCGCGGAGATTGTGGTAAGTAAGTAAATACCGGTTCTAGTATATTTTTAGCGTACTGGTTTCTATAGGGCTTTTTAGAGACCACTTTCATTGCGCATTCGATTTTGTATTTATCAGCAACATATCTTTGTTAATTGCATCAGTTTCCATACGCATAATAATTCTCTTGGACTCTTATGTGTGTTATTTTAAAATTTTATAAAAACATTTTATGTGGTAAGACAATACTCATAAGTTAGCAACGTTATACACATCTGTCACTATTGTCTTTCATTTCATCCTCTCCATCACATCACACACACGCACAGAGTATGTGTAAGTATATATGTATGGGGATACACTTCCGCGGTTAATTATGTAACTTGCTAACTCTTGCAGATGGTACTACATTACTGTCAAAATTAAAATTCAGCAATTAATTTTGCGCGGTTTTTAAATTCAGTGCTATTTAATATATACAAATCGAATTAATTGCTACGAGCCGATGTGTTCCGTGCTATAAATAAATACATAAAGGCTAAATACCCAAAATAATTTGATGATAATAGTTAGTGGTCCTATGTTTTTTGCATCTGCTAATTATTCAGTATAGGTACTGTTAATAACTCTTAGAAAAGATAAAACTTAAATTAATGAAACAACGTATTTTAAAATTATTTAACTGGAAACAGTTTGCAAACTGTAAACTCGTCAAAAGTTGGAACCCGTGCCGCTAAGACAAGTGTGGAACGTACCCGCGAGACCAGTTTTTTTGTATTCGGTTTCAATTTTGAAGGTTGCGGCCAGTCTGTCTCCTCCTTTGTATATAGCTAATGAAATATAATCTGACCAAAAGCCTTACTTTATTCCACGTATTCTACTATATAAACTTTGTTCATTATCACTTCCTGCACTTCCTTAAACAGTAAACGGTCCAATTTTCGGTACTTTTGACTACGGTATGCCAGGAATAATGAACTGTGTAAAAAGACAATATAATTTATCGAAACCTGTACGGGTTGTGAGAAAAAGAAACAGTAAACACAAAGCTATTTTCAAACCGTAAACTTACGTGATAGGTTCCTGTAACGAAAGTAAACAAATTACAATGGATTGTATGTTTCACGTTTGATCGACAGTTGACGTTTGTAGACGTACACATCGTACACATACTCGCTGTGAAGTTACTTGAAACAAATGTAGTCTATTTAACATAAATTTCGATTCGGCTTCACATGCGGGCTTACCAAAATTCTTTTTATACCAGTTCGAGTTCAGTTAGGTACAATATGTTTAATAGCACAATAATTATTATTATTTATACGTGGAGGAATGTTGTAAACAGTTTATTTAGCTACTAGAATGAACTAATTAACACATTTAATATAGGTATGTTGTTACCACTACAGTTGCACGTTTTCTATACGAGACTTACATCTTCTCCACAGTAATTAATTTGTTGCTGCCCAATTATCACTTGATTATATTAATTTCATCACAGATCGTATACGAATTTTTCGTAAACTGAAAACCCTCCGAGTCGTTTAGAAAACAGAATTTAAAATTACACAAAATTAGTAGCCAATCGCAACCATCCTAACAAACTTAACGTTTAGATAATCTTGTCACACAGAACCACAGTGGACTTTTGACTTTCAACGCTATAAATTTCGTATCAAACTTGATTGTTAATTTGAATAGTTAACCAGTCATCACTTGTGCTTGTGTTGTTTCAATTTGTATAATATTTTTACTTGTAAATCATATTCAATGTTACACACACACATACAGAATGGGACAAAATTCACTACCCATTGTGAGTTACTGAGTTACCCATTGCAATGGGTCACAACCAAAGTTATCTGTCCAATGTTTACAATGGGTAACTCACAATGGGTAGTGACTTTTGGCCCACTCTGTATATATATATAATGGAATATATGAAATATTCTTAAATTGGAATCAGAAGAATATTTCGAGACCTGTAGAACTTGGTCTCTTGCCAGAATTTGGTGTCCTCTTGTAAGTACCGGGGAAGCAGGGGCAGCTTAGTGGATTCCAGACAACTGAACATATTAAGTATTTCTGCATTTCTGCAGATAACTTAATAATTAAGATAATTACTAAGGGGAGGCATAGTAATTACCATAAATAGAATTAAATATCTCGGAAAGTGTACAAAAGTGTGTTAATTACAAGGGACATGGTTAAGAAAAAAATCTTTATAAGTTCCTGGTTTCACCTCTAAAAATAAAAAAATAATTCAAGTATTGACTCATCAGAATTCAAGCATGATATTAATCAGAAATTCGTATTAATATGATACATGAATAAGACAAACTGGTTAAATCCAAGTTGGGAAAAAAGATTTGTTTCTTTTTCAAGCTCTCATATTTATAAGTTTTAAGACTATGTTGAAAACGACAATATTATCAATATTTTATTGTGATTCAATATTTTGGGGTAAAATATTAAAGTAGAAAGGTAACACGGATCTAATGAAACTCTACAGTAAGAAATGAGCGTGTCAGTTTATGGGTCAATATTTGTAAACTTCTAAATTTAGCATTACAGTTTTTTATAGTTGTCAGAATTCCATTACAGAATGTATATTGATGACTAGAAAGAAAGTATGTTTACTAGATCCTGAGTTAAATATTCAGTACTACACCCAGTTTCTATATCCAGTAACTTTTAACCAATTAATCAGGAATAAATATATTAACACAATTCACAAGTGGGGTAGTAGCCACTGCATTGTTTTATCCATGCTAGTACAGAAAGAGTTTTTTGCCTAACTAAAGAAATACATTCTTTTGCTAGTGAAGAAACTCAAACGTTTCAATTTTTTTATTGTAATGAAAATACAGTCAAATGTCTAAATATTAAACTTCATAATAACAAAATCTTCTTCCTAACAAATTATTTCTCTTAACCTTAAATTTCAATTTAAAAAATTGCAATTTCCACATGATTACTTAATACAGAATTTTATTAACAAAATTAGGAGGCAAAATTCCAGTTTCTGGTTTTTGCAGTAATAGCAATAAAATCATTTTCTTTTCAATTTCTATTCAATTGTACAGTAGGTATTCAAGAGATTTAGTATATCTATTAAGAAAAAACATGTAACTTGGTTTTACTAGGTATGGCAATAAAATGTGAAATTTTGTTGTTATTCTTCCATACAAAGGCTATTTTGTGCTGGAAAGTTTCTGTTTTGAATACTGGTATTAAATGGTTTGTGTTAGATAAGTTTACTTATGTGGAAAGTTAAAAACTTCTGTTTACAATGTAAATGTTTCAGCTGTAAGTTTAGCTGTGTTTAGGGTTCTTCTACATAAGCTGTAGAAGTCAGTTAATTATTTGAAATAAAATTTAATGTTTTTGTAAGAAAATCTTCTTCTTCTGATAGTTCCTGTCAATTTCGGATGTTGGATATCATACAGACTATTTTAACTTTCTTCACTGCTGCACGGAATAAGTCAGTTGTATTCATGCCACACCAGGTCCTTAAATTACTCACCCATGAGATTCTCGGTTGCCCAACTCCTCTCTTTTCAAGTACTTTTTCCTGTAGTATGGACTGCAATAAGTAAAATCTCTTGTAAGAAATTAGTAAATAAATTTAGTCAGCCTTTTCTTTAATTTATTTGTGGAGAGTAATAAACAAAGTTTAATAACTTACAATGTGTGTATGTTAATATATGTGTTTATGTGCGATCATCAAATCTAAATAGTAAACTTGTGTCTCCTAATAATAAATACTTCGCAGTAATAAATTTGTCAGCCCAATATTTTGTTCTATTATTCAGAAGTTCATCTACACTTATAAATTGTAAGAACAATTTGTAATTAAAAAATATAGGCTACATACACTGACAGTTTACTTCCTAGTGTGACTAGTTGTAGTCAGTAACTGCAGAATCCAGTTTTCTTTCAATTTTATTTAGAAAGTAATATTGGTCATTTGTAGAATATCCTAGGAATTTTGATCAGATGTGGCAGACAAATTAGATGCATGGTAGTCAACATTGTTACTTCTCCCTAACACTGTTCATGCATTCAAGCCACCGCGTCTTACCAAAATTTCTATACATGACTTCACATCCATCATCACACATCATCACAGACAAATAGCAGAAATAGTAGTGGAATGATTAAAAAACAGTTGTATGTTGATTAACAAATAATGATTTTAGAGTTCAAAAACTATCGTAAAGGCTAACATTTGTTAGCAATTTTGTAAAACATTACCATAAATTATTCTTATAATTATATTAATCTGGTAAGTAGACATTCTTACAAAAATGTATTCCAGTAAATTATTATAATAAATGTACTCTTTATTACTGTACAGTGTTTTACTTAGTGAGCCCATTGTGAAAATTGTATCTTTCTAAGTAATTGGAGCCTTTCAGAACTTATCTCCAATGTTGTATATGCCAATAAAAATTACTAAAAACAATTAGAAATCTTTTATATTTTACCTTTATTCCTTTATTTGAGATAAGAAGTTCAGTTAAAGTAGAAAGTATTCACTGTGCTACTTTCTCATAAAAGAAATTTCATAAAAGCTTTCTTGGAGAAAGCCTTGGCAAAATCTGGTTTATTATGAACTCTGTAGATCTTTCAGTAGAAGATGGTAGATGTTAATTCTAGGAAATTTAATTATCAATTTAAAATATTTATTTGAAAGAACTTTATAATCATGCAATCAAGTAAAACTTCATTGTATGACATTCATCATATATCCTCACTTTTAAAACTGAGTTTGAGTTTTCAGTGACAGTATAGATAATGATGACAATTTGTTTGGAATAAAACATGTAGTTAATTAGTTTTTCCACTGAATTGTAAAAACTGAGTGGTACAATTTAATTAAATTCCACTCTCATTATTCATCTCTAAAATATAGTATTTATTACAACAAGCTGACTTTAAATTTGATGAAGTGTTATAGGAGCATTAGAATAAAATATTACTTTGTACACATCATTTATGTTTACATTATGTAGATCAGAGGTTCCCAACCTGTGGAATATGTATTCATAACAAAAATTTTCATGGGGTTTAAAGTATTTTAACGTAGAAAGTTCTCATTCGGCATTATATGTCATGCTTGAGTGATCTCATATTGCTTTTATAAATATATATGGCAATGCATATTACTGTATCTAAGGAAATAAAACAAAACTATGTATTTAAAAGCTTAGCATTAACTACTATCTAGTCAATCTAAAATATAATATGTTTTTTCGCAGTTTGTTTGCAGAAATGTTAATATTACAATACAGAATATTATCATAGTACACAGATATATTATTATTATTAAAAATTAATATATCATAATGCATTGCTGTTTAGAGTTTACTTGTTACTGAAGGATAATAATTATACCTGTGGTTTACTTGTTACCAGTTTTTCATTTCACAATAAATTTTAAATTATATTCTAAGAAAAATGTTGATTATTTTTTTAATTAATAGGGACATTTTACTGTATACTATGTTCACAAGTGTGTCAACAAGTTGATTATAACATTTCTTTTAGAATTCCATGAATGCTAACAATTAGTAAGAAATTTTGTGTTTTTTAAAAATAATTAAAACAGCTTTAATAATAATAATAATGATAATAATAATAATAATTTAGATAAACAAAATTTTATGTTCTCTTTATATGTAAGCATTGTATTTCAATATATTTACAGTTTTTCACCATTTTTTAAAATGTATTGTTATTACATCTGTGGTCAGCAGAACTGTGTCCTTGTCCTTGTATGCAATTATGTCTTTCTATACATCAATATTATATCCTAGTGAGATATCAATTACTCTCATGATGAGAAGAGGGTAGTGCATTTGGAAGCTAAATTTTTTAATATTTCAGAATTATGATGGATTGATCGTAAGATCTGACACTAAAGTGACCCCAGATGTAATAAGTGCAGGTTCATCACTCAGAGTTATTGGAAGAGCTGGAACAGGTGTTGATAATATTGACATCACTGCAGCTACAAAGAAAGGCGTTATTGTTCTCAAGTAAGCTTATATAAATCCAGTTATATTTTATGTTTATAAATCCTGTTCAGTATTCTATGTTAATATTAGATCAAATAGTCACACAACAAGAATGGCACTTATTACATTATAATCTTCACTCTTATATAATAACAAACAATTAAAGTTAAGATATGAAAGTAAGTACTTTAACTTTTAACATTATCTAGGAACCATATTATCAACATTCAATATTTTGTGTACATTCTAAAACTTGCCATTCCATATCTTAATATGAAATCACCACATATATTAAATCACTAATTACTACATATATTAAATACATATTAAATCACCACTTATACCAATTGATGTAGTCAAGTAACTCTGTTGATTTGGTCATCACAAAAATTCAGGTGTTAAAATATTTAAAAATAAAATAAAAACAACTGAAGCATCAAATGTTTAATATCCTCTCTTCATTAAATATGATTAATTATAATACATTTTAACATAATGGTAGTTAGTGCTAACTACAATTAATCTATTTAAATATAATCCTAAAATTTAAATATTCATTTTATAAGTATTATAAATTAAATTCCTGGATTTTGTTGTCCATGGCATGTCAGTTGATTAGCTAATTATAAATATATCACTACTGACTCAGATCACTAATTTTTTATTGGTAAAAATGTTAAACATTTTTACATTGCACAAGGTAAAAGTTTAACATTTTTACAAATAAAAAATTAGTGACCTGAGTCAGTAGAGATATATTTATAAATAATATAAATTAAATTAAGCACTGGTCTGTTCTGAATTAAAATAAGCACTATTATCAGGCCTTCATAATTGCAAATAAATGCTTATAAAAACAAAGCACAATAGAATATTTGTACATATTTAGATTCTCAGAACTTATTGCAGTACCTGTAACACAGAATAATTAAAACCATTTATATGATCCAACCTGTTAGTATCACTTATTTATTTGTTATCAGTGACTCCAACATGTGTAATACAATGTTTTATGTTACAGTACACCAGGTGGAAATTCTATCAGTGCCTGTGAATTGACATGTGCACTCATTACTTGCTTAGCACGGTGAGTTAAAAAAATTATAGTTAGTCTAGTTTTTGGCAACTTAGAAGTGAGGGACTCTAAATCTATGATGAAATCTTGAGTGTTATGTATGTTGATTTGTAAGATTACAATACTGTGTGGTACTACTTAGAATCTAGCATACAAGTCTATAATAAATAACAATTACTCAAAACCCTCACAAATGTTTAACCATTACATGAACATTCTGACATTTCCTCTGTAATACTGTTGTTCACTAATGTTTTATATTTAAAAGACCTGAGTGTTTCACTTGTTTTAATGTACTCAGTAAATTCCTTAATTCTTAGTTACAACTTTTATTCATCTTAGACACAGTGAATGTTTAATGTATTTTATTATTGTTTAATTTTATCTTCTTGGATTTCGTTGTCCATGACGTGTCCGTTACTTAACTAAATATCACTATAGTATTGACGACTCGGAACACTAAGTTTTTTATAAGTAAAAACGTAAAGTTTTACCTTACAGCCTAAACCGGCTTTCACCTATAGAAGCCAAACACATTATGACACATAAACAAAAGCCCTACATGAAACAAATCCGACCATCAGCACCTACACTCCAAGCACTTCCCAAAATCCATAAAGAAGACATTCCGATCTGCCCCATTATCAACTACCGTAATGCCCCTGCACACAAACTGGCAAAATATCTAGACAAAATTATTAGACAACACACACAAATAGACAACAACATTGCAGTAAAAAACAACACTGACCTAGTAACAAAAATAAAAGACATACACATCCCCCATAATGCCACATTAGCCTCCTTTGACATTAAAAACCTCGTACACAAACATCCCCATCTCTGAAACAATCACCATCCTACAAAACAAACTCAAACAGAACAACACACCAGACGAACTTATCAATGAAATAACAGAAACTCTGAACATTATCACAAAACAAAACTACTTTACTTATAACAATAAATACTACACACAGAACGATGGCCTACCCATGGGCTCCCCCATATCCAGCATTCTAGCAGAAGTCTTCCTCCAACACTTAGAAAAAACAAAAATACTCACAAACAATGACAGACACTCGCATAAAATACTATATTGGCACAGATACGTTGATGACATTCTAATACTATACAGGGGAAACAAAAGACAATGTGAACAGTTACTAACGCACATAAACAAAATACATAAAAACATAACCTTCACTGCCGAATACGAACACAACAATACCATAAACTTCTTAGACCTCTCCATCACAAAACTAGAACACAGGCACAAATTCAGTATATACAGAAAACCAACTACAACTGACACACTAATACACAACACCTCCAATCACCCAATACAACACAAACTAGCTGCTTTTAGAACCATGATACATAGACTTAACAACATCCCCTTAGATGAAATAGACTACAAAGACGAACTAAACACGATAAAATATCTAGCAGAATCTAACGTTTATGACAGAACAATAGTCAGTAAACTCCTACACAAAACACAAAACAAACAACAGACAAAGACAGAAAACAACAAATTCATAACACTAACATACATCAACAAACAAACTGAAAAAATTGCCCACAAATTCAAAAAAATAGGATACAGAATCGCTTACAAAACTACTAACAAAACAGAACACACACTATCAAAACGCATGCCCAAAGCACAATACAAATTCGATCTACCCGGTGTATATAAGCTAAATTGTTGAAATTGCAATAAATTCTACATAGGCCAGACAGGACGTAGCTTCAAACAGAGATACATTGAACACACAAAAGCACTCCACACCACTACAGAATCCACCTTTGCAAACCACCTCATTGGAGCAAACCACACATATAAAAACATCGACAATAACATGAACATACTACACGTACACACAAAAGGCCGAAAACTAGACACTCTAGAACAATTAGAAATATACAAACACACAAAAACAAATAAAAACGACATCCTAAACGAACAGACACAATTCAAATCGCACGCATTATTCGAACACATGTCACCACACACACACAGCTTCGCTTTTTCGAAAAACTATCTCGTCGCCAACAACAAGACGAACAGCGCTACCTACGACAGCCTCTGATGAAGCCTTCTATAGGTGAAAGCCAGTTTAGGCTGTAAGGTAAAACTTTACGTTTTTACTTATAAAAAACTTAGTGTTCCGAGTCGTCAATACTATAGTGATATTTAGTTAATTTTATCATTAATTTTATTATTTAGTATACAAGTAAGATTAAATTAATGATAAATTGTTGTATAGTTTAACATTTGTATTGTATTGTATTTTATATTACATGTATTGTAGTATAAATTCTCTGTTATAGAACATATATTTTTTTTACAAATTAACCACATTCATCAGCATCCTTCTTATTTATATCGATTATTTCATAGGTCAACTGATGGTATAACTATCTCAATATTTCTTGATAAAAATTAACATGAAATGAATATTTTGTGTTTTACTGCTTAACAAGTAAATTGAGTGTAAAGTGATAGTTACATTTTTTTTTAAAGTAAATCCAAACAAACCATTGGCGGCTGGTGTTATGGTTGCAGTGTTGCACAAACACCAGTATAGAATAACTAAACTGTAAAATAATATTCAAAAACATTAAGTAATTAAAAGTGTCATCAGCTTCAACTGAAATTGTTCTATTCTGCAATTTCTATGCTGCGATGTTCACGTACAATTCAAATGTGGGGTGCAGGTTGGTAGTTGCAGCCTGATTGAAACTTGAAGAGTAAATTGCAGAGCTTACTACACAATCATATGGGAGGATATCCATTACTCTTCATAATGCCCCAATGCTTCAGAAACTCCAAATGAATCTTTTGTTGAACAACATTTTATTGAATTCATGTTGAAAAAATATTGTTTGATAAATTATACTACCAGTAACAGATAAGATGTGCCTAGAATTTTGTATTCATTTATACTAACAGTGTGAGTGTACACAATATTATTTACTTTTAACAGAGTAACTAAATGGATACAAGTTTTTTTTTTAATGTTAACAAATTTATGGAATCAAAAAATGTTTAAATCATATAACAGTTGTTAATAAGATTGTTCATACAATTACTTTAAAAATAAATTACATCTGTTGTAAGTCTTATTTTACTTCAAGAAGACAACTCTTAACTGTTGCAGACATGTTACTCAAGGATGTATGTCGTTAAAGGAAGGACGCTGGGATAGAAAACTTTTCAGTGGAGAAGAATTATATGGAAAGACGCTTGCAATTATTGGGCTAGGTAGAATTGGCCGTGAAGTTGCAGTGCGTATGAAAGCATTTGGAATGAAGGTAGATAACTTGTACCTTTTATTTGCCAGTGACTAAACTAACTTGTTATCATAACAGAATTATTTTTGAACACTACTGATTCAACATTTATAACAATATAGAAATTCAAGATCTTTGGGGCAGATTTTTAAAACCTTCTTTTGTTAGTTTATTACTAAAAACCTATATGGAACATGCATGTGTTAGACATTCAGTTTAGAACAAAAGTTTGTAGTTTATACTTAAGTCAAAATATATGAAATTTTCAACACATTATCTTCTAGACAGTGATTGAAATAAAACACTTTATCACTTTCAACACCTTGTTTATGTACCAGTAACACAAATAGTTTTTCACAAATAAAAAATATATCACAGAAAATGCAGTTTCGATCTACAACTGTGATATCAATTATTAACACAACCTTAAGTTTTACAAACAAAAAGATAACACACAAATATAATATCGAGCCACAAATGTGGTATCACATGCTCTAACTCTACCTCACTAATCGAATTCTGAATCTGAATTAACACTCTAGGTCTTTTCCTGTTCTAGATATAGTTTGTAATGATGTCATTCACCAGCATGCGTCACTATTAGAATAATCTAGGAGGTTCCAGGTGTACATTCAAGAACCTGGTAGAAGAAACTATGTTTATCTATAAATGTATTGTACATTAATACAGAACATTCTAGTGTATTCTATAAATAGTGTCTATCCATATACATAAGTTATTAATTATTACTTTAATGTTACTTTCACTTGTGAAACTTACTTGTTGATATTCCCTCAAATGCCGTTTCGCAGTTGTATTCTGTTTCATCAGTGAGGTTTGAATACGGAATGTGTCAAGTAGTCGGTAATTTGTAACGGTTTTTTAGGTGACTGGTTGTGTGTGGTGGTGTGGTGATGGGAGGGTTGGTGCGGGATTCTGAATTGTTGTATGCGTTGTGTATTATTGTGTCGAATAGTGTGTTGAATCAATCAATCAATAGTGTGTCGAATTAATTCAATCAATTAATACCTTCTCAGTGAGATTATACAGTATATCAAAGGGCCAACAATGCATTACTCTGTGCTGAATGATTCTTAGGTTGTATCATGCCAACAGGTATGTTCAGCAAGCAACAAACAAGTGATAAGCATGGCTAATCATCTCCTTACCTTATCTCTATTATCCAACTTAGTAAGTATGGATAGCGTACAAGAGATCCCACAGAGATAGTGGGATTGTATTCAAAAGAAGAACGACTAACTTGATTTCCTAAATTTGTATGTTCTTTAATATTTTATATTCTAATTTCAAGAATTACTGTTTATAGTACCCAAATAAACTACATCTTATATTACCCAAGAAGTATACTGTTAGCTACAATATTGTCATGTAATATAACTTAGCACAACTAAATAGTGATCCAACAAGTACAGCGAAACAAGTTTTAAAGAACTTGTACAGGTACCAAATGTTTATGCACCAAGTCTGTGTATATTGCATCATAGTGAGAAGTAGTGGTGAGGATTATTCATTAATAGTATCTTGAGCAGCAAATGAACAGTATGTGAATGAACAGTTGGCAAGGAATGCATATGAATGAAAATGAGGCATGGTTCTTTTGTTACTTGTTGATTTATGAGTCAACTTGTATAGTATAAATTGGTGTAGTATACGGTCTGTTATAGAGTTTTCCATAATTTGTTTTGCCAATTACTATTCATTATAGAACCTTTGTGTGGAATATGTTTTATTAGTGTAATGTTGTTGACGTCTGGGAATACATTCCTGTATACCCTGTGGGAGGGGAGCTAATTTGGATTTATTTATTTATTAATTTTTTGTATTCATTTAGGCAATCAACGTAATGGTTTTTAAATTGTTTTTCATCTAATCTGTGTAAAATTTATTGGAGTCTGCTATACTTTCTTTGTATATTCCATTGTTTAATGTATCATCTTTATTGTATGAGCTATTTAGGTATTTGTATATTGTTTTTGTTTATTTTGTGAGTTATGTTAATATCTGTATTTTAAAGAGTTTTGTAAGTTTTGTCATGGTGTTGTTTATATAAGTGAATGCAGCCAATTTTTTGTGACATTATTATTATTATTTGTATATGATTATTTATGTCAGTTCTTCAATCTGCTGTATTTTATCTATGTTTTATTTTGTTTTCTATTTTCCTTATTGTGTTCATACTGTACCCTGACCATTTTCTTCAGCAATTTCATCATCATAATGTAGGGCACTACAGCCCTGGATGGGCCTGCTGAAGGAGCCTTGTCAACAGTTTCTGTCTGATGCAGCCATCCTTCAATTGTGGATTCCTGCCTTTTCAGCATCCTGCTGTACTCCATCTCGCCACTTCAGCTTTACTTTTGTCAGCTGGGTCATACAGGAAGAAGTGCTTTACAGGGTTCTGGGTGTCCATCATGACAACATTGTTTCCCCATCTAAACTCTCCTATTTTTATCTTTTTGATTATGGTCAAGTTGTGTAGCAGTTTATATAACACTTCATTAGTTCTTTTCTCCAGACACCTTCCTCCTTCACCAACCCATATATTCATGTCAGTATTTTCCTCTCAAAGTTCCCAGCACATTCTCAATGCTTCTGCGTGTCTCCAATGCATACAATAATACTGGGACAACCAATGTCTTGCATAGGATAGTCTTTGTTACAGTTCATGCTATTCTGCTGTAAGTTAATGATTTACTCTTAAACACAAACTTAAATTTCTAAAATTAAGAATTTTCCAAAATGTTTTTCTCTATTTGGAGCAAAAATCTTCTCTTAATCCTGTTTTTCTCATCACTAGTAATATCCCAGTTTCAAAAGTTGTTACTGTCTACCAAAGCAAGAATGTCATCATCGTTAAGGAACATTATAGTACAATGTCATCGTTGTACTGTCCAGTATTATCATCTGGTGTTAGAAGCAACCTTCCAGAACTGAGGAAAATAGTTAACACAACAAATGAAAATTTCCCTGTTACCACTTTTTAAATATCGGTATGGAGAACCACACATGACTTCCATGTTCTAAGATTTATATTTAAAATCATTTACGAAATGAAATGTTTCCATAGAAACTTCTTTCCACTTATTGCTTCAGCCTTAACCACAGTACTGTGGTCACTAACGTATACCACCACACGTTATCGCACTCTATTTTCACTGATGATGGCAGTCGACGGCACTGCCGAAACGTCTAGTTTTGCAGAAAACATTGGCCTACGGCCAAACAGCCCGGGAAGGAATTTTAACAACAAACTACTACTTTGTTGCCGATAACGTGGTACACATATAAAAATTACCCCCACCCCGTTCAACTAGCCTCTTCATTTATAGATATTTCATCTACGTTTCTACAGTGGATTATTAAGATCTTCTTATCAGGATACTTTATTTATCAAAATTAAGTACTTTACTCTTGTTACAACAAAAAATGTTTCAGGTAAACTGCCCTTTCCCCGTAACCGATCTTCACCAAAATCAATAAGCCTTGAGTATTCTACAACTCAGGCACATATGTAAACAATTATTTGATTCTGTTTGAATTTATGGCAGTTATTGTTCATCATAAAAAAATTTCTCTTGTTACAACATAAAATGTTGCAGGTAAACTACCCCTTTCCCTTAACCGATCTTCACCAAAATCAATAGACCTTGAGTACTCTACAATTCAGGGACACATGCAAAACATTATTTGATTCTGTTTGAATGTGCGGCAGTTATCGTTCGTCATAGAAACAATTACTCTTGTTAAAACATTAAAAGTTGCAGGTAAACTACCCTTTTCTCTTAACCGATCTTCACCAAAATCAAAAGGCCTTGAGTACTCTATAATTCAGGCTCATATGTAAAAAATTATGTGATTCTGTTTGAATTTATGGCAGTTATCGTTCTTCATGAAAAACGTTCTCTTGTTACAACATAAAATGTTGCAGGTAAACTACCCCTTTCCCTTAACCGATCTTCAACAAAATCAACAGACCTTGAGTTATCTACAATTGAGGAAGGTATGCACAAAGTTATTTGATTCTGTTTAAATGTGCGGCAGTTATCGTTCGTCATAGAAACAATTACTCTTGTTAAAACATAAAATGTTGCTGGTAAACTACCCCTTTCCCTTAACCGATCTTCACCAAAATCAACAGACATTGAGTTTTCTATAGCTCAGGAAGGTATGCAAAACATTATTTGATTCTAATTGAATTTGCGGCTGTTATCCTTTGCCATAGAAAATACCCTTGTTAAAACAAAAAACATTGCAGGTAAACTACCCCTTTCCCTTAACCGATCTTCACCAAAAACAATAGGTCTTGAGAACTCTACAATTCAGGGCTGTATGCAAAAAATTATTTGATTCTGTTTGAATTTGCGGCTGTTATCGTTTGCCATAGAAAAAAAACTATAGACAGACACATAGACGCACACTTTTTGAAAAATGACTTTTTTTCATGTTTTGAGGGTAGTACAATCAGAATCTGCAATAATCTCGAACACAATTTTTTTTTGCCATCACCATACTTCCATTTCCTAATGGAACATGGAAGTAAAAATAATCAGTTTTAAAACCTGTATTTTCACTTTTTCATTTTTGAATGTATACTTTTACTTCCATATTCCTTAAGGAATGGAAGTATGGTGATGGCAAAAAAAATCGTGTTCGAGATTATTGCAGATTCTGATTCTACTACACTCAAAACATGAAAAAAAGTCGTTTTCCGAAAAGTGTCTGTGTGTCTGTCTGTCTATCTGCCTGTGTGTCTGTCTGTCTGTAGATTTTTTTTCTATGGCAAACGATAACTGCCGCAAATTCAAACAGAATCAAATAATTTTTTGCATGCAGCCCTGATTTGCAGAGTACTCGCGACCTATTGTTTTTGGTGAAGATCGGTTGAGGGAAAGGGGTAGTTTACCTGCAACGGTTTTTTTTTAGCAAGGGAAATTTTGTTTGTTTGGCAAACGATAACAGCCGCAAATTCAAACAGAATCAAATAATGTTTCGCATACAGCGCTGAATTGTAGAGTTCTCAAGACCTATTGTTTTTGGTGAAGATCGGTTAAGGGAAAGGGGTAGTTTACCTGTAACGTTTTATGTTTTAACAAGGGTATTTCCTATGGCAAACGATAACAGCCGCAAATTCAAACAGAATGAAAAGATTATTTGCATACAGCCCTAAATTGTAGAGTTCTCAATACCTTTTGTTTTTGGTGAAGATCGGTTAAGGGAAAAGGGTAGTTTACCTACAACGTTTTTTTAACAAGGGTATTTTCTATGGCAAACGATAACAGCCGCAAATTCAAACAGAATCAAATAATTTTCTGCATACAGCCCTGATTTGTAGAGTACTCAAGACCTATTGTTTTTGGTGAAGATCGGTTGAGGGGAAGGGGTAGTTTACCAGCAACGTTTTTTATCATGCGTATTTTCTATGGCAAACGACAACTGCCGCAAATTCAAACAGAATCAAATAATTTTTTGCATACAGCCCTGATTTGTAGAGTACTCGCGACCTGTTGTTTTTGGTGAAGATCGGTTGAGGGGAAGGGGTAGTTTACCTGCAACGGTTTTTTTTATCAAGGGAAATTTTTTTTTTTTTGGCAAACGATAACAGCCGCAAATTCAAACAGAATCAAATAATGTTTCGCATACAGCCCTGAATTGTAGATTTCTCAAGACCTATTGTTTTTGGTGAAGATCGGTTGAGGGAAAGGGGTAGTTTACCTGCAACGTTTTTTTAACAAGGGTATTTTATATGGCAAACGATAACAGCCGCAAATTCAAACAGAATCAAATAATGTTTTGCATACAGTCCTGATTTGTAGAGTACTCAAGACCTATTGTTTTTGGTGAAGATCGGTTAAGGGGAAGGGGTAGTTTACCTGCAACCTTTTACGTTTTATTTTCTATGGCAAACGATAACAGCCGCAAATTCAAACAGAATCAAATAATGTTTTGCATACAGCCCTGATTTGTAGAGTACTCAAGACCTATTGTTTTTGGTGAAGATCGGTTAAGGGGAAGGGGTAGTTTACCTGCAACGTTTTTTTATCAAGCGTATTTTCTATGGCAAAAGATAACAGCCGCAAATTCAAACAGAATCAAATAATTTTTTGCATACGTCCCTGAGTTGTAGAGGTCTCAATGACTTTCGATTTTGGTGAAGATCGGTTAAGGGGAAGGGGTAGTTTACCTGCAACCTTTTACGTTTTAACAAGAGTAAAGTACTTGAAAATTTATTTAAACTTTTTGAAACAATGGTAATTGTTAAAAATAAAATAATTTTGTTGCCAGGCAATAAAATTATAATTTTTTCATTTTAATGTAATATAATATTTTTCATTTAATACAGCAATAAAAAGGCAGGTAAGACACAGCCTGGCTGTTTGGCTGAAAATGATTTTAAATATAAATCTTAGAATATGGAAGTCATGTATGGTTCTCCATACCGATATTTACTTCCATATTCCTTAAGGAATGGAAGTATGGTGATGGCAAAAAAAATCGTGTTCGAGATTATTGCAGATTCTGATTCTACTACACTCAAAACATGAAAAAAAGTCGTTTTCCGAAAAGTGTCTGTGTGTCTGTCTGTCTGTCTATCTATGTGTCTGTAGATTTTTTTTCTATGGCAAACGATAACTGCCGCAAATTCAAACAGAATCAAATAATTTTTTGCATACAGCCCTGATTTGCAGAGTACTCGCGACCTATTGTTTTTGGTGAAGATCGGTTGAGGGAAGGGGGTAGTTTACCTGCAACGGTTTTTTTTTATCAAGGGTAATTTTGTTTGTTTGGCAAACGATAACAGCCGCAAATTCAAACAGAATCAAATAATGTTTCGCATACAGCCCTGAATTGTAGGGTTCTCAAGATCTGTTGATTTTGGTAAAGATCGGTTAAGGGAAAGGGGTAGTTTACCTGTAACTTTTTATGTTTTAACAAGGGTATTTCCTATGGCAAACGATAACAGCCGCAAATTCAAACAAAATCAAAAGATTATTTGCATACAGCCCTAAATTGTAGAGTTCTCAAGACCTATTGTTTTTGGTGAAGATCGGTTAAGGGAAAGGGGTAGTTTACCTGCAACGTTTTTTTAACAAGGGTATTTTCTATGGCAAACGATAACAGCCGCAAATTCAAACAGAATCAAAAGATTATTTGCATACAGCCCTAAATTATAGAGTTCTCAAGATCTATTGTTTTTGGTGAAGATCGGTTGAGGGAAAGGGGTAGATTACCAGCAACGTTTTTTTAACAAGGGTATTTTCTATGGCAAACGATAACAGCCGCAAATTCAAACAGAATCAAATAATGTTTTGCATACAGCCCTGATTTGTAGAGGTCTCAATGACTTTCGATTTTGGTGAAGATCGGTTAAGGGGAAGGGGTAGTTTACCTGCAACCTTTTACGTTTTAACAAGAGTAAAGTACTTGAAAATTTATTTAAACTTTTTGAAACAATGGTAATTGTTAAAAATACAATAATTTTGTTGCCAGGCAATAAAATTATAATTTTTTCATTTTAATGTAATATAATATTTTTCATTTAATACAGCAATAAAAAGGCTGGTAAGACACAGCCTGGCTGTTTGGCTGAAAATGATTTTAAATATAAATCTTAGAATATGGAAGTCATGTATGGTTCTCCATACCGATATTTTTATTTATTTTTACTTCCATATTCCTTAAGGAATGGAAGTATGGTGATGGCAAAAAAAATCGTGTTCGAGATTATTGCAGATTCTGATTGTACTACACTCAAAACATGAAAAAAAGTCGTTTTCCGAAAAGTGTCTGTGTGTCTGTCTGTCTGTCTGTCTGTGTGTCTGTCTGTCTGTCTGTCTGTCTGTCTGTCTGTCTGTCTGACTGTCTGTGTGTGTGTCTGTAGATTTTTTTTCTATGGCAAACGATAACAGCCGCAAATTCAAACAGAATCAAATAATTTTTTGCATGCAGCTCTGATTTGTAGAGTACTCGCGACCTATTGTTTTTGGTGAAGATCGGTTGAGGGAAGGGGGTAGTTTACCTGCAACGGTTTTTTTTTATCAAGGGTAATTTTGTTTGTTTGGCAAACGATAACAGCCGCAAATTCAAACAGAATCAAATAATGTTTCGCATACAGCCCTAAATTGTAGGGTTCTCAAGATCTGTTGATTTTGGTAAAGATCGGTTAAGGGAAAGGGGTAGTTTACCTGTAACTTTTTATGTTTTAACAAGGGTATTTCCTATGGCAAACGATAACAGCCGCAAATTCAAACAAAATCAAAAGATTATTTGCATACAGCCCTAAATTGTAGAGTTCTCAAGACCTTTTGTTTTTGGTGAAGATCGGTTAAGGGAAAGGGGTAGTTTACCTGCAACGTTTTTTTAACAAGGGTATTTTCTATGGCAAACGATAACAGCCGCAAATTCAAACAGAATCAAATAATGTTTTGCATACAGCCCTCATTTGTAGAGTACTCAAGACCTATTGTTTTTGGTGAAGATCGGTTAAGGGGAAGGGGTAGTTTACCTGCAACGTTTTTTTATCAAGCGTATTTTCTATGGCAAACGATAACAGCCGCAAATTCAAACAGAATCAAATAATTTTTTGCATACGTCCATGAATTGTAGAGGTCTCAATGACTTTCGATTTTGGTGAAGATCGGTTAAGGGGAAGGGGTAGTTTACCTGCAACCTTTTACGTTTTAACAAGAGTAAAGTACTTGAAAATTTATTTAAACTTTTTGAAACAATGGTAATTGTTAAAAATACAATAATTTTGTTGCCAGGCAATAAAATTATAATTTTTTCATTTTAATGTAATATAATATTTTTCATTTAATACAGCAATAAATATCGGTATGGAGAACCATACATGACTTCCATATTCTAAGATTTATATTTAAAATCATTTTCAGCCAAACAGCCAGGCTGTGTCTTACCTGCCTTTTTATTGCTGTATTAAATGAAAAATATTATATTACATTAAAATGAAAAAATTATAATTTTATTGCCTGGCAACAAAATTATTTTATTTTTAACAATTACCATTGTTTCAAAAAGTTTAAATAAATTTTCAAGTACTTTACTCTTGTTAAAACGTAAAAGGTTGCAGGTAAACTACCCCTTCCCCTTAACCGATCTTCACCAAAATCGAAAGTCATTGAGACCTCTACAATTCAGGGACGTATGCAAAAAATTATTTGATTCTGTTTGAATTTGCGGCTGTTATCGTTTGCCATAGAAAATACGCTTGATAAAAAAACGTTGCAGGTAAACTACCCCTTCCCCTTAACCGATCTTCACCAAAAACAATAGGTCTTGAGTACTCTACAAATGAGGGCTGTATGCAAAACATTATTTGATTCTGTTTGAATTTGCGGCTGTTATCGTTTGCCATAGAAAATACCCTTGTTAAAAAAACGTTGCAGGTAAACTACCCCTTTCCCTCAACCGATATTCACCAAAAACAACAGGTCTTGAGAACTCTACAATTTAGGGCAGTATGCAAATAATCTTTTGATTCTGTTTGAATTTGCGGCTGTTATCGTTTGCCATAGGAAATACCCTTGTTAAAACATAAAACGTTACAGGTAAACTACCCCTTTCCCTTAACCGATCTTCACCAAAATCAAGAGTTCTTGAGAACTCTACAATTCAGGGCTGTAAGCGAAACATTATTTGATTCTGTTTGAATTTGTGGCTGTTATCGTTTGCCAAACAAACAAAATTACCCTTGCTAAAAAAAACCGTTGCAGGTAAACTACCCCTTTCCCTCAACTGATCTTCACCAAAAACAATAGGTCGCGAGTACTCTGCAAATCAGGACTGCATGCAAAAAATTATTTGATTCTGTTTGAATTTGCGGCAGTTATCGTTTGCCATAGAAAAAAAATCTACAGACAGATAGACACACAGACAGACAGACACACACACACACAGACACTTTTCGGAAAACGACTTTTTTTCATGTTTTGAGTGTAGTAGAATCTGAATCTGCAATAATCTCGAACACGATTTTTTTTGCCATCACCATATCGGTATGGAGAACCATACATGACTTCCATATTCTAAGATTTATATTTAAAATCATTTTCAGCCAAACAACCAGGCTGTGTCTTACCTGCCTTTTTATTGCTGTATTAAATGAAAAATATTATATTACATTAAAATGAAAAAATTATAATTTTATTGCCTGGCAACAAAATTATTTTATTTTTAACAATTACCATTGTTTCAAAAAGTTTAAATAAATTTTCAAGTACTTTACTCTTGTTAAAACGTAAAAGGTTGCAGGTAAACTACCCCTTCCCCTTAACCGATCTTCACCAAAATCGAAAGTCATTGAGACCTCTACAATTCAGGGACGTATGCAAAAAATTATTTCATTCTGTTTGAATTTGCGGCTGTTATCGTTTGCCATAGAAAATACGCTTGATAAAAAAACGTTGCAGGTAAACTACCCCTTCCCCTTAACCGATATTCACCAAAAACAATAGGTCTTGAGTACTCTACAAATCAGGGCTGTATGCAAAACATTATTTGATTCTGTTTGAATTTGCGGCTGTTATCGTTTGCCATAGAAAATACCCTTGTTAAAAAAACGTTGCAGGTAAACTACCCCTTTCCCTCAACCGATCTTCACCAAAAACAATAGGTCTTGAGAAATCTACAATTCAGGGCTGTATGCGAAACATTATTTGATTCTGTTTGAATTTGCGGCTGTTATCGTTTGCCAAAAAAAAAAAATTTCCCTTGATAAAAAAAACCGTTGCAGGTAAACTACCCCTTCCCCTCAACCGATCTTCACCAAAAACAATAGGTCGCGAGTACTCTACAAATCAGGGCTGTATGCAAAAAATTATTTGATTCTGTTTGAATTTGCGGCAGTTGTCGTTTGCCATAGAAAATACGCATGATAAAAAACGTTGCTGGTAAATTACCCCTTCCCCTCAACCGATCTTCACCAAAAACAATAGGTCTTGAGTACTCTACAAATCAGGGCTGTATGCAGAAAATTATTTGATTCTGTTTGAATTTGCGGCTGTTATCGTTTGCCATAGAAAATACCCTTGTTAAAAAAACGTTGTAGGTAAACTACCCCTTACCCTTAACCGATCTTCACCAAAAACAAAAGGTCTTGAGAACTCTACAATTTAGGGCTGTATGCAAATAATCTTTTCATTCTGTTTGAATTTGCGGCTGTTATCGTTTGCCATAGGAAATACCCTTGTTAAAACATAAAACGTTACAGGTAAACTACCCCTTTCCCTTAACCGATCTTCACCAAAAACAATAGGTCTTGAGAACTCTACAATTCAGGGCTGTATGCGAAACATTATTTGATTCTGTTTGAATTTGCGGCTGTTATCGTTTGCCAAACAAACAAAATTACCCTTGCTAAAAAAAAACCGTTGCAGGTAAACTACCCCTTTCCCTCAACCGATCTTCACCAAAAACAATAGGTCGCGAGAACTCTGCAAAACCGGGCTGTATGCAAAAAATTATTTGATTCTGTTTGAATTTGCGGCAGTTATCGTTTGCCATAGAAAAAAAATCTACAGACAGACAGACAGATAGACAGACAGACACACAGACACACAGACACTTTTCGGAAAACGACTTTTTTTCATGTTTTGAGTGTAGTAGAATCAGAATCTGCAATAATCTCGAACACGATTTTTTTTGCCATCACCATACTTCCATTCCTTAAGGAATATGGAAGTAAAAATGAATTTTCAAGTACTTTACTCTTGTTAAAACGTAAAAGGTTGCAGGTAAACTACCCCTTCCCCTTTACCGATCTTCACCAAAATCTAATGGCCTTGAGTCCTCTACAATTCACTTATGTATGCAAAAAATTAGTTGATTCTGTTTGAATTTGCGGCAGTTATCGTTTGCCATAGAAAATACGCTTTATAACAAACGTTGCCGGTAAACTACCCCTTCCCCTCAACCGAGCTTCACCAAAAACAAAAGGTCTTGAGTACTCTACAAACCAGGGCTGCATGCAGAAAATTATTTGATTATGTTTGAATTTGCGGCTGTTATCGTTTGCCATAGAAAATAACCTTGTTAAAAAAACGTTGTAGGTAAACTACCCCTTTCCCTTAACCGATCTTCACCAAAATCAACAGATCTTGAGAACTCTACAATTTAGGGCTGTATGCAAATAATCTTTTGATTCTGTTTGAATTTACGGCTGTTATCGTTTGCCATAGGAAATACCCTTGTTAAAACAGAAAACGTTACAGGTAAACTACCCCTTTCCCTTAACCGATCTTCACCAAAATCAACAAATCTTGAGAACTCTACAATTCAGGGCTGTATGCGAAACATTATTTGATTCTGTTTGAATTTGCGGCTGTTATCGTTTGGCAAAAAAAAAATTTCCCTTGATAAAAAAAACCGTTGCCGGTAAACTACCCCTTTCCCTCAACCGATCTTCACCAAAAACAATAAGTCGTGAGTACTCTACAAATCAGGGCTGTATGCAAAAAGTTATTTGATTCTGTTTGAATTTGCGGCAGTTATCGTTTGCCATATAAAAAAATACCCTTGTTAAAAAAACGTTGCTGGTAAACTACCCCTTTCCCTAAACCGATTTTCACCAAAAACAATAGGTCTTGAGAACTCTACAATTTAGGGCTGTATGCAAATAATCTTTTGATTCTGTTTGAATTTGCGGCTGTTATCGTTTGCCATAGGAAATACCCTTGTTAAAACATAAAACGTTACTGGTAAACTACCCCTTTCCCTTAACCGATCTTCACCAAAATCAAAAGATCTTGAGAACTCTACAATTCAGGGCTGTATGCGAAACATTATTTGGTTCTGTTTGAATTTGCGGCTGTTATCGTTTGCCAAAAAAAAATTTCCCTTGATAAAAAAAACCGTTGCTGGTAAACTACCCCTTCCCCTCAACCGATCTTCACCAAAAACAATAGGTCGCGAGTACTCTACAAATCAGGGCTGTATGCAAAAAATTATTTGATTCTGTTTGAATTTGCGGCAGTTGTCGTTTGCCATAGAAAATACGCATGATAAAAAACGTTGCTGGTAAACTACCCCTTCCCCTCAACCGATCTTCACCAAAAACAATAGGTCTTGAGTACTCTACAAATCAGGGCTGTATGCAGAAAATTATTTGATTCTGTTTGAATTTGCGGCTGTTATCGTTTGCCATAGAAAATACCCTTGTTAAAAAAACGTTGTAGGTAAACTACCCCTTTCCCTTAACCGATCTTCACAAAAAACAAAAGGTCTTGAGAACTCTACAATTTAGGGCTGTATGCAAATAATCTTTTCATTCTGTTTGAATTTGCGGCTGTTATCGTTTGCCATAGGAAATACCCTTGTTAAAACATAAAACGTTACAGGTAAACTACCCCTTTCCCTTAACCGATCTTCACCAAAAACAATAGGTCTTGAGAACTCTACAATTCAGGGCTGTATGCGAAACATTATTTGATTCTGTTTGAATTTGCGGCTGTTATCGTTTGCCAAACAAACAAAATTACCCTTGCTAAAAAAAAACCGTTGCAGGTAAACTACCCCTTTCCCTCAACCGATCTTCACCAAAAACAATAGGTCGCGAGAACTCTGCAAAACCGGGCTGTATGCAAAAAATTATTTGATTCTGTTTGAATTTGCGGCAGTTATCGTTTGCCATAGAAAAAAAATCTACAGACAGACAGACAGACAGACACACAGACACACAGACACACAGACACTTTTCGGAAAACGACTTTTTTTCATGTTTTGAGTGTAGTAGAATCAGAATCTGCAATAATCTCGAACACGATTTTTTTTGCCATCACCATACTTCCATTCCTTAAGGAATATGGAAGTAAAAGGCTGGTAAGACACAGCCTGGCTGTTTGGCTGAAAATGATTTTAAATATAAATCTTAGAATATGGAAGTCATGTATGGTTCTCCATACCGATATTTTTATTTATTTTTACTTCCATATTCCTTAAGGAATGGAAGTATGGTGATGGCAAAAAAAATCGTGTTCGAGATTATTGCAGATTCTGATTGTACTACACTCAAAACATGAAAAAAAGTCGTTTTCCGAAAAGTGTCTGTGTGTCTGTCTGTCTGTGTGTCTGTCTGTCTATCTGTCTGTCTGTCTGTCTGTCTGTCTGTCTAACTGTCTGTGTGTGTGTCTGTAGATTTTTTTTCTATGGCAAACGATAACAGCCGCAAATTCAAACAGAATCAAATAATTTTTTGCATGCAGCCCTGATTTGTAGAGTACTCGCGACCTATTGTTTTTGGTGAAGATCGGTTGAGGGAAGGGGGTAGTTTACCTGCAACGGTTTTTTTTTATCAAGGGTAATTTTGTTTGTTTGGCAAACGATAACAGCCGCAAATTCAAACAGAATCAAATAATGTTTCGCATACAGCCCTGAATTGTAGGGTTCTCAAGATCTGTTGATTTTGGTAAAGATCGGTTAAGGGAAAGGGGTAGTTTACCTGTAACTTTTTATGTTTTAACAAGGGTATTTCCTATGGCAAACGATAACAGCCGCAAATTCAAACAAAATCAAAAGATTATTTGCATACAGCCCTAAATTGTAGAGTTCTCAAGACCTATTGTTTTTGGTGAAGATCGGTTAAGGGAAAGGGGTAGTTTACCTACAACGTTTTTTTAACAAGGGTATTTTCTATGGCAAACGATAACAGCCGCTAATTCAAACAGAATCAAATAATTTTCTGCATACAGCCCTGATTTGTAGAGTACTCAAGACCTATTGTTTTTGGTGAAGATCGGTTGAGGGGGAGGGGTAGTTTACCGGCAACGTTTTTTATCAAGCGTATTTTCTATGGCAAACGATAACTGCCACAAATTCAAACAGAATCAAATAATTTTTTGCATACAGTCCTGATTTGTAGAGTACTCGCGACCTATTGTTTTTGGTGAAGATCGGTTGAGGGGAAGGGGTAGTTTACCTGCAACGTTTTTTATCAAGCGTATTTTCTATGGCAAACGATAACTGCCGCAAATTCAAACAGAATCAAATAATTTTTTGCATACGTCAGTGAATTGTAGAGGACTCAAGGCCTTTAGATTTTGGTGAAGATCGGTTAAGGGGAAGGGGTAGTTTACCAGCAACCTTTTACGTTTTAACAAGAGTAAAGTACTTGAAAATTCATTTAAACTTTTTCAAACAATGGTAATTGTTGAAAATAAAATAATTTTGTTGCCAGGCAATCTGAAAATTTCAGATTTTGTACCACAAAATCTGAAAAGATTATACGATAGTTTATGAAATGGTTAATAATACGTCAATGGAAGGTGTAATGAGAAATTAGCAGAAATGGAAACCTGGGGAATGTTAACTGTTCTGTAGATACAATTTTGTCAGAATGTTTGGAAATGATCATCAACATTGAAGAAAAAGTAAGCATATTAAGAAACATATGTAAGTACTTATTATAAAAAAATAATGTTTGTTTTTTGATAAAGTCATTTTGATTATAAAATATAAATATTTACAAGAAAAGAATTTTCAGTTTTCAAAATTTAAATATATTTTTATAAAACAATGGGTTCTTCATTGAGGTGGGGACCATGTCACTCACTCCATCTCAAGCCTCCTCTCCCATTTTGCAGAAAAAGAGGACCCTGTCAAGGCTGATACTTTGACGACAGTGACAGGGCTTTCCACCAAATTCAGCAGAGTGACAGGTAGGCCCAACTCTGATTGGCTCCTCAGATTTCCCCAGCGTTAGTAGGTTCTATGAAAATATTTTATTTCAAAAATGATTTTAAATATAAATCTTAGATATGTTTTATAAATCTCATGTTTTATGTTTTAACATGGGTAATTTTTTATATGACGAACCATAACTGCCGTAAATTCAAACAGAATCAAATACGTTTTTACATATATGCCTGAGCTATAGAGAACTCAACGTCTGTTGATTTTGGTGAAGATCGGTTACGGGGAAAGGGCAGTTTACCTGAAACATTTTTTGTTGTAACATGAGTAAAGTACTTAATTTTGATAAGGTATCCTGATAAGATCTTAGTAATCCACTGTAGAAACGTAGATGAAATATCTATAAATGAAGAGGCTAGTTGAACGGGCTGGGGGTAATTTTCTATAAATCAAAATTATAGTTGAAGGGGGAGGGGATAATTTTTTTTTATATGTGTACTACGTTATTGGCAACAAAGAAGTATTTTTTTGTTAAAATTCCTTCCCTGGCTGTTTGGCTGAAAATGATTTTAAATATAAATCTTAGAATATGGAAGTCATGTATGGTTCTCCATACCGATATTTTAATAATATTTTACTGAAAGTTGTGTTCCTTTTAACTTTTCTGTGAGGTATAAAAGACTCTGGCAAAATAATCTTCAGAAATAAATCTACAGTAGACACCAGTCTGAAAAACTAATTGATTTAATTGAGTTTGTTTTAAATAATAATATGAGTTCAGTTTCAACATTATGTATAATGCAATTCCAAAATTGTCTGAGCTAAGTTTAACTTGAAAGAGTGAGCCACATTATCCAACCCATATTATCTATTTTTTGTTAGATTTTTGAGAAGAACACCTCCAAGTCCTTTTTGTATTGAGTCATTTGAATCAACTGAATTTTCACTTCAGGTTTGGGGCGTTTCTTTCCATTAAAAAGGTTACTTACCCACCCTATAACCCCTAGAAATATTGTATGAAATTTCTCCTCAGAGAATAAAATACTTTTGACTGACGAGAACGAATTACTAGTGCTAAGCTGTTAGACAGGAAGATTTGGCCAGAAAATGCAAGGAGAATATTCTTTATCGTGAAGAAGAAATTAGTAAGTTTTCTTTCAAGCTTCAGCTTAGCTTAAAGGAAAGTAACATGAATTTAGGCAATACTAAGAGAGATTTATAGAAGACCTAATAATTGAGTCAACTTCATTGCAGAATCAACAGAACTGTAGTTTCTTTAAGTAATATAAAAGGCAGTTTACTGAGATAATCTTGATTGTGAAATCTGAAAGAACAGTACTGAAATAAATGTATGTACTGCTCATCAGAGCTGTTAGAATCGATCTGGCTACTTCAAGAATAGTTATAGTTATGGAACTGAAGTTATAGATAAAAGCTGAAGAGTCAGCACAAATTGCAAAAGTGTTAAACTCCTTTAATTAGGGTAATCTTCTTTTCCAGATTTGTAACAACACATAAAATGATAATCTAAACAATCCATCTTTTAATAGAGTATACAATAAACATACTTTCTAGTTTTGCATAACCAATCATTGTAATTTCTGTTTTATTCTTGTTAGTCGCATGGTTTCTTTGTAATGTAAATTCCATTCAACTTCATTTCTAAATAAGACGTCCTATAAAGATGTATAAGTCCTTATTCACTTGAATGGCTAAAGTTTTCATTACCTTTTATGAGAATTCATATTTGACACTTAAAGAAGAGCTTGGTGTCAACTTAATACTCTGGTCCAATGGGCAGTTGTGAAATGTGGCACATCTTGGCTTGATTTTGCAATTGCACCAGAGTACTAAGCAACAAACTATTGAATGCCTACTTGTCTGCTTAAAAAAAATATCGGTATGGGGAACCATACATGACTTCCATGTTCTAAGATTTATATTTAAAATCATTTACGAAATGAAATGTTTCCATAGAAACTACTTCTTTCCACTCATTGCTTCAGCCTTAACCACAGTACTGTGGTCACTAACGTATACAACCACACGTTATCGCACTCGATTTTCACTGATGATTTTTGACTGATTTTATGTACACATAAAAATTATCCCCTCCCCCTTCAACTATAATTTTCATTTATAGAAAATTACCCCCACCTGTTCAACTAGCCTCTTCATTTATAGATATTTCATCTACGTTTCTACAGTGGATTATTAAGATCTTCTTATCAGGATAATTTATTTATCAAAATTAAGTACTTTACTCTTGTTAAAACAAAAAATGTTTCCGGTAAACTGCCCTTTCCCCGTAACCGAACTTCACCAAAATCAATAGGCCTTGAGTTCTCTATAATTTAGGGATGCATGCAAAAACTTATTTGATTATGTTTGAATTTACAGCAGTTATCATTCATCGTGAAAGAATTTCTCTTGAAATTACAACATAAAATGTTGCAGGTAAACTACCCCTTTCCCTTAACCGATCTTCACCAAAATCAATAGGTCTTGAGTCCTCTACAATTCAGGGATGCATGCAAAACATTATTTGATTCTGTTTGAATGTGCGGCAGTTACTGTTCATCATAGAAACAATTACTCTTGTTAAAACATTAAAGGTGGCAGGTAAACTACCCGTTTACCTTAGCCGATCTTCACCAAAAACAATAGGTCTTGAAAACTCTACAATTCAGGGCTGTATGTGAAACATTATTTGATTCTATAAATACTTAAAACTTCTGGGCTGAAAGGCCGTGGTCGAATGCTTGATGTTGTGTAGCTACACAACATCAAGCATTCGACCATGGCCTTTCAGCCTTGAAGTTTTTAGTATTTATAATGACACTGGCTGTGAAAGCCTACGTACTAAAATTATTTGATTCTGTTTGAAGTTGTGGCTGTTATCGTTTGCCATAGAAAAAAATCTACAGACAGACACACACACAGACACTTTTCGAAAAATGACTTTTTTTCAAGTTTTGAGGGTAGTACAATCAGAATCTGCAATTATCTCGAACACGATTTTTTTTCCATCACCAGACTTCCATTTCCTTATGGAACATGGAAGTAAAAAGGCCATCTGAAAAATTAAGGCTCATATAAACAGCCATGCTAGGAAACATGAATACAGTTTCATGATTTGTAACAGATAATGTACAGTTAAAATCACAGTATGAAATTAAACAATTCCATTCTATATTCTAAAGCTGCATCACTAGTTAATTAACTAATTATTTAGTTAATAACAAGAATTGTTTTATATTTGAGAAATAAATTTTTGTAAATATGTGATTAGTTTTGTAGGTATATTTTTATATCATACTAGCTGAAGTACCCGTTCTACGCCCAGGTGGCGAGCATTTTTATTAGCACATATTTAATTATTTATTGGCATATATTAAATACATTTAATTACATATTGGCTATGAAATTTAATTATTGGGCGAAAACTTCTTTGCAGACCACATTTTTGGTGTAAACTCTGTGGTCTTTCTTTAAGTTGCCTTGTTGGTCAGTTCCTAAGACTTTTACCTTGACTTGCTGAAAGGACTTTGTTCTTGAAAATGCAACATAAAGTTGTCCATGACTGAATACTGGAGATGGCAAATAAATACCAACTGAATCCAGTGTTTGCCCTTGGCTTTTGTTGATGGTCATAGCAAAAGCAAGTCTAAATGGAAACTGTTTTCATCTTAATGTAAAGGGAAGGTCAGGGTCACTGGGTGCAAGAATAACTCTTGGAATAAATACCCTGGTACCTTTAAAAGATCCGGTCAGGATTTCACAGTCAATGACTTTTGACATCATTTGCTTGATGACCATTCTGGTGCCATTGCAAAGACCTCTTGTTGAGTCAAGGTTTTGTAGCAACATTACTACTGCACCAACTTTCAAGTTAAGTCTATGAGGAGGCATACCTCCAGGTGTTAAGCTGTTCAAAAACTCCATTGGATAGTTTGTTGCCTCCTCGGCATTTGCACTGTCTTGCTGAATAGAATCTATGCTGGTATAGCATTTCAATTCAGATTGAATTCGTCTAAGGACATTTTCATTAAGTTCAAGTGACTCGTGGTTTTTTGGAGTCAGGATTGCACTGTTAGCAATGCTGTCATCTCCTGATTGGATGACCTCCGGAAAGACAGCAGCAACAATACATCCATTTTCAATGCAGACTGGAGGAATTTCGAAGATGCCTTCCTCTAATCCAGGCTCTTGGAATTTTCCATTCCCAAGTTTTAAAAGCCAATAGGAAAAGCCTCGGTGTTCTGATGGGACATTGTCCTCATTGGCACGCATGTTTTGTTCTAACTTTAGGACCTGAATATTTTTCCAACACTTACTATTCTTCATGCATGAAGAAAGTATTTCGGTTCTGCTGCCATGTGGAACAACAGGGAGAATTTGTCTAAAATCTCCACCGAAAAGAAAGACCGCACCTCCAAATGGTTTTTTAGAAGGAACTTTTGGATCTTCAGCTAAGAGTTCTTTATACAGTGTGTCAACTGCATTTACTCCATGTGCTGGGGCCATTGAAGCTTCATCCAAGATTATCCCTTTGGCCTTTTCCAGTTCATTTGCTGTATTAGTCCCATGTCGAACATTACAGGTTGATGTTTCATTTATTGGAATAGGCAGCTTGAAACGACTGTGGCAAGTTCTGCCTCCCTCAAGCAAAGTTGCTGCTATGCCTGTAAATGCACATGGCAAGACTAATTCATTTTTGCTACGCACATAGTGCATGATTGTGTTGTAAAGGAAGGTTTTACCACTTCCGCCAGGTCCATCAATAAAGAATAGATGTTTGGGTAAGTTAGGGTTTCCAATTGCTTCCCTGATTTTGTCGAAAGCCCTTCTTTGCCCTGGGTTGAGCATTTGAAGCTTTTCTTCGACATGGTTTTTTCGGCAATTGGATCGTAATATTTTCCAGAATGGATTGGCTCGTCATAGCTGCCGACTGGAAGTTCTAGGCCAAAATCTACCAATGACTTTCCATGTGTTCGAAGGACAGATTCAATTTCTTTAAGCGTCAAATTGAGAGCTTTTTCTCCATCAGGAAAGCGTCTCTTATAGTCTTGCATAAGATTGTCCTTATGTCTGTCGAATAATGCTGCTGCATCCGACGGCTCACACATGATACAAATAAATGCAAACAACTGCCTAAGTTGTACTGGCATTTGATGGGTTGCAGCTTCTGTTAGGCAAGTATCCCATTCTGAGTCATCATCAGTTAATCCCATTGCAATGCATGCTTCTTGGAAAGTTGCAAAGGGGATAGGATTTCCTTCGACCGTTCTTAGGTCCTCGAAAGATGTTGCTCCTCTAACATTGAGAAGGAGAATTCGGAGGAACCATTTTTCTCTATCCGTGGGACTTACGGCAAACATTCTGCCAATTGTAGTTTCATGTCCTCTAAGACGTGGTTTCCATTTAGAATTTTTGTCATCCCAGATATAGTGTTCGGGAATTTCAATATATAAATACTCTCGGGCATTAGGGTCTTCCTGATTAAGTTTAAACCAAGCCAGAAGTTTGGACTTGGTGGCTTTTTGCTGTACAGCGTCAGCTTCCTTGCCTGGTATAAAACATATTGTATGCTTGTCCTCAAGGTGGACATTTAATCTTTCCACATGATCAGTTTGGTGGTGCATTTTGTATTCCCTGAGCCTCCAGCATGCTTCAGGTGCACTTACATATCGGGTCTCCAAGTAATTTTTTACTTCGTCCCATTCAATAGTGGCTTCCTGTTCTGTGGGAACAGTAACGAATTGAAATTGAATATTTGCACAGTCATGCCCCTTGTATACGTATTTGAAGAGGTATTTAACGCTTTGACTACGTTAATGTGGGCGTTGTATTTCAGAGACAGGTATGGGTTGTATGGCACCACCCATCTGTTATCCACTTTGTTTCCCCCAAGTTCAACAAAGTTACCATCATCTCGGCGTTGATATTTTGGGTAACCATTGACATTGCTGTTGGTCTCGGCACAGAAATCTTTTGGGAATTCTTTTGTGCATTTGCCGTTTTCCATACACGGTGCGTTTGGATTTAATGGACCACATGGGCTGTGTGTCATACAGGATTTTACAATTTCATGTAGCCTCGGGTTGGCATCTTTATCAGGGAGTTCTGCACAGACAATTTTGTCAATTCTTTCATTCTCCCAGACTTTGTCTTCCGGGGCCATGAATAGCAATATGTGCCCATGTGGTAGACCACATTTTTGGAACTTGATCACGTGGAGCATAGCCCTAACACTTCCAAATCTATGGTGTTTGGTTAAGTCTTCAAGTAGCAATTTCAGTTTCAACTCAAACACTCTTGCTACTAAATCAGGCCGGTCGCATGGTTGCTGACCGGGAAGTAAGTTTTCCCTGATTTCCCTCCATTTAGGATTGCACGTGAATGTTACAAATAAGTCAGGTTTGCCATATTTCCTGACCATGGCCATAGCATCTTGGTAATTTTGAGCCATATTTCTTGGACTCCCTTGGAAGGTTGAAGGCAATATAACTTTCTTTCCAGGCAAATGTTAACGTCCTCAAAATTTTGGTTGTTCACAAATCGGTGAAGAACATCATAGTCTTCAGCTCTTACTGTGTTTTGATTTTTTCGAAACCAATTCAAACGGTTTGCCTCGGTCTTGCAATAGGCATCAACCATGAATTGGTGAGTCAGCTTTCCTGCGTTGAGGAACTCGTTAAAGTTTCCATCACGAATGGCACAATGGTATGAATACCATTGAAGCTGGGACACATTTCCTTGACCAACAGCTTTCTTCAGATCTGTGGTCCACCCTGAATCCCCATATGGGAAAAGCAAAGAGTAGCACACATTGGGTCACAGAGTCTACTCAGGATGGATATATTTTGTAAAATTCCGCTTTTCGGATAAATTGTAATATCCCGATTTTCTGGGGGTGCACCATCTGCATTGTGAAAAACGGCAGCAATTTCTCCTCTGGCAGTGGGAGCGTTGGTTCTGCCGGGGAGCACATTATTTACTCTTTCTCTCAAGAAAGTCATGCTATATTCAATTGGCGTTCGGTTTTCCCGATTTGCCTTTAGCATTTTGTCTTGTTCAAATTTGAGCATGTTCTTGTATTCTCTAGAGAAGGGATTGATATCTCCAAGAAGTTTTTTAAGGTTCTCCATTACAACACGAATGCATCCATTGTTTGCTTGATTGTTCATTCTTTCTGTCAAGGCTTGGGCCGAATCCAAAATTTACAGTTGGGCATACTTTGGTAATTCACCTTGATTTGGGTGTAATGCAGATGTAGCGTGATAAATTTGCCCATGGATTCTGTAACAAAAAGGACCTGAACATCTGGTCACTGATTGGTCAACTTGTGCTCCCACTGAGGCAAAGGCCATTGCACTGTTGTAGGATCTTATGTTTTCCATGAAATTTTTGGAATTTGGATCAGATCCATTCATGTAATTTGTAATGAAGGGATGCATTCGTATTTCATCTAATGCAATGGTCCCTTTATGGCAGCAATTTGACATTAATTCATTTTTGAAATGCGTGGTATTGCAAAATGGACATTTAGCATCCATTGGGCCAAGATAACATTCTTCAATTTCGTCTTCATTGAAGTTTTCGGGAAGCAAAGCGGTGTTGCGGGATCAGACATATCTACTCAGACGTCCTCTTTGATGTTGGCGTGCAACCCTTTGTCTTTCAGCGTTTGCCTCGCGCTCTTGTTGAAGTTGATTTTGTGGCATGTTTTCTCTGTGTTGCCGGTGACTTACAGCATTAGCTTCACATTCTGCTTGAAGCTGCTCTTCTGACATGGCCGCTCTACGGCATCTTTGAGCTTCAGCATTACGTGCTTTTTTTGCTGCAATTTCTTCAGCTGTTGGTGGTTGCTGGCGTTTAGGAGGCATATTTGATCGTATTTCATTACTTATTCATTGGATCATCAGAAATACGTATAAACATAAATATCACAATTAAAACATATACAGAAATATAGGACAATTACAAAATATATAGACGTACCTGTATACAAAATTACAAAACATATCAACACAATCGCATAGGAAAAACTTTAAAAACTATAGGAACGGATAATTGTATACATTCGATGCCGGTAAATATCATTTGTTTATTTACTTGTTACTATGGTAACATACCGATGACTGACACACTACCTACCGCGTTATATTAAACAGAAATACAGGACAATTACAAAATATATTGTAACAAATTAAATAGATTTGTTATAAATGTTTGTTTGTAAAAAGAAATATTTTGTTTATTATTTTTTTTTTAAATTAAATTAAAACTAATTATTATAAAATGTTTCGTGGTGTTCCGAACTTCTTGTTATTTGTTTTAATTGAATTATTTCCTTTTCAGTATTTAAAATTCCTTTTATAAGTTAATAGGATTGTCTCCAATAACAATCGATTGGTGAAGTTTCCTATTTGGAGGTTATCTTCCTTCGTGGTAGTGAAATTCCGGTAGTTATTGCACAATTAAAATTATATATTATGCTAATTATTATGTAGGAGTAAACAATATTCAATTTTATAATCTTTAAGAAATTCTATTAACAAATATTGATATAATCGATTTTCCATCGATTGATTAATCGACTCTCTCAGGGTGTATCTACAGATTGTACAATTAATTATTATTGGGTTCTTTAAACAGTTATTTTATAGATAGTCAGAGAAAAAGGGCAAAGTATCGAAAGTATAACATTACAATATATCAGCTTAAAAATTAAAATACATATATAACATTCAATATATAATACTAAGTATAGAAATGTTTGAACCATTCAGACAGGCAGTGTCGCGTTGGATTGTGGGAAGTCAAAATGGCCGCTTCGAGTTCAGATGTCAGACGAATGCACCTCGCTGATTCTGCTTCCAATAAAGGCTGCTTTTCCTGAGTGGGTTCTCGTTCCTGCTGTTGCGATTATTCCTTCTGGTTATTGTGGAGTGGTTCTGGTTAAGTGTTAGTGGTCCACTTCGATAAAATGTGTTGTAAAAGTTATGTTTCACTTTCGTCTATTGGGTCGATAATTGCGCTGTTTGTTTCGTTGTGTGGAATTAATGTTTAAATTGTGTATTCACTATGTTCTGTTCTTGTTTGAAGTTAATTTAATGTTTGTAGGTGTTCGTTTCACTGAATTTACGGTTTATATGTAATTTTACAAAACTCGCGTTTTTAGCATCAGGCTAGGCTTGTCGAATATACACCATTTCTGTCTTAGCTATTAGGTTAATATTGACTAAGAGCTCGTATCAAGTGCACTTCACAACGGCTAATAATGAACTAACTAACTTCCTTCGTCTTCTCCTAAAGTCTTAGCCAAATTAATATTGGCAATCCATTGTTTCAAAATTATTTTACATCCTGTACATGTGAAATTTTTACATTATACTACTGAATATATTTTTGTTATTATTAAAATTTATTAAATATTAGATACACAATCTTCTTCTTCAGTTCATTCTGCTTGATTTGATACCAAATAAGATAGTTTTACTAAGTTTTTGATCTACAATGCTATATTTACTTCATTTTGAAAATTGTAAGAAGTCTTAAATGTTACTTCCTGTTCTTCTAAAAAATGTTGCCATTTTACATGTTATATTAATGATTGTATTAAATCTCAGATTGACACAAAAGTTTTATCTTCCCTTAATTTCTTGTAATTTGATTAATTGGTTCTCTTTTTAAATATTATACATTAATATGTGACTCCCCCTTTGAATTTTTAGTTTTTACATTTGCATTTTTAACAATAATTCTTGCTATCTTTTTACAAAATCTTTCTTACTTATAGTTCCAGTTATATGACTCTATGACTGATTTACCTTATACAAATTCCATCAGTTTAATTATATTTCTGTACTTAATTCCTTAATTTTAATGCTGTTTAGTTTTACATTTGGCCTAGATTTTTAACAGTTTTTACATACATAGTTTTTAAATAATACATTTTGTTTATACCCTCTCTGACTTTCTATTCTGATATAATATTGATTAACATTCCCTTATTTTAACAAAAGAACATTTAGTATATAATTTATACTATTAATTCATAACACATGATTGAAATTAACAATAGTCTTTAAAACTTAGACATTTTAATCTGGATTAACTATTTTTAAAACATAATAAACATTTTCATAATAAAAGTTTTATACTAAAAGGATTGTACTCTCAGACATTTTATCCTTGAGCTATTTAAACTTATTCTAAATAAACAAAACATATCTTTCCTTCCATCATCTACACTATTTCTTACACCTAGTTTTATTTTCAGTTTTTAGCTGTTTTTTGTTTGATTTTTTGGGGTAATGATTTTTGATCACTTCACTTTTATATGGCCTGCTCTTGTTTTATTTACTGTCATTCTAATGAATGTTGTATATAAAGAGTGGCAGTTATTATTTAGAAACACTTGTATTATCTGTCATGATAATACTCTATTTAAGATTATTCATTGACATAATATAAACACTTCAAAGTTGTATTATTTCACAATTTACTCAGTTTATGAACTTCAATATTGCCACATTAGGTTTATTTAATATAACACAAAAACTTGCACTGATCCCCTTTTTATTCTTTGATTTTATTTCTAAATAGTTTTATAGTCTTTTTTTTAAAATCAAGAAATCTACTTATAGAAGATAACGAAGGTTTTTTTTTTAATCATATAATTATTTCACATTGGTTCACTTTCAATTCTACTTTATACACTTTTGGCTTATATTTATTTAACATAGTTTTCTAAGTTTGGGATTTTGTTATACTTTCATTTGTTATTATTTTTATTACTTTCTTTTGGGGTTTTGTTTTGGGTTTCTTATAAGAGCACTCCTTCTTGTGGGTGTTGTCTTGTTCTGGTTTCTTCTTTAATTTCTCCTATCCTCCTTGTTTCTTATAAAAGTATTTCCTTTTCTTATTGTGGATGTTGTCTTGTTTGGGTTTCTTCTTTACTTACTCCTATCCTACCTGGGTATTACTTTACTTTATTTTTAGTTTTGAAGTTTATTTTGATGACTCATCACTCATTGTAACATTGGTTTTAATCAAACTCTTTCTTCAATCTATGATTGTGCTTTACGGTGGTTCTTAATTAATTTTTTATATTGCTTTCTTGGATTTAAAATGTTTTTATTTTATTTTATGATCATTTTCTCCATTCAGAACTATGGGCATTATCTGTCATGCTACAATATAGACGTACCTGTATACAAAATTACAAAACATATCAACACAATCGCATAGTAAAACATTAAAAACTATAGGAACGGATTCGATGCCGGTAAATATCATTTGTTTATTTACTTGTTACTATGGGAATATACCGATGACTGACACACTACCTACCGCGTTATATTATACAGAAATATAGGGCAATTACAAAATATATAGACGTACCTGTATACAAAATTACAAAACATATCAACACAATCGCATAGTAAAAACATTAAAAACTATAGGAACAGATTCGATGCCGGTAAATATCATTTGTTTATTTACTTGTTGCTATGGTAACATACCAATGACGGACACACTACCCAGCGCGTTATATTATAGATTGTTAAACAACATTCATTAAATAATGTCATGAACTTAAATATTATCTGATTTTGATAATATAATTTTAAACATGTAGGTAAATTGATCCGAAATATATACACGTAATTAGTAATATGCAGTGACTAATTATTTTGTAACAAATAATACTAGTTTTTGGTAATACTTTCTGTTTACAGACAGTTGGTTTTGACCCAATTATAACAAAAGAGCAAGCTTCAAGTTTCAATGTTGAAAAAAAGGAGCTAGAGGAAATATGGCCAATAGCAGACTATATAACGGTACATACTCCTCTAATACCTCAGACACGAAGTAAGTTTGGTATTATATTTTTAACCATTTTTTAAAGTGATATTAAAATTATCTTCTTGGATTATGTTGTCCATAGCACATCCATGTTTAAAAAAATACTTGACATATTTTTCTGACTTCAGAACACTACTATTTACACATAATTTATTAAGCTATAGGTAAAGATTTGGATAGAGTTTAATTAACTTTTATCTACAGATTTAATGTTCTAAAGTCAGTAAAATATATTACAAAGTAATTAAAGTTATAGTTGTGCAGTATTTGTTAATATTTATTTTGTGTGTGGTATGGTTCCTTTTTAGATAAAAATAAACTGTAGAAAAAAATTAATTCTATACAATTAAAATGTGTATTTTAAATGACTGTCTGATATTCATCAGTGGTTGTTTTTCTTTCTTAAAAAAAAAACAATATCTAATTCACTCTGCATCTTAAAAAACTTTTCATACCTGTGAGAAGACACCAAAAGAAAATTCCAATTACTTAACTTCAGAATTCAAGAAGTTGCAAAAGAAGAAAAAAACAATAAAATGAAAAAATCAGTAAAGCAGTAATGTTAAATATTGTAACGCACGTAGATCCGGTGTGTTTAAAACCGTGTTATAAATTGTTTAATATTTGAATTTAAAAGTGTGTTATAAGTTTACAATTGAAAGTTAATCGAAAAAATTATAATTGTCTTAAAAGAACTCCTTTGAATAAAAATAAAAATAATTGCAGTAAAGTTATTTTGAATAATAATGTTGCTTAATTTAATGAATAAAGCGTACTAGCTGGTCGCTTGATGAAAGTAGCCGTCGCGTCGATTCTGGCAGCGAAACTCCTCCTCCAGGTTAACCTTCGTCTAAGTACGTAAAGTCAAGTCACGTCTGGACAATAAAATTAATAAAAATACATTTCCACGTACCTGGTCGTGATTCTGGAAGTTCGGAAGTTCACTTTTTATAAATTAATAAGCTGCCAAGACAGTTTACAAAACCAGCTTGCTTTACTTACAAGGTTAGGTTTCCTTGTTTAATAATGGGCGCCACACAGGTTTATTTCGGGAAAATCCCGTGTAAAACCCGTTAATAGAATCAAATAATTATTAATTCTCTTCTTTAAAAAAACTGAGATTGTGTTTATTGCCCTTATGGCAATTCAAATTCAACAACGTATGATTTCTACTAAGAGTTACTTTGATTATTCTGAATTAATTATTTATTTACTTTTTGAAATAAATTAAGTCAAAGTTATGCTGCTAATAACTGGGTTTTATTTGTACCCTTGATAATGAATTCAAACAAACATAAGTAAGAAAATACATCGGTATACAATTGAAATTATTTCGTTCACTTACCCTATTACACTAGCTCAGAGCATAAACAACTTTTCTGGTTATGTCCAGATAAACTTTAATTTAAACATTAATTTTATTTATATCTTGGGCGTAAATTCTTTTAAACACAAGAAAGAATGTTCATGCCTACACAGAAGTTAATTATTTCATAAAACAATATTTACAAATACGGCCTTGTTTACTAACAAAAAATCAAACCTGTTTATAGGTTAGGCGTTCGTCACGCTTGCTTAATTATTCACAAAAATATATAGACCACTAAGACTAACATCATTCTTAGACAGGATTGACAAATCCTCTAAATAAATTCAGTCATTGTGTAACATAGAAAATGTTTTGGTGTTATGCGTCAGTACAAATTTTGTTTAAAAAATATATCAGTGCACTCAGATTAATGGAATAAATTGTCACGATGTTAACTCTTTATTTTAATCTTTTAGATTAAAATTTAATTAAACACTCCAGAGGTTGGATTATAGTGACCCTGGTTTTACACTACACACGCACTTTGAACAGGTAATAATTGTCCGCTTCTGACTAAATTGGACCATTTATAATACTAGTTAATTATTTTCTCCTGTTCGATATATCCCGCACTAAATAAAATAAATACTTCACATTGATGCACTGATTCTAGGTAGACTGTATTGTAGTTACTTGTTGTTGCCGAAATGATTCAATGGATGCACTATTACATGATTCTATAAGTTAATAAAAATTTTGAGGTGATGAGCGACACCTGCTCGCTCGAGATGATTGTCAAAAAGTGGTAACAGAAAAACTCGCATTCCCGTTATATACCCCCCGTTTTGATGAGGCTTAGGCGATTGTTTCATTTAGTAAGCTATTTTTTGATTGGCTCAACCAGACGTTACGAAAATGACGCATTGTTTTTCCAACCGTCATCAACCGTCTTTTGGCTAAGATGATTGACAGTTGCCGTTGTTGTTAGTGTTGACAAACAGATTTCTTACTTTCTATTTACAAATGATGCTAACGCATGTCACGCACTTATTATAGTTGCGATCGTGGTTGTATCGCTATCAAATTAAAGGATATTTTTTACGCTTTAATTTGATATAGTTTGACACTGGTTTTATTTGCACTTTCACTGACATTTCTTAATAAATAATGTTCAGATATATGGCTTCGCGCTGTCGTCTGCTAGCGACGCCGGCCACGATTCTTTCTTATCAATAAATTATTTGTGTTGCACATCGCGTTTTCACTTAAACGTCCGTGTCGGAACACTAATATATCCGTCTTTATACTTATTTAGTGAACATAATTATTAAATCTTAACTAACTGATGTAATACATTGCTATGAACTATCCTTACTTCCTAATTACATTTTGTTTATACTATTTCGCTCTATGCTATTCATTAATAATTGAGTTGTTACTTGTATAATACATTAATAATGCTTATTGCTACACTTGGTATAATGATTGTTCAGTGTATGTTATTTACACTAGTAATCCTTTCTACTTATCACCTTACTGACAATCGTTCGTCTTAGGCGTTGCCTAGGCATACCTTTTACATCGGGTTTATGCCTTAATAATGTTCATTAGTTACATTTGGTACATTGATGAGGTAACTTATTTATATAAGGTTCCCTCTTATAATTATTTTTACTTCTTATGAGTACATTTGAGATTGTAATACAGTGTCAATTTTATATTGTGGCCATAGCTAATCTTAGTCATAGGCATTGATAGTTACTAGTCATTGTTGATTTATTCTCAGCCAAATACTGTTACTGATATTATATTATTCGGGTCGTTACTTAATTATTTTTATTAACATGTGAAATTACATTCAAGTTATTCACTGACTCGCTTGACAGCTTATAGTGAATTTAGCTTGTCCATTAGTTTGTGTCAGTTATAGTATTGGTTGTAGTGTCAAGCAGTGTTTTGTTTACTGCTTCTTGTGGCACTTCTTCTTTCTTCTTCGTTGGTCCTTCTCTTCTTCGCTACTTTCATCATCATATTATCTACTTACATTACCTTCATGTATTTATTAATTCTATGGGAATATGTCTAGATTATGTAACACTTGGTCATGTTACATATACTCCCCTCTCAAAATTGATAATTTGAGAGAAATTTTACATTTGATAAAATTATCATTTCAGTTTAGTTTTAGTATATTATTACTGCTTTTTGTCTTGTACTCTCTGCATTGAATTTTAACATTCTATTAGTGTGTTGCAGTAGATTGAGTTCTTGGCTAGTGATATAATTTTTTGCTTACTAGTATTTTTCAAGTTTCTCATATTCTAAGTCATTTAGTTACAATAGGTTTCACTTCTTAAACTAACAATTTCCTGTCTTACAATAATACATTTTTCTTTCTTATTACATATCTTTATTTTCGTGATAAGCTCTATGGTTCTTTCATTTTTTACCTCACAGGTTTTTTATTAATAATCCTTGATATATTACCATATAATTCCCTAACATTTGTAGTGGGTTCGGAGTCAGAGGGGCTCTATTTGGCATCCATTCTCCGCCGTTCCTCAACTACATGTCCTCAGAATCAGAGGCATCCTCATCTCTGTCTAGGACAAAATAAAAATTGCACGTAGCAACAGTTGCACTATCACAACACATAAAATATAACATATCATTCATTTTTCAATAATATAACATATTCAGTATAACATTCAAGGTATTAGAGGTTTCATTTGTATCACATTTCATTCTTTTATACTTTGGCTAACATACTTCCTTTTCACAGGTAATTCTTCCCTTTCAGACTTGACATATTGGCTATGTTCTTTATTAGCCTTGTTGTTACTTTTCTATACTAGTTGGTAATTTGTTTCGGTTCATCTGAGTATTCTTAAATTTACACACTTATATTGATCATCATGCAATTATGCAGTTGTTTCTTAAATACAGAGTTTACAATATTTCACTCTTACAATAGTTCACAAGTTTTTCTCTCATCAATAGTTTACAATTATCCTGAATTATCAGGGTTTACAGTATTCATCTACTAAACGTTTTTGTTAGATATTCTCTGACATATCTTGTTGGTAAATACAATTAGATACTTTCTTCATCGCTTAATTAATATTTTTTATATTCCTCGATAACGGTAGTATTTTGACACTTATTTTTGTTATTTATTCATAGGCATTTTTCTCTATTATATCAGATAATAATCATTCAACAATATTTGAACAATATTTGATAATTAAGATACCATATACGATATTATTCTAACATATTAATAGACAATAGTTGACTTTCTCTCCCTTCATTCCATAGTAATAATAGCTATCCTTCTAATTAACTCTCTTTGGTATTCTTCCTCTCTACTCCTTCAAATGATAGATTTCAAATCATTTGTTCTGGACGGTTTTAATATCCTTTTTCATTGGTTGTATTTAATATAGGAGTATTAGAGTAATTTTATATCACTATCTTATGTACATTTTTGTTATATGATACTCTTTTGTTCTATACAATATAATAGATATCTTTCATATCATTAGATTATTTGGTTTGTAATACACATTTTTTCTATCATCTAATATGATAAATCTGGTTCTCATTTAATATATAACAGATAGTTTTGGTACACATACTTATAATACACACTCTTTTTTATAACACAATATGGTAAACAGGCTGGCTATAGGCAATTAGACACTTTCAATACATTGGGTATAATAAATGATCCTCTTGATCACTAGTTTAATCCTTTTACGGTAGACACTTTTAAAATTTCTTATACACTAGACACTCTTGTGGTAATCGTCGTACAATAATATAATTTGTCCTTTTATAATAATAATTACATTTATAGCTTATGCGTTGGGGTTCTATTGGGCTTCTCCATTCTATTGGGTTCTTTGGTTGGGACAGTTACGTTTCACAGGTACCCTTTTTTATAGCTGTCTCTAGTACAACATGTTTATGATATTTGACACCCTATAATAACATCTCATAACAAACTTCCTTACATATAGTATTTCTATGGTCCTTTGTTATGGTATAAGGGCCTATGTACAGTACTAGTAGTTTTGGAGGTACCTCCCTATCATGCGGTTTTTCCACTTTGCGGCTACCAGATAGTCATCGGCTTCCCGTTTTCTCGCCTTCTTTCTCTCATCATCCTTGGTATCCATGTGTCCAGTGTCCTCCTGGTCTTTGTTATTATTGACTCCCAGTACCTCTTCTAATTCTGGTGGATCGTCATTAGTTTTCTGGTCGGATTTTTCCGTTGATTGGTCCCTCTTCTTCCGCAATTCTTTTATTTCTTGGGCATACCCTTCAATGATCCGGTCCAGTTGTTCTTGATACCCTTTCCTTTTCTTGGAATGCCTTATTTTCCTTTTGGAAATATCTGCTTTAAGTATTTTATTGGTTATAGTCTTCTTTGTTGTAGCATATTTCTCCTCTTCGTCCATCTTCATGAAGCTCCTTCGGTACTCCATCCTTTAGATTCCTTCTTCACGGTTGACAATCGGGAAGTTACTCATATAATTAGACCACTTCGAGTCATTTCGATTAATACTTTTGTTACTCTTGTCTTCCTTGGGCGTATTATTCTTCTTTCTTCCTTTTTCTTAACAATTTTGTTCCTTTCTTCATGAATTTTAATTTTCGAATTCACTTGTTCGGTAGTTTTATTTCTGGGTAATTCTTTTGTCTCCACTTGATCATCACACATGGGCAGATTATTTTGTTCTAATTCTTCCTTCTCGGCTAATAACTCTTCCGCTTCTTTAATTACCTGAGTCTTCTCTATACCTTCGGCATCGATCTCCTCGTCATGAATATCTGAATATCTTCCTGGTGTTTGTCAAGCTCATTTTCGGTTTCGGATGATGATGTATTTGAGTCCCCTTCATTCTCGGTTTGTTTGACCTCGTCTTCAGGTTGCAGTTCTTCCCTGGTTTCATCATTGGGTATTTCTTCAATTTCTGAGTTGTTGTCATCTTGTAATTCTCCTCTTATGGTCTGACCCAATTCTTCCGTATATTTCTTATTCATTTCATCCATTTTCTTGCTAATATCCTTTAATGTGGTATTCAGCTCTTCCTTCAGCGCTCTGTTGCTGTCGTCTATTTTATTGTTCAACGCGTCCACGGACCTATTGGTATCGTCTATCCTTTTATTCAAGTCTTCTTTCAATAACTCTATATTTCTGAGGCTATCTTCTTTTAACGACTCCATATTTTTATTAATTAATTCTATATTTTTGTTGTTGTCGTCTAGTTTTTTATTTAATAGCTCATTATTTTTCTGGCTGTCGTCCATCTTCCTGTTGATCGATTCCATATTTTTATTTAAGTCACGATGATCCTCCTTCATTGACTCTATATTTTTATTTGTCGCTTCCATCATATTCTTCAACCAATCTTGGAAGTCTGCCATCCCCGTTTGTGAAGTCTTTTCAGGTTGTTTGGGTTGGTTGTCGACCCTCACTTCTACTTCCGGTTCTGCATGGGGTGTTTCTTCTGGCTGAGTTTCTATGTTGTTAATTGTAATGACTTCCATCTCGGGTGTTGGTTGTGTCTCTGTATTTGGTTGTACCTCTTCTACTCGGCTGTCCTTGTATCTTGTGTCGTATTGATGTGTGTGTGGCATGTTTGTTCTTTTGTGTTTGCCGGGCTGATTGTAAATATAAAAAATATTTTTGTCTAATATTTTTTCAGCCTCACGTTGCTGGTCGCCAATTTGTAACGCACGTAGATCCGGTGTGTTTAAAACCGTGTTATAAATTGTTTAATATTTGAATTTAAAAGTGTGTTATAAGTTTACAATTGAAAGTTAATCGAAAAAATTATAATTGTCTTAAAAGAACTCCTTTGAATAAAAATAAAAATAATTGCAGTAAAGTTATTTTGAATAATAATGTTGCTTAATTTAATGAATAAAGCGTACTAGCTGGTCGCTTGATGAAAGTAGCCGTCGCGTCGATTCTGGCAGCGAAACTCCTCCTCCAGGTTAACCTTCGTCTAAGTACGTAAAGTCAAGTCACGTCTGGACAATAAAATTAATAAAAATACACTTCCACGTACCTGGTCGTGATTCTGGAAGTTCGGAAGTTCACTTTTTATAAATTAATAAGCTGCCAAGACGGTTTACAAAACCAGCTTGCTTTACTTACAAGGTTAGGTTTCCTTGTTTAATAATGGGCGCCACACAGGTTTATTTCGGGAAAATCCCGTGTAAAACCCGTTAATAGAATCAAATAATTATTAATTCTCTTCTTTAAAAAAACTGAGATTGTGTTTATTGCCCTTATGGCAATTCAAATTCAACAACGTATGATTTCTACTAAGAGTTACTTTGATTATTCTGAATTAATTATTTATTTACTTTTTGAAATAAATTAAGTCAAAGTTATGCTGCTAATAACTGGGTTTTATTTGTACCCTTGATAATGAATTCAAACAAACATAAGTAAGAAAATACATTGGTATACAATTGAAATTATTTCGTTCACTTACCCTATTACACTAGCTCAGAGCATAAACAACTTTTCTGGTTATGTCCAGATAAACTTTAATTTAAACATTAATTTTATTTATATCTTGGGCGTAAATTCTTTTAAACACAAGAAAGAATGTTCATGCCTACACAGAAGTTAATTATTTCATAAAACAATATTTACAAATACGGCCTTGTTTACTAACAAAAAATCAAACCTATTTATAGGTTAGGCGTTCGTCACGCTTGCTTAATTATTCACAAAAGTTATATAGACCACCAAGACTAACATCATTCTTAGACAGGATTGACAAATCCTCTAAATAAATTCAGTCATTGTGTAACATAGAAAATGTTTTGGTGTTATGCGTCAGTACAAATTTTGTTTAAAAAATATATCAGTGCACTCAGATTAATGGAATAAATTGTCACAATGTTACCTCTTTATTTTAATCTTTTAGATTAAAATTTAATTAAACACTCCAGAGGTTGGATTATAGTGACCCTGGTTTTACACTACACACGCACGTTGAACAGGTAATAATTGTCCGCTTCTGACTAAATTGGACCATTTATAATACTAGTTAATTATTTTCTCCTGTTCGATATATCCTCCACTAAATAAAATAAATACTTCACATCGATGCACTGATTCTAGGTAGACTGTATTGTAGTTACTTGTTGTTGCCGAAATGATTCAATGGATGCACTATTACATGATACTATAAGTTAATAAAAATTTTGAGGTGACGAGCGACACCTGCTCGCTCGAGATGATTGTCAAAAAGTGGTAACGGAAAAACTCGCATTCCCGTTATATACCCCCTGTTTTGATGAGGCTTAGGCGATTGTTTCATTTAGTAAGCTATTTTTTGATTGGCTCAACCAGACGTTACGAAAATGACGCATTGTTTTTCCAACCGTCATCAACCGTCTTTTGGCTAAGATGATTGACAGTTGCCGTTGTTGTTAGTGTTGACAAACAAATTTCTTACTTTCTATTTACAAATGATGCTAACGCATGTCACGCACTTATTATAGTTGCGATCGTGGTTGTATCGCTATCAAATTAAAGGATATTTTTTACGCTTTAATTTGATATAGTTTGATACTGGTTTTATTTGCACTTTCACTGACATTTCTTAATAAATAATGTTCAGATATATGGCTTCGCACTGTCGTCTGCTAGCGATGCCGGCCACGATTCTTTCTTATCAATAAATTATTTGTGTTGCACATCGCGTTTTCACTTAAACGTCCGTGTCGGAACACTAATATATCCGTCTTTATACTTATTTATTGAACATAATTATTAAATCTTAACTAACTGATGTAATACATTGCTATGAACTATCCTTACTTCCTAATTACATTTTGTTTATACTATTTCGCTCTATGCTATTCATTAATAATTGAGTTGTTACTTGTATAATACATTAATAATGCTTATTGCTACACTTGGTATAATGATTGTTCAGTGTATGTTATTTACACTAGTAATCCTTTCTACTTATCACCTTACTGACAATCGTTCGTCTTAGGCGTTGCCTAGGCATACCTTTTACATCGGGTTTATGCCTTAATAATGTTCATTAGTTACATTTGGTACATTGATGAGGTAACTTATTTATATAAGGTTCCCTCTTACAATTATTTTTACTTCTTATGAGTACATTTGAGATTGTAATACAGTGTCAATTTTATATTGTGGCCATAGCTAATCTTAGTCATAGGCATTGATAGTTACTAGTCATTGTTGATTTATTCTCAGCCAAATACTGTTACTGATATTATATTATTCGGGTCGTTACTTAATTATTTTTATTAACATGTGAAATTACATTCAAGTTATTCACTGACTCGCTTGACAGCTTATAGTGAATTTAGCTTGTCCATTAGTTTGTGTCAGTTATAGTATTGGTTGTAGTGTCAAGCAGTGTTTTGTTTACTGCTTCTTGTGGCACTTCTTCTTCTTTCTTCTTCGTTGGTCCTTCTCTTCTTCGCTACTTTCATCATCATATTATCTACTTACATTACCTTCATGTATTTATTAATTCTATGGGAATATGTCTAGGTTATGTAACACTTGGTCATGTTACAATATTTATAAGTGTTAATATTTATAAAATGACTCCATGGAACAGATCTTGAATGATAGAAACCATTAATGTAAATCAGTGACAGTTGATAGAACCATGCGGATGAGGTTGTGTGGTGGAATCTGGATGAGGTAAAATACTTGATTTATATAGAAATATTGCTATATACCTTTGCTATCATAACCATAAAGTTAGTTTAATTTCACTTTGCTATATTTGGCTTTAAAGAATTTTGAATTGTGTGATATCTGAATGTTTCATAAATCCTTATTTTATTTTATATGGGAGATACTATTTAGTTATCAGAGTGAGCTAAGGAGTTGGCAGCCACATGCAATCGCAAACTGCTTGTTTAAACTAAGCAGAATAATACATGTGTAACACTGAATCAGTTATTAGGAATACAACCAATGTGCATATACTGCTTTGTAATCATAATTTGCAATATGAATCTACCCTACATAATAAAAAACTGCACACAGTAGCAGGTAAGATAATAGCAACAAAATGAATTCAATCCGCATCAGAAGTTTCCGCTTTGAAACTCATGGATTTGAACTATTATGTAATGAATGTTGTTTAGTGTGTGTGTAAATAACACATCATAATAATATATCATAATTATATATATAATACATATAATATATAATCATATTACAACTTCTTTTATAGTTACAAGTCAGTGGAGAGAGTATGCAACTGCTGTAGCAGTGAAGAACAATGCAAAACTGAAAATGACCACCAGTTGTATACATATTCCTTTAATACAAATGACAAAATGTTAATTTTTTCTTTCCAATGATATGGTATTAGAAAACATTATTTTATGTAATTCATAAAAGCAAATAAGTACTATATTAATAACAACAACAAAAATAAAAATAAATTTATATTAATATATGATTATAATATATGCATTATATGAAAATAATAATAACAATACTGATAACAATAATAATATTAATAATAAAGTAAAATCACTCAAATCTGAGTTTAAACTTCTCATTAACAGTGATACATTGTTGGATAACTTCTGGCAGTTATGGTCAGATGGGTTATGAATCAGAGAGACACTTCTAATAGTATTCAAGTTTATAGTTAGTGGTTCCACTGTACTTTCTACTTATCAGTGTTCCACATTTCTTCTCTACTTTATATTTTTTTGTACATTTTTTTCATTTATTTGCCTATTTGTCATCATTCTTTCAGAAACTTTTTTCCTCATTCATTTTGAAAGTTTTTTTTGGCTGCTACATAATTTGTTTAGGAGCCCAAATAAAAAAGTAGAACAGAGCTGAAAGTAGGGTATGTAATTAAGCCCAGTAAATAACGGTTTCATTCCTGCTATTTACATTTAATTCTAACAAAATAACATACAATTTGGCCAAGTGAAACATTAGAGACTTATCAGTGTGCATTTTTGTAGTTTTAGAATATCATTTTAGAGTAAGGTAACATAAATGTCATTAGTTACTCAATTGTTGATTTGTTTCATTATTCACAGATTTGATCAATGAAGATGTTTTCAGTAAATGTAAACGTGGGGTGCGCATTATAAATGTAGCAAGAGGAGGAATTATTGATGAGACAGCCCTGCTGAATGCTATTAAGGTAATGTAACATTCATCCTGTACCTGTACCTGTACATGAAGAAATAACAAACTCATGAACATTTTACAAAATCTAGTTATGCTGTTACATATATATGTGTAATGTTTTAATTATGCTTAACTCGGTAAACAAATAAAAATGTAGTTGATAACATATGGCTTCAGAAAAGTGTATTTCCAAACTGTATTATCTATGAAACCATATTCCTATTTGTTTGTTTGTTTTTTTTTTACTTGGTAAATCACAGTTGATCTTGTGTCTTAATTTTAGTAGTCAGAAATATGAGTCATGTTGACTCATCAAAAAATAATTAATTTTGCAACATTAGATAACACACAACATTGGATTTGTCCACTTTTGCTGTAGGACAATCCACGAACTCGTCCTGAACGAGAAAGAGAGTAGATGTCTCCTGAAAGTGAGAAAACTTGTTGAAAGACAATGTGTAGCTATCTTGGAAATGTCCTGTAAGCATACATAACACTGTGTATATGTATACACAGTGGAGAAACCTGTCTATATTATTTATAAGATACAAGGCCTGTGCAGAAACTAAGAGCGAATTCCCTACAGTGCTTGTGTAATGCTATGAATCAATGTGTGTGCTGTGTTGCCATGAATCAATAACAATTTAAAAACTTACCTGAAGCATTTTGTAGCAGCTGTATGCATTATATATTTTCCTTTCATTTTTTTAGAGATGTTACATCAGTTTAAAGTTAGCAAGATGAAGGAAAATTTCATGGATTTTGAAGGGCAGCCAGTGAAGATTGGTGTTTTTCCCTCTGGCACTATGGTCCCTGTAGAACCCTTGCCTGTTCAATGATTCTCGTCCATTCTTCTCTGTCCATAGACTTCCTCCTCCAACCTGCCACTTGCATCTCCCTCAAATCCCTTTCCACATCTTCAAACCGTCTCCTCCTCGGACGTCCTCCTTACTCCCTCTGACTTCCTTTCCAATGCCATTTTTGGGCCTTGATCACTTCTTATTCTCATCACGTGCCCTAACCAACTCAACATTTGCACCTACACTGCCACAACTATGTCCACTTCTCCATAAAGGTCTCTCAGCTCATGATTCTTTCTTATCCTCCACACCTTTACATCCCACACTAGTCCATAAATTCTTTTCAGGATTTTCCTCTAAAAAACACCAAGGTTTTTCATATCTTCCAACTTCAGCACTTATGTCTTGCTTGCATATGTTACTACAGGTCTGATTACCATGGTGTATATTTTCTTTTTGACATTTTTTGATACATTCCTGGATTGGAATATATTTTTTAATGCTAGTAGCTTATGTTTTCTGCTGCTATTCTTGCTTCTAGTTCTTCACTTGTTTGGTGTTTTTTAAAAGCAAGAAATATTTACCCTGCTGATATTCATCAGTGCATTGTTTCTGTTTATGGAAAAGTGGTTACGAATGAAGGCAATGTGATGAAATGATGTTATTTGTTTGAGAAAAACAACTGGCTGCAAACAACTAGTGTGAGTACTCAGGCTGTCTGCCACCATTACTGAAGAGCTCAAATAGCCTTTGAGTATTTGAAGAGCTTAGTGTGAATTTTAAAATAATCTCATGGCCATTGTTGAAGTTATGACTGTTCACTTGATTTACCAGAAAATTTGTGCTCTTGAGAGCTGTATGAAGTTCATTAAAAAAATGATGTGTCAGTTGCTTTGAATTTTCTTAAGTTGTATGACAAAGATGACAAAAAACGACTGCTGAGGACTTCTGTAAGTTGTCCACTAACCATTCACACACAGCAAAATGCACAAGGGAACTCCTTGCTTGGTTCAGATTGGTAGTTTTCAGTTCCCAAACTCACTATAAGAGTGGTTTTCACCTTTTTCTAAAGCTGAAGTAATTTTGTGGTTGCATCTGTCTGGAAACTGAAGACTAGTTCAACATCAATATAAAATGGCTTAACAGACAGATGACAGAGTTCTGTGAGGAGGATATGCAAAATCTTATTTCACACTAAGACAAATGTTTGGATCTGTTTGATGAGTATGTAGAAAAACAGCTTATGAAAATTGCATAATATTTAAATATATATATTTAAGGTAGATTACATTGATTATACATTATAAATTCACTAATATTTTAATAAATTTGTAAACAGCTCTTAGTTTCTGGACATTCCTTGTATAATGGATTATAGACTAATCTTAAAATTATGTATTACTTATGTTTACGTACTATTAGTAATATCTTATTAAAAAAGGTAGGTTTTAACTTGCCAAGGTCTGCCTGCTTTCTTTGTATCCAAGAACATACAGCTTCAGTTCTGTACGTATTTTGGAGGAAAACAGAAAAAGACTATTTCTAAACATTCAATTCAATACAGTCTGCTTCTGTGACTCCTGGGATTTATTTGAAGTGTATAAAATAATTTTCTTTAAACATTTAATTTCCAAAGTAAAGCTAACAGTCTTGAAACTTTTACCCTAATACGTAGGATTACACTTTATTAGAGTCGCTTAAGTTTCAATCACCAATTACAGAATATATTATCTTTTTATTTTTTTTTTAAATACCATATTTTGTTTTTTTAATATTTCACCTTTTTGAATATTTCTAATACCATACTTGACAAAGAAGATACATATCTTGCAATATAGAAGGAATAAGATGTAGTTGTTTCAAATTACTATATCATTTGTTACAAGATATAAAATGTGGCGATCATGACTAAATATGTATGGCCTAATCCTTTGTATTTTGCACATACTTCTGAATCCCTGAATGTTGTATATTCACAACTATTGTCCTGACATCAATATTTGTTAAGTCTAACTCTAAAAGTTTTAATTTATATAAGACATGATTGACAATTTTAATATCATCAGATTATACAGAAAGCCTAGTAAATTAATCAATTTAAACGTATAAATTTTCTACACTTCTTGTTGTTTTCTCCTTATCTGCAACATGTATGTGTAACATAAATAAAATTGAAATGCATTTTTCCCTTCTCCGTACAAGTAATTTTTATCCAATGATTAAAAAAATGGTGCATTGTTAGCTTTGTTATGTGGCAGTCAGTGATTTGATATTGTATCAAAAATAAAACAGTTTTATTAGAGCATGTAAAAGTTTTAACCAAAAAATTAAATCCACTACCATGTTTAAAACTGTTGCCAATAAGTGTTAATGAAAGGACTACTACTTCAGTAGGCTTACATATTTATAGGAGTGCAGATTTCTTTCTTTGCTAAAATTATGATTTTATTTATCATGACCAAAGTAAATATCACTATTGTATTAACGACTCGGAACACTAAGTTTTTTATAATTAAAATCATACGCTTGGACTGTGGCTCGTCTTGCTGAGTTAAATTCTTGGATTTCGTTGTCCATGACATGTCCGTTACTTAACTAAATATCACTATTGTATTAACGACTCGGAACACTAAGTTTTTTATAAGTAAAATCATACGCTTGGACTGTGGCTACTGTGGCTCGTCTTGCTGAGTTAAATTCTTGGATTTCATTGTCAATGACATGTCCGTTACTTAACTAAATATCACTATTGTATTAACGACTCGAAAAACTAAGTTTTTTATAAGTAAAATCATACGCTTGGACTGTGGCTCATCTTGCTGAGTTAAATTCTTGGATTTCGTTGTCCATGACGTGTCCGTTACTTAACTAAATATCACTATTGTATTAACGACTCGGAACACTAAGTTTTTTATAAGTAAAATCATACGCTTGGACTGTGAATCCAAGAATTTAACTCAGCAAGACGAGCCAGTTAAGTAACGGACACGTCATGGACAACGAAATCCAAGAAATGACCAAAGTGTTTTGTTCTATGATGATAAGTGAACTACTTGCTTGGTTCAGATTGGTAGTTTTCAGTTCCCAAACTCACTATAAGAGTGGTTTTCACCTTTTTCTAAAGCTGAAGGAATTTTGTGGTTGCATCTGTCTGGAAACTGAACATAGTTTAACATCAATATAAAATGGCTTAACAGACAGATGACAGAGTTCTGTGAGGAGGATATGCAAAATCTTATGTCACACTAAGACAAATGTTTGGATCTGTTTGATCCTCTCAGAATGCCCGTAAATCTAATTATTATATTGTCATAGTTAGCAAGTTCTTAAATGAGGCATTAAAATTTTCCTTCACAGTTTTCATTGTATTTTAAGATAAAAATCCCTGAAGAAGATTTTAAGATAGATTAAGTCAATTATATTTCAGCTATGAACACAAAAATTAATTTTTCAACAACAATGTTTGTCATTTTCTATTCATTATTATAGGCAAACTGTTATATGGCACTGTTTAGTGTGATTCTCAATTTTAATCCTTCCTCAGGTTGTTACCTCTATGTGTAACAAGGCTGGCATAGATAGTTTAATATTTTCGACAACTCTGTCTGCTCATATAGTAATGAAATAGGCATTTTATTAAAAAGTTTTAGTATAAAGAAAGAAAAATGTCCCTAATAAGGAGTCATCTGTAAGAGGCTATCTGTTGTGAAAGACTTTTTAGTATAAGGCAATGGTCCAAAATGATTTCAACACAATTTTTTAAACAGTGTAGATCAGTGTTTCCCAAACTGTATGCTGTGGCACACTAGAAATTTTAGAAAATGAATAAAAATATAAAATAAAATGTCTAACTCAGCAAAAAAAAGAATGTTGCCATCATATTTAAAAAATTATATCAAAGGAATGCAGGGAAAACATGTGTAGAAACAAACATTTATAAATTAAAAAAAAATAAACTGCCATAATCTTACCTTGCGATCTTTTCTCGCTGACTTTCCTTTTGTAAACACCAACAGAAGTTCAGGGCCGCCAACATATTTTGAAGTTGAAATATGTAAACTTTTATACTCTTCCTTAATTAAAACACTGGACAATTTAGCAATCTGACTTCCCACAATTCAGAAAATTCCCCGCAACGTTTAGACGAGTTTTTTCAGCACAGATTATAGGAAATGGTAATGACAAAATAATTATGCTAACACATGGTTATATTCTGTTAAAACATATCTTATTTATTTTATTTAATTAATATTGTAACGAATATGTTGTCGTCCGTCTTGTTTAAGCCCCGCGATGGAAGCCAATCTGTAACGAAGAGACTCGGTCGTCTCTGAAAATTGTGTAGACGTTTTATATTTGTATTGTCTGTGTTAGTGTGTTCGTCTCGCACTGGGGTCGTTACATCTATTTTGCGCTAACGATGTCCGTAGCATTGCTGTAATTACCAGTACAACACAGCAGTAACCTTACCTGTTCTTAAATAGGGGTGTGGTGTGTTAATCCCGGGTGGCGCCAAATTGTTTATTAAAACAATTAAACTTATTAATTAATATCTTAATAGGGTGTTCTCAGCTATGACGGTCGTGGCGTTCAAATAATTCCTGCTCGTTCGGCCTACTGAATCGGGTAGGTAGTTGTACGAATTGCAACTTGAGCGCTGGTCGTCAAATCTAGCTTTTGTAAACAAACACAAGTAATACAATACACTCCCTATGAAATAATAACGGTTACTCCCTGTACTAGCTATTTTACTGTTTGATAAGTAAAATTTTCAATTTGACAATTAAATTATAATGGTTGATTAACAAATTTGCACCGACTTTTTACATGAAACAATAATTCTCAGGCTGACGAATCGATTATGGTAACGATGTGTTCACATCAGCATGGCTGCTGAACGTTTTAGTTATTGTAATTAATTTCGTTCCAAAATCGGGGATTCTTTTGATTACAAGGCAAAGAATTCCTATGATTACAATAAAAGTACTTTACCTTACTCTAAGTGTACATAAATAATAAGGTGTGTGGTTACAATCTGTTCTGTAGTGTCGTTAACTGTGTTTCGAAAGTTCGTATTCAAACAATAGGTTATATTTTATGTTAACAAATTTTCAGTGTGTTTATTTTTCTTAATTAATCTTTGAAAGAGAATATTCGGATTATAGTGGTAGATCAAATTACTTTTAGTAAAATTTAAAGTGATTTTATTTTTGGAAATAAGGTAATTCAAGGGTACTTAACGCATCAGATGACTTGGTGTTATCGTTCATTGAGTCTGAAGAGGATTGGGCTGCAATATTTTCTATTTTCATTGATCTTTGGACTTAAGTAGGTCTGGCGTCCTTTTCATATAGGATGTGGTCATATTTTTCTTTTATTTTCCTGGTAATATGGTCCTTGGTCTTTAGTTAACTGCTCCAATGGTTTGTCTGCTTCTTATTCACTCATGGTTTTGAATTTTATTCACTGTTTTTACGTTTTTTGATTAAAAATGGGTCTTCCAAAATTCGGCTTCTGTTCTGTTAGAGTGACGCTTTACGAGTAACGATATTCAACGGTAATTTTCGCCACCAACGTTCGTTTCTATGGTTACCAATTAAATTTGATTGGCTTAGATTGACATAAATCCATTGTTATCAAAATTTGAATTCTTTTCAAAATCCTAGTATATCTTCTGATTGCTGTTATTCCTCTATCTTCCTTCCTAAGTATTAAATATTGTCACTATAGTATGTATTTCCTTTCATAGATTAATTTGATATCCCTCAAGGTGGGATTATTTTATGTTTTATGATTTTACAATTATTTTCATATTTGCTAATTACATTTCTCTTCTAATTTAAATCCTTATTCTAATATTTTCCTTTTATTATGGTTTACAAATTATCCTTGGTTTTTTGTTCACCTTGGATTAGCTAGTTTCTTTGTTATAATTTGTAGTTGTTTGTTTTTGACAGTTAGGCATTTTCATAGGCCTAAGTAGCCATTATGGTATTTTACTTATTTCATTCAAATTACCTCTCATTTTAGCCTAATGGGCTTCATCTTGTTATTATTTGGTTGTGTTATTTATTGTTGTGTTTTGGGTCTGTTTATGTGTTATTATTATGTCACTATCATTTTATACATCATGAATTGCTTATTGTTTACTATCTGGTTTCCTTGTTTTCTAAGTCATACATTTCTTAACTTTCTTACTTATTTAATTTGCCAATAATAACAATGTGGCTATTATTTACTATTTTTTGATCACATTAAATACAACATCTAGGCCTATGGTCTGTATAATTCTTCCAGCCATATCCTATTCATAAACTTGCTTAACTAATTATTTAACTATTAATTGATAATATTTGTTTACAGTTCATCTCATTTTATATCATTTTTTGGGGGTGATAAACAACATCACTTTTTATGAACTTACTTTACTAATGATCCCTTATAGCTTGGGTGTTTATTGATTTGTTTTAACTTCTTAATTTTTAAACAATCTTTACTTTCCCTCCATGGTAACACTATCTGTTTTCTCTTTCATGGTATTATCCCTTTTATTTATAACTGCATTCAATTAAATTTAACAATAACATTCTTTCTTAACTAATACTGTCTTCATCACTTTTCAGCGTTCATTATACCTTAATTAACTGTTTACCCTTACTACTATTCTTCAGTTTTAATCATTTAGTGTTTCCTTTGCATTTATTAAGTGTTTATGCTTTGATCATTCACTATATTAACCTTCTTTATATTACATTATTCTCATTTAATCATCACCTTCACTTTTAAATTATTTATTGTTTATTATAATTTATTTAGTGTTTTTTCTTTATCACTATACTTTGGGGTTTTTACACTTTCATTTTGCACTTCACAAATGTTTTTGTTTTTTAAGTGTTTCTAAATGGGTAATCCCTCTAATTACTATCTCACTACCGTACTATCTCTTTCATTAAAAATATCATTAATAATATTAACAATTTTATGTTTTTATATTTTATCATTACATCTAACTCTAATTTGTGGGTTAGTTTGCTTTTTTATATTTAACATTGTTTAATTGGGTTTCTTTCAATTGTCATTTACTTTTTTTTCCATTAATTGATAATAATATTCACTTTTTTATATAGGTTAATTATTGGTCTTTTTTCCAATATTACATTTGAGTGTATCATTTCTCCTGCTCATATTCTTTATTACTTGTTTGTGTCTTATCATTTGTTTTCATTTTTATTTATTTCCCTTTATCTTGGGTTTGTTTCTTTTTCGTTTCCCTTCTTCTTCATTTTCATTGTATTTGGTTAATACCTTGGTTTTCCACCTTCTCCTTTGGGTTCATTTTAATATGTTGCATTGAGTCATTCAATTCCTCTAATTTGTTTCATTTTTGTTTGGTTTCGGTTTTTCCCCTTTTTCATTTGGTTTGGGTCAATCCCTTTCTTCTTTTCATTTGGTTTTATTCTCGTTTGTTTTTTGTGGTTCCCTTCTTCTTTTGTTTCCTGTTGTTGGGTCAATCACCTGGGTTAGGTCATGTCGTCGTGTGTCGTGTCATTGTCTATTTATTTTCTTTATATTAAACATTTTATTTTATATGAAGTATTATTTTATATTCAGAATCATCTTTTTCATCCCTGGTATTGGGGTGGCTTATTTGTGTTGTAACATAATTCATTTATTTCTTCTTTCTTTAATAATTAAAAAACATAAAACTACGTAAACAAATTGTATAGACTAATCTTTACCACCCGTACTTTTCAGTTTCTTTATATTTATATGTACACACACTCTCTCAATCTTATCTTACTTTTCACATTTCTTTACCCCCCTTCTATTTGAGCTCATTAATGATTTATAATGTTTTGGCCAAATGAATTTGCCTTTACACTTGTTACCTATTTGCGTAATATCCAAATGTTGCACATGATGTTGTCCGGAACCGTTTTAACTAAACACTCTCCACTCTGACAAATTTTAATGTCATTTAATCATCACCTCATTATTTACCACTTGTTGTAGATTTTGTACTCCTTGGTAGGCCTACTTTAATACTTGGTAGGCCTACCAGGGACTCATCCGAGACTATGGTTGAATTAACGACTGTACAAGTTGAAGACTGATTTCCAACTGCCCGGCGTCAAGCGAAGCGTGGGTCCGCTCGGCAGCCCGTCTCACTGGCCACGTGGTCGTAAATTCGAACGCTGATTGGCTCTTTCCATTGCATGTTCGGCTATGGAATTTCTGTACGTGATTTTCACATTGGGAAAAGGCGGCACATCCGCACGCTCGTACGCACAAATACGCACCCTTCTGACAATTAACATTCTTGTGCTTTGTCGTACCTGTCACGGAGCTATAGTCAGTGACCAAAAGTACACTCTGGGTGAATAAAAGAGTTAATTCAAAAGTCATCTACAAATGGTTAACATGAAATTCTTTAAATTATAAACCCCCTTTATTTTGCCCCGTTACAAACATGAAAACCTACTCACTTCTACAGCCAAAATTAAATCATTCAATTAGAAGCTAAAAGATCATTCAATCATTCACAATGGAAGACGAGGATTGTAAAAGACATCACTTGATATGTTTGAACTGACTGAAAAATGTAATGCTGACCAAACGGTTTGTGATTTAATTGCTAAAAGCTTGGACCTGTTGGATGAAAATATTGGAAATTATTTCCCTTCCCTTGACACTATTTTATTTGACTGGGTAAGGAATCCTTTTATTCATAATGCTTATGACAATGCACAATTAACAACTGTAGAAGAAAACGACTTGAATGATATCAGGAATGACCATGGCCTAAAACTGGAATATACAAAACTAGTGCAGGACATGGAAGAAGAATACAAAAAATTACTAAAAAAAAGAAAAACTCTGATATTGTTAATAAACTAAATAAGTCACTGTTCGGGTCGTCATTTGTTACTAACCAAACTAATGAGAGATTTTTATTTTTATTAGTGACTTACCTTTTAAACTCAATACACTCATACTCTGTTTACATCTGTGTTACACACATGGCGCTGTTGCCAACATAACTTTTTTCTTTTATTTGGGTCCAGGTCCGTTATTAAGCGAGCACAGAAAAACAGCATGGGTGTTTGAAAATAATGACTCGGACTACATTTAGTTAAAAAAGACTTGTGGTTTTAATACTCTTAATATTTCAGTTGTTGAAAATACAAAAACAAGATGGAGTCTTCATCAAATACATAACAAAATGGCGGCGACGTATTTCCGCTGTATTACTCTACGCCCATCTCAATTACATACATATATCATCTTCAATTTCTCTGATTATTCTCAAATGAAGTTAGAAAACTTACTGCAGTTTAATATTTTATCTAGTTACGTTACATGGGTCACGTAACATGAACCAATGCCTGTGACTTCTTATAATTTGTATACCGGTACACGCATCCATGCTCACACACACACACACACACACACACACACACACACACACACACACACACACACACACACACACACACACACACTAAAAACGGTACATTTTTACTTAGTTGAGCTCAAATTAATATGTGAAAGTTACAATTTTGAACGGGTTACTTTCCTGAAATGATATGATTGCAGATGTAGTCAAACGTCCTTCATGATCCAGGCAGGTGTTCAGCCGATTTCTGTAATGGTTCCTTTTACTGTTACTGACTCTAATTTACTGCTTACATTGTTAGTTTTTTTTGCTAATTGAACTGTTCACATGACTGCTTACATTTTAACACTTTGAACATACTTTTTGGTGGCCAGCAGATTTTGTAGCGTGCAATCGCACGGACGATGTTGATTTGACTGGGGCGACAGCATGGAGTATATTTCCCGAGTGGAAGGGATAATACGTCACCGAATCTATTGTTCTCTGACCATGACGGCATTGTGTTACATCGCAACGATTACGTTTTATATATTTTGATGACGTTTTTAGGAGTGTCTGTTTGTTGCTGCGTATGACTTGCTGACAATCACTGCGTAGACCAGTGACCTTGAAGCCAATTCGTCGTTACATATTGCGTTGTAGTATATTGAGAAATTTTACCCTCACATTTCTGATTACATTTGAATTACAAACAAAATTATATTTTCATGTACCCACAAATTCCTATACGGGCTTATTGTACCATTCAAAACCCCCTCAATGAGAGGTTTTATGCTGAAGCATAAAAACTCTCATTATCACATTCATACTTCCTAAAGGGATCAGTCAGGATATGTCGCCACAACCCCCTGTAGTGTTTATATAAAAAGAAATATTGCTAACTTACCCTTGGTCCAGTGATCGTGACAGTACCTGCATGACCTTACTGGACTTCTCTTGCGAGATCCCAACACCGCAAGGCCAGTCAGGCACTTGACGTTCCTGCTCTGATGCGCTGGCCAGCGCAGGACCGCCGCCACACCATCACCAAACTCTGAAAGATCCAAATAAAAATCAAAGAGTGGCCTTGTATGATGCCGTATCCCCAACTGATCTGTTTCCCCTTAGCCGCATTGGTTTATGTTAATAGGCATTGGTTTTCCTTAATTCCTAATATCTTAAATACAGATATGAAACAAGAATTATGACAGAGGTCTCTTTCTCTTTTGCATTCCTACATTTATCAAATTTTTGACTCCTGTCAATAATATTTTAACTCTTTCCAACACAAGAAAAATATACTCTTACACTAAGGCAATACCATGTAAAATAATTCCTTAAGTTTAACAAAATCAACACAATTTATCTATATATCTATTATATAGAATCCTAAACACAAATACATTATGGCAAACAATCTAGCTATTTAAAATTCATTGATCAGTTTTCTTGATACTACCACTTCTTCAAAGCAAAATCATAACTATCTTTTATGCTTGACACCCTTACCAATGTCACCTACTTAATATTTGATATTCATTTAACGTTACTACCCCCGTAGTAACCTCCTTACCACACACACTATGACCCTACAACATAATATAACATAATAAAACATTTACTTTGAACATTAACATTGTTACGTTTACATTAAACAATTCATATTTAAATAATTTGTATAAAATTTATAAACATTATTATTATCATTTCCATAAACTCTTTTATATCAAACTTTTAATTATTCATTATTGTACCATTAGATTCTCAAAAAATTTAAATTTATTATTAACATTCATGTTACATCACATTTCATTTCTTATTACCTTTCTACTATGAATTCTCTATTTAACATTTCACATTTTGATCATTAATTAGTTTGGGTGACTCCTGTATTCACTATAATTTGACTTATTGAATTGGCATTTATACCTATAACCTTACTCACCTTTCTCCCTTCTAACAACCATTAACAGATTACATAGGGTGACACCAATCTCTCAATAATAACCCCCTTTCAACACTAATTCCACTTAAATCCTTCCCCTCTTACAATAAAACCTCTAATACCTTCTTTGTATTTAGGATGTGTGTTCCCGACCTTGGCAATTCCATTCATCACCTTTCGCCCTTCCCAATAATCTCGGCAATCACTCCTTGACCCTTCGTACTGTACCTGCCCAACGATGCACGTTGATCACTCCTTACCACCTCACCCTCATCTACAAAATATCACCAGCAACTATTTACTCTCTAATTACATTACCCTCACTTTCTACATATAATCACTATCACTACTGTGTCCCTATTATTACCCTGTTTCTGCCTTACTTGTATTTCAAAATTCTTAATCTATCTAACTCCCAATAAAGTTAACTTTGACTAACTCAAATGCCTTAATTAAATAATCCTTACTACCACCCAAACTCCATCTTTTATAACATTTCACCTTAATATGATCACTGAAACCTACTCTAGAAAATTCATCACTTACCTAATTAATAATAATGTAACTCAATCCAAACATATTGTATGTTTAATCATCTACTAACCCTGAGATAATCTAAAGCTCATAAAAACATTTAACTTCATTATCAACTCTTTTGTACAACATTTTAATTAATTAATCTCTGATTATTTAATTAAATCATTTAAAATTTCACCATTACTTTCATCACTTATTTAGTTTGAAACATTTTATAATTATTATTAAATCAATTAAACTATAAATTCCTATTACATACATGGTTTACATAAGAATACATATAATACACAAAATAATGTAATACACAAATACATTAACATACAAAAGAATATACAATCCAACTTATTATTTGTTATCATTGACCCTAAATCAGTTCATAAAACAATCCATTTCAAAACCACACTGTTCAAAAACAATAAAACACTTATCCTCCATCATCAAATAACCATCTAACCTTAGGCCTACACAAATCATTTATTATTGAATATCTTATATTATTACTGTCAATATAATACTCATTTAATTCTTCATATATTTCCACAATACTATTTGAATTAATATGCTTATTCCATATTACTATCTCATATAATTTGTCACGATCGGGTATGGTCATGTCGCCTTTAGTATTATCTGTCATAATCAGGTAAGTTAATAATTCCTCGTTATCATCTATAACATCATCTCCTACTGCTGCTATATCAGCTTCAACCCAAGGTAGGTACTTACTATAATTATCACTTCTCTCTCCACCTAACCTTTCTACCAATTCTTTATAATTTCTATTCACTCTAAATAACTCCATCTCCCAATTAACACACAACTCTCTTTCACCATGTCTCCCATCATAACTTCCTATCACACTCTCTCTCTCAATATATGCAGGGGACACTACTACTTTATTATTGCACCACCTATCAGGTGCACAAAAAATCCAGGGACGGCTATTTGCAGACCATGTGTCTTCCAAATACGCTCGTGAAGCCTTTTCTTCACCCCCAACTACAACATCACAGGAAAAATTTACCCCCTGCAACTCCTCTACCTGTATATTCTCTCTCCACTTTCTCTCTGACTCATCAACACACACTAACATTCCATTATCATATTCTAAAACTTCATCAGTACTCTCAATATTCATACCATTATTCTGTAACACCATATTTTTACTTACATTGTCATAATTCTCACCCCTACTTACCTTATCGTCTTTATATACGTTTAATTCATCTGTTTCTCCACTATTCTCTACCCCCATTATACTCTCATAATTGTAATTAACATCATTACAACTACTTACCTTATTTGATTTACCTGTATCCTCCTTTAATTTATCTGTCTCTAGTTTCCACTCTTTATTTCGTTCTTTCATATCATTATTTAATCCCTTTATATCATTTCCTAGTTCCTTAACATTACTAGATATTGTTCGTAATATATCCATTATATCATTATCAAATTGATTGTTACATTTTGTTGAGGTTGGAGTTGACTGAGTACTCGAGTCATCTATTGCTGCCTCAGTTAAGCTGTATTCTTTGGACCAATTTACTGGGGTTGAATGAGCCCCTGGTTCCCCCACACCAGCCCCTGGTTCACACACACACACACACTAAAAACGGTACATTTTTACTTAGTTGAGCTCAAATTAATATGTGAAAGTTACAATTTTGAACGGGTTACTTTCCTGAAATGATATGATTGCAGATGTAGTCAAACGTCCTTCATGATCCAGGCAGGTGTTCAGCCGATTTCTGTACTGGTTCCTTTTACTGTTACTGACTCTAATTTACTGCTTACATTGTTAGTTTTTTCTGCTAATTGAACTGTTCACATGACTGCTTACATTTTAACACTTTGAACATACTTTTTGGTGGCCAGCAGATTTTGTAGCGTGCAATCGCACGGACGATGTTGATTTGACTGGGGCGACAACATGGAGTATATTTCCCGAGTGGAAGGGATAATACGTCACCAAATCTATTGTTCTCTGACCATGACGGCATTGTGTTACATCGCAACGATTACGTTTTATATATTTTGATGACGTGTTTAGGAGTGTCTGTTTGTTGCTGCGTATGACTTGCTGACAATCATTGCGTAGACCAGTGACCTTGACGCCAATTCGTTGTTACATATTGCGTTGTAGTATATTGGGAAATTTTACCCTCACATTTCTGATTACATTTGAATTATAAACAAAATTATATTTTCATGTACCCACAAATTCCTATACAGGCTTATTGTACCGTTACAATATTGTGCCCTTTTTTCTGTCACTGATGAATGAATACCCAACAATAACGAAAAAGGTTATGAAGGCACTGCTTCCCTTCAGGGCCCGCTCTAGCGGTTACGTCGCCCCGGACAAAAAGACAAATTGCCGCCCCTTAAGAAATATATATATTTTTTAAATAAAGTTACATATTTTTTATTTTCAATAAAAATCAAATCATTTTATTTAAATTTTAATAAAAGCATATATTTAGAAAGAAACATGTAACATAACATAATATTGACAATCAAGTAGTACAAAACAGCAGATTCTACTTTTTATGTTAAATAAAAGTCAAATCGTTTTAAATTATAATCAACACATACATATATACATATTTAGAAAGAAACATGTAACATAACATAAAATTGATAATCAAGCAGTACAAAACAGTAGAAATTAATTAAGAAATATCTGTACCTAGCCACAAATTGTTAACCATATAATTTTTTACATTTTTAAATGCTATTAAAAATGTGTATTATTGCACAATCAATCAAAATGCCATTACTTTGAAAATAAAACAAGGTAACATCAACTACGCTAAAATCACAAAAAACTTTTTTTCTCACTTTCAGTTCTGCAAACTTTTTTATTACATCTTTTAAATTTACTTGATCGGCAATTTCATGCTCAATTGCCAAAATGGCCAAACCATTAAGACGATTTTGTGTAGTAGTCGAACGTAAAAAGCTTTCATTAATTTTAATTTCAACATCAGCGTCAAATTTATTGATTGAAACATATCTGATTAAAAGAGTCATTTGCTCTACCTTACTAATGTCAGGAGTACAGTCTAAAATTATGGAAAAATATTTGGATTTTTTATTTCATCAATAATATGAGACTTTACACTTTGATGCAGCAGATCTATTATCTCGTTTTGTATATTTTTCCCGAGATAGTGAGCTTTAGTCTCTTCTTTTTTGAGCACTCTACGGACGTGCTCTTCCATAATGGGGTCAAATTCAGATAATAACTCAACTATTTTTAAGAAATTACCGTTATTCAAGAAATTACTCAAACAACTTGTCGCTTGTACCTTGAAAAGCCAGACAACTTTTACCAAGCATTTTAGTAATTGCTACGATTCTTAGAAGCACCTCGTTCCAATGGTTTGTTTTGGCATTAATAATTCTTTGAGCAGCCGCATCTATAGTTTTACAACTCGGGTTCTTGTGACTACAATATAATTAATTACGAAAATGTCTTTTGCGAAGTACAAAACATCACAATACAAAGTTGACTATAATGTAAAAAATAATATCTTATCTTAAAAATAACGAATAGTTCGTATGTGCCAAAGTGTCTATTTTGAGGTTAACCTGGTCTTAATAGGTTATACTGCTTTAACATTAAACACAAAGAAATGACAGTTTAAACGTGAAAAATTTACGATAGTGTTAGTGTTTTTGTTCAGTGGTAGTGGAATAAATATTTCACAAGTGTACATAAAGTGTTACAGTAGTATTATTATAATTAGTTATAAGTCGTTTAAAATTTTAAGTATTCACTATACTTTCCTTTACTTTGACACACTTTCTTATTCACTGTTAATATTATTAAATCACTATAACTCCTTTCTGATTGTATAAACAATCCACAACACTTTTCTCACTTTTTGGTTATGTTTCATTATTCACTCTACACCTTTTAGCTGAGGTTCGATTCTGATGGTAACTTCGTGGCTATCGGTGTCGCAGAGGAACCGTTCTTTAGGCTGGTTACACACACGGCGGATTTTTCCGTGGCGGACAATTGACCGTCGCCGCTCACAGAAATCTAGCGTTTACACACAGGGTGGTAAAATCTCCGTCGCCGTCGTACGAGTCAGGTGACTGTTGACAGTGTAGTTTCATCATCGAACCAGTTTAAGCTTAGTTTTGCTCGGAGCGGCTGTTGCAATCATCGCCAAAACACTCGTAACACTCACCTTGCGTCTACGGGGAGGTCCTCAGAGCTGTTAACCGACTAATCTGGCGACGTGGTGGGGGCACTGGAGGGGCGAGCAAAGGTGCGTCCGATCACATCTATTAATCGTACGGGCAGACGCTGCTTGTGTGATACATTCGCATTCTGGGCTGACAAGCGTCTGCCCGTATGATTAATAGATGGGATGGGATCCGGTTGCTCTCTATCCAAGTCTTTGTAGACTTGACGATAAACCTGTAACTTATTTTCAGTTTGTTTAGCTGTGTGCGGTGTTCCTACGTGTGTTCTCTCGTAAGCAGAAATACTTACAATATTTTATGTAATCGTTCAGCACTACAGAATGCGAATGTTTCATACTTTTGTCTGACATAACCTCAGTAACAGCGTGTTACTTGAAGTTTGAGGATTACTAATTAACTGTCTTCACACATCTGTTCCAAATTACACACTTATCTAAATCACAAGTTAAATTAATAATCTGGCCATGGTTGGATTGTACTTAATTAAGCTCTGTTCAATTGCTATTACAATTATTAGTACGGATAGCGAATAATTATTTGTTTTAAATAAATAACAAATGTGGAGGCCAAATTATGCACATAAGGTGATAAAAATACTTTACTGTATTAAATGTACAATTTATTGGTTTTACAGAAAATACCAGTACTTACACATGAATGGAGTTATACTCAGACTGCATTATCAAATATATGAATATATATCGTTCTTTATAACATATTTTTAAACTTTTGATATTAATATTTTCAATTATACATTTTAAGCACCTAAATTTTTTACCTGTTACTGTGTTTTTACACATGACATGAACGAACATGACATGTTTTTACATGAACGAATTCATGTAGTATTCATGTAGAAGGACATAATCCTTCCTTCTTCACTATTTTCTTTCATGGTCTGTGAGGTGATGTTTATGCTTGTATTTTGCATTACATAGAGTGCACATGAAAGATCGTGCTAAGGATCCACTGTTATGTATTTTTAAACTTAATATGTGACGTTTTAAACTATACTGGTTAATTGTTGTATAAGTGCACATATCACATTTATAAATTTGTTTTGGCTCAGTAGAATGGGTTGATTTGATGTGTCGCTGCAAATAATTTTTTTGGGAATACTGTTTGTTACACAAAGTGCAAGTAAATGTAGCTGTTTCAATTTGCTCCCCTTTGGCATTTCTTTTGTGAACAATTCTAATATGCCGTTTACAATAAGAACTCTTACTGAACTCTTTGCTGCATAAATCACATTTTACGGCAGTAGTACTCATCTGAAAATAAACATAGCATTGTTTTCATTGAACTTAAATTTAATAAGCAAATTTCAGATGCAATGGTAACAACTAAACTTTATTTATTCTTCCCATAATGGTCCTGTATTTTGTTTAATATACTTTCTGAAGTGACAGTTTGGGAATACAGTACTGCTGCATTGTGCTATCCTACCACATGTTCCACTTCTGGCAGCTGGGTTCTAACAGCAGATTATTGTTCAGATTAAAAGTTGTACATGCGTGCACGCGTGCGCACACACGCGCGCACACACGCACGCACATACACACAAAGTATTCTTAACTGCCCATTAAACAAAACATTAAATTTTGTTTCTAAAAATAACTAAAAATTACAAATGTCTACAAGATAATTCTTCTTATTCTCTTTTCTTTCAAACATTAGGCCTGCTGCCTGTTATGCTTTTGACCATGGCAGAACTGACATTTCACCACTGCCAGAGAGAAATCAGCTTCATAGCAACTGTGTGTGTGTGTGTGGCCCAGAGACGCCAGACAAGACTGCTGTATTATTACTCAGCAATATGGGTGTGCAGGCAGACTGACTAATTTTTGTTTAGTAAAGTAACAGTATTATAGAGCGATCATACAATAAACAGTATAAATTCCACACAGTTAAATGTGTGTTATAATTTCTTTTAGTCTAACAGCTAGATGGATTCTTACACTTTTTTCAAATTATTGATTCCATTTTTGAGCCATGGGGTCAAAGAATTTTGAAATTTCTAAAACTGTACAGTATATTCAGATTTTCGTAAAAACTTACCAAAATCAGCTGAGACAAGTATCAGCTGAGCCCGCCAGGTGGCACGGTGTGTCGGTGTCACGGTCGGTCAGGCACTTGCCCCTCCAGTGCCCCCACCACGTCGCCAGATTAGTCGGTTAACAGCTCTGAGGACCTCCCCGTAGACGCAAGTCAATGTAACTAGAATAATAAGGTAGGCCACTCCTGCCAATTACGCTCCCATTGGTTGTTTCGCTCTGACGTCGACTGGTGGAAGAAATACGCGCGAGTCTTGATTTACCATGCAATCTTACCTGAGACAATGTCCTACTTAGCATCTCTCTGCTGTTTACACGAAATATTAACAATAATTGTAATGAGCTATTCATATAGAAGAAGGATTAAACAACAAGATTAAATGGTTTGCGGCAAAAAATAATGGTAAAATCTATTTCTACATTTAATAGAAAAGTAAGCAAGTCTGTCCACATATAACATTGACAAAATGGCACAAGATGTAAAATTAAGTCGGAAAGGAGGCGATATTATAATTATATATATATATATATATATATTACTATAATACTTATAACTATTTTACCTCAAGATGTATTTTTTCCTTTAGGGACATGTTTCGGGAGATCCTGTTCTCCCATCTTCCCACGAAGATGGGAGAACAGGATCTCCCGAAACATGTCCCTAAAGGAAAAAATACATCTTGAGGTAAAATAGTTATAAGTATTATAGTATTATATACATCAAGAAACGGACTGTAGCAGAAAGTGATTGAAATATATATATATATCATTTTCTATTATTCGTTAATTTTATATTAATAGAATTATTTCGATTGAAAACATCACAAATTATATATATATATATATAATATGCCTGCGTGGGTGGGTGCGCGTACGTGCACACGCGTGCGCGCATGAGTGCGTGTATAAACATTTCTATGTAGTATAATATATTTGAAACAAGCTTCCAATTATTATAATTATAATCAATATCATAATCATTTTCTTTATCTACATTTTCACTGTGATAACGTTAAAAACTGAAGCTAGTACGTTTAGTTGTAAACATAAATACTTTTATCAATGAAATGAAAATGGTTATTTAGTTGATACATACCTTCATAGGTGACTTAAATTTTTGAAGACGAAGCTACCCAGAGCCGACTCTTTGTTGCTGCATACTTTTCAAGTGACTTGAGTTTGAGCTGTTTGTTCAGATGGTGGATTCTGATGAATGTTCTTGTCCTGACGTACAGACAAATGACTTTCTCATCCACCTCTGGAAATTTAGATTTGAGTAAGGTGACCAAATAAGAGATAACTTTCACTTGTTTTGATACTGTACGTCCGTGGAAAGAAGTAAAAACTATCTCAAACTGAATCAGTTTTTGTAACCACTCGTCTGACAGATGGGTAAGCCCCCCTTTGATATAATCGATATCCAGTCATGACTATGTTCCCCGGAAAGACACAATGTTTTGCCTCTCACACCTAGACTTTCATCAATGAAGCGGCACTTGAATGCGATGTACCCGGCCAGATATTTTAAGGCATCTTGAGGAACATCGTTGTCACTTGCAGACGGGGCCAAGTCCTCTGTTTTTAACAATTCTGCTTCGTCGGTGTCATTATTCGGAGAACTTGGTATTAACGTATGTTCAACTATGTCTATGCATAGTTCATTGGTAACAAACTGGATGACATCCTCGTCAGAGTCATTTGATTCCATAACTTCGGTGGAATGAATGCTACCATCCTCAGCCACAGACGCACTTCCAGATAACGGTATATCGTCCGTGCTACCCGTTAAAAGCAAGAGCCGAATTCTGTTGCGCACTTCAAAGGGAGTGGGATTATTATAAAAGACACCTAGCCTAATCCCCGAATTCGTGAAAAAAAGTTTTCAAGGCAATCTTGATAAAGTGTGCTTTTTCTTCGAACTCGACGCCATCACGGGTACAGAACAGTACTGTAATGTGTTACAAAAAACAAAACACAGACAAACCGACACACACACAAACACTCTACTGTACACAAACGATCGATTTGGTAAACAAAAACTTAGTGCACGCACAGAGAACAATACTCGAGGTCAGTGGCCTGATGCGACTGACAGGGGCAGGGTAGCAGGTATACATGTGACTGTGCGACCTTGACTCTCCCGCTTTCACTGCCCCTCCCTCCTCCACACAACACGCAATTCGCGCTCCACTCTGTAGGGCACAGCGAGTTTTACAGTTGTGCTGACCCTTTTAAACAAATGTATTCACTTCATGCGATTTTTTTTTCGCCAGAATCGAATCCGGATTATCGACGGTCCGGATTTTTGACGTCCGAATTATTGACGCTCTACTGTATGTTAATTTGATTTGAACGTCAAGAAAAAATTAAAGGTTGAGAAATGGGAAGGAATTTTGTTTGGAAGCAAATATAAAATATTTCTGTGAATTTGATATTAATAATTAATGTGGAGATAGTGTGTTTAATTTATTAATGAAAATGTGTACGCACCCAGTATTTTACTAAAGGCAATCCAGTATATATGTAAGGGGAGATATATCGGTTGAGGATCTGGTATGGTATAAGGCTAGTTGTTGATTTTATTTGGAATGTTACAAGGTTAGGTGGTACTGTGGTGAGTACCTGTCTCACTTTACGGTGTTGGGATCTCGAACAGAGAAGTCCAGTAATGTCGTTCAGGTGCAGCCATAGTCGCCGAGCTAGGGTGGTAGATTACCCATGATGTGTTAAAGGAGTAAAGGGGAGTTGTTGGCGCCAAATCCTCGCTGATCCTCTTAGGGTTTATCAATGAGAGTTTTTCTGCTTCAGCAGAAAACCTCTCATTGGGGGGGGGGTATTGTAACTGGACAGAATAGGGTGATAGGTTTTAATTTAATTGTGAATGCAACGTTCAGGAGTTACCCATATGGGGCCTCCGTCTTTAACAATAGACATTCCTGTAGGGAACGCCCATTTGTACGTTTGTCAAGAAAATCTGTCAACATGCACCGTTTCCAGGTGCTCTGGAATGTGCACAAGTGTGCGGGTGCTTGCCCGCTCAGATAATTCGTCACGTACTAGGCTAGCTGGTCAGTTAGCGTGAATGTACTATACATAGTGTTAACTAATTACTGTGTCATGTGGTTCCCTTTTGCGCCTATCACAAACAAGCTGGTGCACACGAAAACGCTTTGGCCATCTTGAAGGCGTCGTTTTTGGCGTCTGTCTTCTTATAGCTGCGGCTTCGGCCGGTTCAGCATAAAGGCTCGCGAGCCGAAAAGTTATCAAAAGTATAAAAATATAATGTAAACGAGGAACTAAAGCGATCTAAAACAGTGTAAACTCAACTAAATTCAGTGGTAACAAAATTGAACAGTGCGAGAGTAATTCGGACAACTAGTGACCAAAAAATTGTGGAGATCAACAAGTGACCTGCAGGGATGCCGATAAGACGTAACCATATACCAAATAAATTAATTATGAGAATTTAAAATCAAAAAGCGCTTAATTAAATGGGGTATGTGTATGAATGAGAGAATGAGTAAGATGCTGGGTTGCCTTCCTATAATATAATTAAAAATTGTTTTACGTTAAGGTTTGAAAGTAGTTATTAGAATATTTGCCATGTTAAAGTAGCCTAAATGTTTATTTTTGTATTTTCGAAGAAAAGATAATTAAGATGAACAGTAATAGTTTTGAGGAGAAAATGAATACTAAGTAAATTTAAAAGAAAATTACAACCAATGTTGAAATCGAATAATAAACAAAGCTAATTAATATAGTCAAAGAGCGTGTTTATTATGTAATGAACCCAGTAACCTCTCTTACAGACTGTGAGTTCGTGTAACAGGATCCTGGACCCCAAGAAGGTAAGAGTTATGAGAATTGAGAATATGTTAATAAAAATACATTTATATTTCTTTTATTAATTGTAAAAAAAGATGAAAGTTATAAAAACTGTGCTTATGAGAATGTTAACGTAAATATTGATATGAAAAAATGTTGACGACATCAGGCAATTGTATATTTTGTATGTCTACAGTGGATTATATGTAAAACATTTTTAGATCACAAGGAAGAGGACAATTTGAGTTTTTATGCACTACATGTATATTAAAGGTACAACATTCCTTTAACTTAGTTTAAAGTTATGCAAAAATGCTCAGCACATAGCAGTTGGTAACCTTCCAAGGTGGCTAGGGCTCATTGTCATAACAGCTATGAAATAAAATAGAGATTGAAACTATGTAAGACATGACAGTAATTTAAACTAAATTTCTAATTTTACTCAACCTCAAAAGCTTCATCAACACCATCCTGTGTAACAGAATCACCACCAGCTTCTCGAGCAGCTTGTACTGCAGGAGCATCATATCGAAGAACGAAGTAACTGTCCTCTGTAGCGATTGCAACTAATTCACCACTATCTGACCAGTAAACATGGCGAGGTTGAATTTCAATACGTCTTACTAATTCAAGGTTCTCCCAATCATAGAAAGCTAGCCCAGAAACAGAACGAACACCCAACAAGAAGCCTCCAAAAATACCTAAAAAAATAATGAGATTATATAATTAACTTATGAAGAAATAAAACATATTTGTTTTATTAATACATAAAACCAAATCACACTACTTCTAAGAGTATGTAACCAATAAATTACCTTCAGCTCCAAACTCAGGTTTAAATGACTTTTTCTCTTTAAAGTTTTTGAATACTTTAACTGTAGAATTCCCTTCACGAATTGCATACTCAGATGAGTCTTGTGCCCAGACAAATTCTTGGGCAGAACCAAAAGCTTTGTTACGCAAAACCATGGCTGTATAAATAATGTATTCTCCATCACCACAAACTACAACAAATCTAAGCACAAATAAAAAATACTTTAATTTTTTCACTTTGCGTTAGATACTATATCCATTACAAAACACACAAAATATTCTTTCTTTCACTTTATTATAAGTGTTTCATTCAATTTAAAGATCATCAGATGTTTATGTAGAATAATTTTTCAAAAAATAAAACAGACTTTTTGTTTAAAGCAAGACCTCTCCTTCTCTTTGCTTTCCTCTCTTTTCACAGTGCTGAATACAGGCCCGGCGAGAGCGAACACGGGCCACAGGGCTAAACATTTTTGGCCCCCCCCCACCAAAGAAAAACTTACCAAAATCATTACTGTTGGATTGTTAATGTTTTAGGATTTATTAATTGACCCTACAATTCGTTATTCTTAACTTTAATCATAAATAAATGGGTTTTACACTGTTAATAAATGGTCAGAAACAGATATGTTATGCGCCGGGCCCGCTTCGGGCCCCGGGGCTCTGCCCCCCCCGCCCCTCTCACCGGCCCTGGCTGAATATGCAGTTTAATTTATCAAATCCTTAAAATCCATATTCATTTTTAATGTCTCTTTCTGTGTATAACAACACTGGGCAGTCACGTTTATCCTCTTTTGCCAATATCCTTTTATTATTCTTTTTAAGTGAAAAGCTTCTTTCTGTCACATTCTCAAGCATAAAAGGTTTTGCAAAATAATTTTAATTAATGTGTAGACTTGTTTACACCATACGAATCATTGCTGAAGTATATCAATAGGTGTACTGTTTCCTTAATGCCATAACATTATTTATGGATGCCCTCAGTATTTGTTATTTCTTGTTATTTAAGCATAGTTTTATATTTTTCCTTAAATATTGGTTCCAATAAGTAACAAATAAGCTCTAATGAACCCTGTTACTTTTCAGCATCTCAAGAATTCAGCATGTTACTCCTGACCAAACTCCCAGATATCTGTTTAAACAAGTCTGGTTACTATCAGTGGAATATAAAAATAACAATTATGGTTCACTGATATTCAAGGTGAGAAAGTGATCCTACACAGTCCAACTAATATGACAGATAATTTTTACCATTCACATAAGTCACCAGTACTACATATTTTAGTATTCACTACCAAATCCCAAACTTGGCAAATTTTGATATAACCTCTACACTACAAAGTATTCACTATGAATCGATTTATACAGTTTTCAAACATCTTAATATCTGTACAAATGTATAACACCACATGACTATAGTAGTACTGACACTAATACAGTTATTATTATAACCTTGTCCAGTACGGTCAAGTGGTTGAAGCACCGTGGGTTTATCTATAAAGTCAAGCATGCTGTTTGAATAAAAAATGAATGGATGACTATATAGTGGCTAGGTAGCCAGGTCCTCTACACTCAAATAGTTATAATTTCCAATTAAAATATGACTCTGATTAATATTATAACTAACTTTTATAATTAACTAAATGTGTAGTCACTTACATAATTTAATAATTAACAACATGTGTAGATTTGTTATAAAACAATTCCTATGGAGGGATCTTCCCTTCTCTCTCTCTCTCTCTCTCTCACACACACACACACACACACACACACACACACACACACACACACACACACACACACACACACACACACACACACACACACACACACAGAGAGAGAGAGAGAGAGAGAGAGAGAGAGAGAGAGAGAGAGAGAGAGAGAGAGAGAGAGAGAGAGGAAGCTATTTGGCACAACTTATTAGTTTTTATACCAACTATTATACAACAACTTGTCAAAGTGTTTTACAAAATATATTAAAAACTGTATTTTTGAACTGTCAGAACACTAATAGTTAATGTTTTTAGTGAAAGCAGTAGACATTATATACCAACTACACTGCACTATAATAAAATGTAACTAATTAAATACATTTAATATTTATATAAAACTGATACTATAATTAATATAAATATTTAACAACAATTTGCGCAAGAGGATTTTAAAGGATTTCTCTAGAATTAGTAGATTCACAAAACTAGGATTAAGCAAATAGATTTTACCTGAAATAGGAACAAAATTTCTATAAAAACAAAACTACAACACTATTCAAATGTCAAATGTTACAAATAGTGAAATTCTACCTTTTTCTATATGTACAAAACATGATATTTTATGTGAAACGTCTTATTTATGTTTTATATGTTGCAGAACACAAATCTGCATTTATCTTAAACCATTATTATGTTAGGAATTAAAACATTTCTTGTTAAATGAATACTGAGTTCTTCTTAGGAAAAATCTTAAGTGTGTGTGTGTGTGTGAATTTTGTAATATCGGGAATGAAAATGGTTTATCAAATTCGAATAAAAATTACCTTCCATTCGGATTATGTGCTATAGTTTGTGGATATATTTCACAGCTACCCATATCTTTGACAGCAACTGGTAGTCTTTCACCATCTTTAATTTCTATTCCTTCTGGCATAGCTTTGAGATTGGCCTGTTGTATTTCAGAATGTCTGGCCCATACTATTTTTTCTCCATTCACATCCATTGACACTGCAGGTTCTTCACGGCCAACCTTCACCATTATGCTGCCTTCATCGTACCTATAACAAGTTATATTAGATAGTGTTTTTATAATAAAAATAGTTCTTAATTACAAATTAGGTATGTTCTACAATTAAACATTTTAAACTATTTTCACATTTTATTCTGTGAATACAAACAGAGGTTTAAAAAAGATCCATTTGTAATCAGCACAAAAAAATTATAATGGAATACACATGTCTATATTACAGTACAGAAAACAAGAAAAAAGTGTTATTAGATTCTGCAAGTGATTCTGAAAGTGATCAAAACAAGAAAATGTTTAATACTGATTCATTTGGTATTTGAAATGCATAATATTAAAAAATCCTACATTTATTAGCTGACTCACAATGTTATGGTAATAAAAGTCATTTTATGAGATGTTTTCTATAAATTATGCTCTAATCTAAGGGTTTCAGTGACTACATCCAAAATGAGGACAGAAATGGGATGTCCATTCATGAACCTACAAAGTAATACATGTGAATATCAACAATCAACTTTCTAAGTATTTTGCAAAAATGTGCACATCACAAGGAGCGGCTGAAAAGTAATGCACAATCATATGCAACAGGAGGAAAAGACTACATACAGAGCCATGCATTCTGTCATGTTATAGTCCCCTACTACAAGCCCACTTCTTTGTCAGCAGCCATTACCATGGAGTCAAGTACGCTATGTCAATGGGTGTAAAACAATGTGCAGTGATTGACTTTTTAACAGCAGGAAAAATGAATGCTAGTGACATTTGTCATCATCTAAAAGCCACTAATGGTGGTGAAACTGTTGACTGAACTACTACAAATAGATTGGCAATAAAATTTCATGGATCAGAAGCCATGAAGCGAATACTGAAAATGAACATCACAGTGGTCGACCAATTTCTGTGACTGATAAGAGGCACTGGAAGGAAGTGCAAGAACTGATTCAAAATAACTATCACATTGAATCTCCAACTGGGTAGGCAAATCAAAAGAATGAGAAAGACAAATTATCAAACTGAGCTTACCATAAAATCTGTTTGCATGGATGTCACACAAACACATAGAATAGAACAAATATAATGATAGAATGTTGTGAATAACTTCTGAGACATTACCATGAAGGAGGTCAATATTCCTATTCAATATTGTGATAGGAGATGAAACTTGGATATACCATTACGGGCCAGAAGAAAAATGGCAAAGCATGAATACTGTCACTTTGATTCACCACAATACAAGAAATTCTAAACCCAAGCCTCTGCAAAAAAAAAAAAAAACTTCTCTTAACAGTGTTCTGGGTTGTCAGACATGTATATGTCGTGGACTATTGGAAGCTAGGTCAACTGTAAATTCTGTGCCGCCATACACAGAGTCATTACAACAAATTAGAAGACGTATGTCATGTTCAAAAATGCACTGCCAATCCAAAAGTCAATTGGGTAGTTGAAATTCTAACCTATTCCACACACTCCATATTCACCAGATTTAGCACCTGTGATTTCACTTCTTTCTGCGTTTAAAAGAAGACAATAATGGCATTCATTTCACCATGAATAAGTGAAGTGAAGGAGACAGTGAAGTTATGACTCAAGGAAAGACCACCACCACAGTACTGAATCGATAGGTGAGAAAACTGGTTCAGCATTGGGAGAAATGTATAGATGTAAATGGCGACTATGTTGAAAAGTTGAAACATAAATTTAAGTACTTGTACCTAATACAAATGTATTTTCATACCTATTTTTCTTCATTTGAATATATCTATTCATTGTCAAGTTTTGAGTTTTTGTGAATTACATTTCATCCCTTGTAGTTTATAAGAAACTAAGAGCTGGGATACCATAAATGTATGAATAACAATCAGAGCAGCATTAGGTGGCAATTTTTTAATCCATTTTAAACAGAAGAGATGGAATTTTTCCCATCTTGTTAAAAACAGAGAATTAAATCTGTGGCATCATGTGTGAAAATAATATTAGCAATGATTAAGGTTCTGCAATTATCATCAAACATTAAATGACTTTATCATAAAAACATAAAATCTGTATTTCCTTATCATACCCTATTGCAACATTGTTAGAACCCCTCATGCAGGCAATAGTCCAAACTCTTTCCAATCCATAGTTAAGAGACGACTCCAACCTATATGTTCCAGAATGCCAAATTCTTACAGTGCCATCTTCACTTCCTGTCAGTACAATTGGTAGTTCTGGATGGAAACAAACTGAAACAAATTTTTATTAGTATGGTAAATTTAATCAAATTTGCCAAACTGTTTAAAACTAAAGTAATCAGTGAAATAGACCATTTCATATTCAGACCTTACAGCTTTTAACTTTAAGCTAGCCACTGGTTAGGAACTTTTACTTTTCCAAAAACACTACTATTAGTTTGAAAATACGGTATGCATTACAATCCTATTGTATGAAATTTCAGGTGTATTAATGTTTTACACTTAAATATGTACAATAACCTTTACACACACGAGTGAATTCTTGTTAGTTTGTCCTTTATACAAATCTTTATTCTTTAACCAATCTGGACAAAAGTCTGTATGAGTATTACTTATCCCCAGTATCAACACTAAGCTATACACGAATATGCGAAGTTATACACGGTACACACCCTGGCTCTACTGCCATCATAGTGATGAATTAGGACGAGGATGTGTACATCAAATTAAAAAGTGATTAATGACAAACAGTGTTAATGTACTTAACTATATATATATTGTAACGCAACAGAAATGCTGGCATCCATGTTACATAAAAATTATATTAACAAAATAATAAACAAGTCAATATCTAACCCCATGATAAAACAAAAGTCTAATAATTACATTTATAATTATAGATAAAGATAAATAAGGATGCAAGGTAGAAATAACGAGAATAAACAAACCTGTAAGTTAGATAATAGTTAATGATCTATGTTCAGTGAAAAGTAAATCAATGTGATACTGATGAGAAGTGTAAGAAGTAGAATAGTACAGAAATTGTCAAAGTAAATGACCATGAAAGTAAACAAAAATGAAACAATAATTTACCTTATAGCAATAGCAAGTAAGGATTTTGAGTTAAATGATATTATTTTGTGACAACGAATGTTATGATAAAGTTTATATTATGTTATACCAATTATGTGTTGAGTTAATGAAAGGTGATGAAACAAGATGTATTATTCAATTACTGTTGTAGAATGATGTGTGAAGCAGCTAGTTAGCGTTAATAGATTTGAATTTTCTTATATGTGATCCATAGGTCAAGATAAAATTGTCATTAGATATGGAAAAAATAATTGTTTATGTAAATGTTAATAGTTAAGATTTGATTATATGTATGAATTTATGTAAAAGGGCTACAGATGTTTACCAGTTATAAACACAGGTAGGTCCGTTTACAATAAAAGGCCTAACAGCCAAAAACACTATATAACCACTCATAACATAAAGGTTAGGTACATAAATTAATAATAATTAATGAATACGGTTTGAAGAGCTAGGAAAAAACATTAAATTAGTAATGATATATAATAAACCATATCAATTTATACAAATTATGATAATGCCAAAATGCCATGATATCGATTGATAACGTTTAATATCGAAAAGGTAGTAAATATAAAAGAAACAGGCTCATATCAAAAAACCAGCAGAATATGTGTAGAAAATAATAAACGAACTATCGGTAAAGTTATATTCCGATATGATAGCAAATTAATAAGGAATAGACAAAAAATATACGAAATAAACACTATATACAAAACATGTAGAAGGAAGAAAAATTCTGGGTTGCTATGGACTACAGGAAATGAAGAAGTTGTTGATTTTCAATTATTGCCTTTTATGATCTGAATGTGATGAGATTAAAAAACGTAAGAAATGTCTATTTAATCGGAATATTCTAAATTAGCAGATACTCTTATAAAATACAAAATTCTAATGATAATATTTATGACTCTTGCCAGTACAGTTTAACCAAACAAGACTATAGTATGAAATCACAATAGAAAATAAATAACTGGGTTCTACAAGGAAGGACTTGAATTGTCCCATATCCGAAAGGAATTGACGATATATTAAACCAAATAGAAAGAGTTAACTATATCACAACTAATAATATACACTACACTAGAACTTATAACCTTTCAAATAAACGGAACATCACTAATTGCTTCAACCGAGAGAAGAACGTATTTGGATCCAGGAATTGCAGAAGGAGCATCAATCGGGCTGCAAATCAATCCAGAGAGCTATATTTCCGAGGTGGACAGGACAAGAATTCCATTTTATTAAACCGAAGAAAGAATATCGTACGGCGTAATCATCCAGGACAGCAAAATTATCAAACAACCGCGTACCAGATTCGCTTCGTTATAGTCTGGTAAATTATTATTGTATAAATCATATTAACTACACAACACTTCAAATCTGTAAATCTTGCATTCTTATCTATGTATTTTTAATCTTCCCCACAGTTACGAGAACCTTCACACCCTGAATTAAGTTAATTACAAATTAAAACACATTATATTACCGAATCTAAATAAAGTATCGGACTGATTAATAATCGATTCACGCAATGTATAGCCCATGTGTATGTCAGTTAGAACATATCTTATTCAATGTTGAAGAAGTAAACAAAATAAAGAACCTTTGTATAGTTGCAAAATCTTGTCATTTGGAGTATGATTTAATGAGTTGGGAATAAAAAGTAACTGACTAAGTATAGAATAATTGGTTAACATAAATAGTGAAATAACCTCTAAGTTTCGTTGCTCCGGTACTACAGCGCTTATAGCGGAATTCTCCGACACCAAAGAGAGAGCGTAAAAATACAAAATTATACATAATTCTCTTCAAGGTATAATAGGGTTGAACGAAATTACAGAATAACACATTAATTATTTAAGTTTCAAGTACACTAACACTGATATTTTTTTAGAGAGTTAAGTTAATATTAGTTAATTAAATCAATATATCCCACAACTCCAAATATCTCAGATATTTAAATAATTAAGTAAATTAAAACGACCTAAAAGAGTAAAGACAGGGGAACATACCCGTTCATAGCAACGAATAGGCTTACATTGTGTGAAAATAACGAGACGCTCGTACTCGTCCCATTACAAATTAACGAACCCAACAGTGGGGACTTGAACCGTACGTACCCGTTTACTTACAAATTGGCGCTCAACCAGTGTAGGGCTTAAGTTAAGTAACTATAATTATAATAACATTACTTAACCAGAGCAGGCAACTGTGGGAGAATAAACATGCATACCAGAGGTAGATCAAAGGTGAGGGCAGAAGAAATGGAGAAGGAAGTAGGTGAACAAGAACAGGAAATAGAAATAATAACAGATAGTGAAATGGAACAACAGACAGACGAAATAACGGAAACTGAAATAATTGCGGACAAGGAAAAGGGAGTAATGGAAGAAGAGGCCCAAGGGGATCAACCAGATAAGCCCAACCAAAAGGAAGACTTGAGTATACAGGAAATGTTTAAACTACTATTGGAAAAATCAAAGAAGCAGGAGGAAAGCAATAGACAAATGAAAGAGGAAATTAATGAAAACTCAAGGAGACTGGAGGAAAAATTAGATAAAACAAATGAGGAAATTAAGGAAACATCAAAACAAATGAACGAAAGGTTAGATAGGAATGATGAGGGTGTAAAACAAATGAAGGAAGACATCCTACAAATACATGAAGAGAATTTAAGGCAGATTAATGAAAAAACTGAGAATCTTCATGTGACAATTAACCAGAAGGTGGACCAAAATAATGTAGAAAGAAAATTAGAAATAGCCAAAACAAATGAAGGGTTAGAAAAAACTAACGAAACAATAGTACAGGTTCGTGAAGAACTACAAAATAAAATTAATGACATAAAAATTGAGAGTAAAACAATGGTCGAAGAAATCCAACAGGAAACTGTCGGAAAACATGAGCAAATTAAAAACAAAATACATCAGGTACGGGAAGAGAATAAGGAAGGTATTACGCAAATACAGACAGACATGGGCGAACGACTCGAAAGAGTCTATGGCAATTTAAACAGTATGGAAGGTCAAATTAATACCAGTAAAAATAAAATAGAGGAAATTAGTAGACGTGAATTACAGTTACAAGAAGAAGTAGATTCATGGCGGGATAGGACATGTCCATATAGTCATACGAATAACCATGAGAACCGGGAGTCGATTAATTTTCGTAATTATAAGCGCAATCCGATGGAATTTTTAAAGAGGTTGAAAGAGATGATTACAAAAAATAGAGAAAATCGCTGGAGTATTATACGCAGTATGATTGATGAGACATTTAAAGATACCTATGATAATTGGTGGACAGCGGTACGCCCGGATATACTGGACATGACCGAGTTCAAAAAACAATTTAAAGAGAAATATTGGTCTGAATCGACCCAGAACATGATTAGAAATAATTTGAGTAACGGTCGATACGAAACAAACATAGGCCAGTCTCCTACTTCATACTTTCTAGGAAAAGTATGTATGGCACGGAACTTAGAGCCCAGAATTCCCGAAGAATGTTTGGTGATACAACTATCCTACCATTATGAGGAAGGGATAAAAAATGCACGTATGTGTAGCCAAATCAAAAAGATTTCAGCCATGGCCAAATTCCTTGAGAATTATGAGCACGAGAACCAATACCAAAGAAATAGGATGTTAAATTATAAATATCAGAAGTATAATAATAACGAGCCACCAACCAATTCTCATAATAAGGATCACAATCGACCTGCGCAGAACGTTAATGCAAATAGAACCCAAAATGAACACGCGAATAATAATTCCAGGAACTATAATTATCGTGGCAATAATACTTATAATTACCGCGATAGTCGCAATAATAGAGGAGATGGGGACAGACGACCCGATAATTATAGGCATAACGTTAATTATATTTACTCCAGGCCTCAAGGTAATCAGCGACGGTATTACCCAAGGAGTCACCGATATGACCAGTCCCGGCGTGAAGACAACTATCCACCTGAAGGAAATTATAGGATAGCGGAACCTAATACGGAGGAGCGCACCGAAACTGTACTAAATCAACATAATAATCCGAATGAAAATAGAGAAGAGGGGGTAAGCCCTCATTTAAACTAATAGAGGCAGTGAAAAATAATGAATACCCTTCACTGAACCGTAATCTTGGGGAACAACGACTTGTAAACAAAATTAAGAATAATAATACCATAACTGTAATTAATAACCACTATTTAAAGAATATTAGAGAAGATTTATTTGAAGAGGATAAGAAACATGTAAACAGTAATAGTAATAATGAAATCATATATGTAACAGCAAAATTAAATGGGGTACAATCTACCATAATGGTAGATACTGGATCTAACATATCTTTGATAGACAGTACTGAACTTGAAAAAATACAGCGAGAAGGCCAGTTGCCCATACCGACCTTACCTGTCAATAATGTGATAATTATCGGAGCCACTGGGCGGCAAAATAAAACAGTTAAAAAACAAGTATTGCTCGATCTTACCAATAATAATATGACCCTACCAATAGGATTATTGGTCGCAACAGGATTACCGTTCAATGTATTGATTGGATGCGATGTATTGCGCCAGCATTCCACAGTAATTGACTTACAGAAAGGTATAATATCTTTAACATCCGAAGAAGGATTATGGACAGCCGAATTAGTTGACACTAGTAGAACCGTTCCAGATAACACCAGATGTCTAGCCACAAAAAGCTACTTTTGTAAGAAAAACAAATTACCAGAAGTCATTCAATATGAGGACGATGATCCTGAACTGTGGCAGAGTAAGTTAGAAGAGGTCCGAGAATTCCAAAGGGAAAAAACTTGTCGACAAGTAAGTAAGGTACAGGCCGAAAATTTAATTCAAATATATAATAAATACAAACATGTATTCTCCAATGCTCCAGGTAAAGTAAAAGGATATCAGTGTGTAATAAATTTTAAAGAACCAGTGGACTTTCGCAGAAAATCATACCCAATTGCTTATTCCATAAAAAACGAAGTCCGGGGCGAGATTAATCGTATGATTTAAGATGACATAATAGAATATAGTCAATCACCATATACCAGTCCCATAGTGGCAGTCCCGAAAAAGAACGGAAGGGTGAGAATTTGCCTGGACGCTAGGGAAATAAATAAAATGATCATCAATGATAGGACTTCACCAGGCGAAATAGAAGAAATTTTAAAGAAATTCCACGGCATTAAATACATCAGTACTTGGGATACGGTATGCGGTTACTGGCAGGTCGAACTACATCCAGATAGTAGAAAATACATGGCGTTCCTTTTTGACGGAAGGAACTATCAATTTAAAAGACTACCTTTCGGACTAATTAATTCTGTTGCAATATTTGTAAAATGTATGGACCAAGTATTGGGACAAGAAACACTGCAGTTCACTACGGTCTATGTAGATGACCTACTTATAACTTCTTCACATTGGGATGAATATTGCGAGCGGGTGGAACAGGTACTGAGAAAATTATCCGAAAACAACATAACACTCAAGCTGAATAAATCTAAATTTATCGCCAATCAAGTAAAGTTCTTAGGTTTTAATTTGTCTGAGGAGGGTATCACACCTTCAACAGAAAAAGTAGAAGCAATTCAACTGTTCCCTACTCCAAAAAATAGAAAACAGCTACAATCCTTTCTTGGAATTTGTAACTATTACCGAAAATTCCAAGATAACTATTCAGAAGTAACTGCCAAGTTTCAGAAACAATTATCATCCAAAGACAAATGGGCCTGGGGACCAGAACAAGATAAAATTCTGCAATTAATCAAGAAGAAATTTTTAGAAACAGTTATGTTGTACCACCCTGATTTTAACAAACGCTTTTATTTAAATTGTGACGCAAGCAATGTTAGCTTAGGAGCTACCCTATATCAAGAAGATAAAGAAGGACATCATATGGTAATCAGCTTCGCCAGCAGAGTGCTTAACAACTGCGAACGCAATTATAACGTTACCGAGAAGGAGCTGCTAAGTGTAGTGTACGCATGCAATAAATTTAGAACTTACATACTCGGATACCCAGTGACAGTAAGAAGTGACCATAAATCAATTTCATTTCTAAAAAGATGTAAACTTAGTCATGGCCGGCTAACTAGATGGGTCCTTGCATTGCAAGAGTATTGCATTGATTGGGAATATATACCTGGAAGAAAGAACATAGCAGCCGATATTTTGTCCCAAATAAACATACAAGACCAATCGTTCGAAGGAGAAAAGGAAGAGATTGCAAAAGTGTACCATGTCATTAAGAGTCGGAAGGATTTGGAAATTATTACAAATGAAATTAATCAACACCAAAAATCGGATCCCAAATTAATAAACATACGCCAGAAGATACAAAGTGCTGATGAAGTTATTACTAAATATTACTGTATACATGATGATCGATTATTTATTAAGGTCACCCCTAAACAAATAAACTGGAAACTAGTAATTCCCACCGCTGTGGAAAACAAATTGATATTGGATTACCATGAACGATATGGACACATGGGAGCCATGAAAATCGTCAAAGCCCTGGAAGAACAAGTGTACATAAAAAATATAACCAGAAAAGTACAAAAATCTATACAAGCATGTCACATCTGCCAGATGGTTAAACATAATAATGAGAAGAAGGAGGGAGTCATGATCCCTATCACATCCAAATATAAGCTGGAGAAAGTATTTCTGGATATATGTGGACCATTCCCACGTAGTGGAGGAAACCATAGATATAAATTCATAATTATTATTTTTGATCACTTTTCCAAATACACTAAACTCTACGCTATTAGCAGAGCCACGACCAAGAAAATTCTGGAAATAGTCATTGTACGTTACATAACAGAGATTGGTAAACCGTCATCTATTATCACCGATCATGGTACGCAATTCAAGGGCTGTAAATGGAGAAATAATCTGTTAAAACACAACATTAGAACATATAAGACTTCAGTATACCACCCCAGCAGTAATCCGGCAGAACGTGTATTGAGGGAAGTTGGCAGAATACTCCGAACTTACTGTCATGACCAACAGAGAAAGTGGTACGAATACTTGTCACTGACCGAAGAGTTCTTAAATATATCTTACCATCAATCCATTGAAAATACCCCTTATACTGTTATGTTTGAAAGGCTTCCACCTAGAGAAATCCAGGATATTATAAACTTTCCAAATAACCCAGAATATCAATTTGAGACCGTTAAATTTTATAACCGAGTAATGGAAAAGGCGGAAATGAAGAAAAGGAAATATGAAAAGAATAATCCAAAACCAATTAAGTACCAAGTGGGCGAGAAAATATTAGTAAGAAACAGGGAGCTACCAAGCACTCTAGAGGGAATAACTAAAAAATTATTATTATTATATACTGGGCCATATGTGATAACAAAAAATAATAATAACAATACATATGAAATAATGAACCCTATCACGAAAAGGATTAAGGGAACATACAATCAGGAGTCCATAAAGAAATATTATGAATAAATTCTAAAATACAATAAGAACAACTTATTACCAGTCTTGAAGAGAAAATACTTGGAATTTAAAAAGAATTTGAGTTGAATACTACCACTAAATTCTAAAATACAATAAGAACCACTTATTATCGATTTTGAAGAAAAAAAAACACTTGTAAATAAAAGAGAATTTTTTGAACAATAAAATAAATAGAAAAAAAAATGTGTCATTCAAAATGAAGTAAGTCTGAATTAAAATATAGTTATGAAGAAGGTATTAAGAACAATGAATAATGAAACCCCAAGATTACAGAAGAAAGCGAGAGTTATTATTAAATGTTTATAAAGAAATAGTGTGAATAATGAATAATGAAATCCCAAGATTACAGAAGAAAGCGAGAATTATTATTAAATGTTTATAAAGAAATAGAGTGAATAATGAATAATGAATAATGAAACCCCAAGATTACAGAAGAAAGCGAGAATTATTATTAAATGTTTATAAAGAAATAGTGTGAATAATGAATAATGAAATCCCAAGATTACAGAAGAAAGCGAGAATTATTATTAAATGTTTATAAAGAAATAGTGTGAACAATGAATAAGAAACCCCAAGATTACAGAAGAAAGCGAGAATTATTATTAAATGTTTATAAAGAAATAGTGTGAATAATGAATAATGAAACCCCAAGATTACAGAAGAAAGCGAGAATTATTATTAAATGTTTATAAAGAAATAGTGTGAATAATGAATAACAAACCCCAAGATTACAGAAGAAAGCGAGAATTATTACTAAACGTCTACAAAGAAATAATGTGAATGATAAATAATGAAACCCCAAGATAAAAGTTTTTACCTCAAATCTACCTATGCAAAATAAAGAAAGAGAAAAATCATATGACCTGAAATACATACCACATTGCCAAATGAAGGAAATGACTTCAGTAAACGATTGAATGTAACCAATGTAATGTTAAAGAAGACAAGAAAGAAAGAGTATTTATGAACATAATTCATTGAAAAATAAACAGCCAAAATAATGAAATACGATAAGAAGAAGAATAGTTGGGCTAAGGAATGTATTTAGTCAGAAATACAGTTATAATGATCATCACACAACAACTATTTAGAAAATATTGAGATCAGAGAGAAAATAAATGAAGAAGGTACTTAGCATTACAATCACAACAAAAATGAAAACAAAAATGATTACAAATAATAACTGTCAAATTTAATATCAAAGAATGTTTAAGGAACTAAAATGGAATCACAAAATATGAAGGATAGTAATGAAGAAATATAAAAGCAACAAAGAAAAAAAAATTTTTTCCCAAATATTTATTATTAAATAATTAAAGAGATTATTAGGAGATTATTATATTTTATAGCTGACTGTAGATGAATTCCAGCAGTACTATATTAAGATGTGGTGTGGGCAGCAGAGTATGAAGCCAAACAGTGCCTCTCTGAACTGTACCAACGCATGTATTAGGGATTGTTAGGGAAATTAAATATTTAAGGAATATTAGAATAGTTGCAAGAATGACTTCAGTTTCCAAAAGAGTAGGACGAGGAAAACAGAAAGAAATGAGTTGACAGAAGAATAATTGAGAAATACAGTGATTATAGTAATTATAGTATTTCACAAAGAGATGTGAAACTAATGTATCATTGAATATTGTAGCCAACTATCAACAAATGATGTTTACAGAAATTAAAAATGATCAAGAATGTTAATTAAAATGATGAAATGTTATTAAATAAAAAAAAAAAGTATTAATACTAGTCTAATGAAGTTACATTGAAAATCCCATCGTCAACCATTAACAATGAAATGAAGAAAAGGCATGTGAAAAAGACAAGTTTATTTGACCTAAACTTCATTCAGGTAAACTAAACTTTTTTAGGAGGGGGAGCATATGTAACGCAACAGAAATGCTAGCATCCGTGTTACATAAAAACAAGGTTAACAGAATAATAAACAAGTCAATATCTAACCCCATGATAGAACAAAAATCTAATAATTACATTTATAATTATAGATAAAGGTAAATAAGGATGCAAGGTAGTATTAACAAGAATAAACGAACCTGTAAGTTAGATAATAGTTGATGATATATGTTTAGTGAAAGGCAAACAAAAAATGAAACAATAATTTACTTTATAGTAATAGCAAATAAGAATTTTGAGTTAAGAGATATTATTTTATGACAACAAATATTATGATAAAGTTTATGTTATGTTATACCAAATATGTGTTGAGTTAATGAAAGATAATGAAACAAGATGTATTATTCAATGACTGTTGTAGAATGAAGTGTGAAGCAGCTAATTAACGTTAATAGATTTGAATTTTCTTATATGTGATCCATAGGTCAAGATAAAATTGTTATTAGATATGGAAAAAATAATTGTTTATGTAAATGTTAATAGTTAAGATTTGATTATATGTATGAATTTATATAAAAGGGGCTATAGATGTTTACCAGTTATAAACACAGGTAGATCCGTTTACAATAAAAGGCCTAACAGCCAAAACCACTATATAACCACTCATAACATAAAGGTTAGGTACATCAATTAATAATAATTAATGAATACGATTTGAAGAGCTAGAAAAAAAAACATTAAATTAATAATGATATATAATAAAATTTATACAAATTATGATAATGCCATAATGCCATGATATCGATTAATAACGTTTAATATCGAAAGGGTATTAAATATAAAAAAGAAAAAAAACAGGCTTATATAAAAAAACCAGCAGAATATGTGTAGAAAATAATAAACCAACTATCGGTAAAGTTACATTCCGATAGGATAGCAAATTGATAAGGAATAGACAAAAAATATATGAAATAAACACTATATTCAAAACATGTGGAAGGAAGAAAAATCATGTGTTGCTAGGGACGACAGGAAAAGAGGAAGTTGTTGATTTGACAATAATTGCTTTGATGATCTGAATGTGATGAGATTAAAAAACCCAAGAAATGTCTATTTAATCGGAATATTCTAAATTATCAGACACTATTATAAAACACAAAAGCCTAATGATAATATTTATGATTCTTACCAGTACAGTTTAACCAAATAAGACTATAGTATGAAATCACAATAGAAAATAAATAACTGGATTCTACAAGGAAGAACTGGAACTGTCCCATATCCGAAGGGAATTGATGATATATTAAACCAAATAGAAAGAATTAACAGCATCACAGTTAATAATATACTAAATATCACTATAATATTGACGACTCGGAACACAAAGTTTTTTATAAGTAAAAACGTAAAGTTTTACCTGACAGCCTAAACCGGCTTTCACCTATAGAAGGCTTCATCGGAGCCTCTGATGAAGCCTTCTATAGGTGAAAGCCGGTTTAGGCTGTCAGGTAAAACTTTACGTTTTTACTTATAAAAAACTTTGTGTTCCGAGTCGTCAATATTATAGTGATATTTAGTTAAGTAACGGACACGTCATGGACAACGAAATCCAAGAATTTAATAATATACACTACACCAGAAGTTATAACCTTTCAAATACACGGAACAACACTAATTGCTTCAACCGAGAGAAGAACGTATTTGGATCCTGGAGTTGCAGAAGAAGCATCAATCGGGCTGTAAACCAATCCAGCGAGCTGTATTTCCGAAGTGGACAGGACAAGAATTCCATTTTATTAAACCGAAGAAAGAATATCGTACGGCATAATTGTCCAGAACAGTAAATTTATCAATCAACCGCCTACACGATTTGCTTCGTTCTAGTCTGGTAAATTATTATTATATTAATCATACTAACTACACAACACTTCAAATCTGTAAATCTTGCATTCTTATCTATGTATTTTTAATCTTCCCCACAGTTACAAGAACCTTCACACCCTGAATTAAATTAATTACAAATTAAAACACATTATATAACTGAATTTAAATAAAGGATCGGAATAATCAACAATCGATTCACGCAATCTATAGCCCAAGCATATGTTAGTTAGAACATATCTTATTCAATGTTAAAGAAGTAAACAAATAAAGAACCTTTATATAATTGCAAAATCTTGTTATTTGGAGTATGATTTAATGAATTGGGAATAAAAAAGTAACTGAATAAGTATAGAATAATTGGTTAACATAAACAGTGAAATAACCTATAAGTTTCGTTGAGCCGATACTACAGCGCTTATAGCGGAATTATCTGACACCAAAGAGAGAGCGTAAAAATACAAAATTAGACATAATTCTCTTCAAGGTATAATAGGGTTGAACGAAATTACAGAATAACGCATTAATTATTTAAGTTTCAGGTACACTAACACTGATATTTTTTAGAGAGCTAAGTTAATATTAATTAATTACATCAATATATCCCACAACTCCAAATATCTCAGATATTTAAATAATTAAGTAAACTAAACGACCTAAGAGAGTAAAACAGGGGAACAACCCATTCATAGCAACGAATAGGCTTACATTGCGTGAAAATAACGAGACGCTCGTACTCGTCCCATTACAAATTAACGAAATCAACAGTGGGGACTTGAGCCGTACGTACTCGTTTACTTACAAATTGGCGCCCAACGTGGGGCGGAAAGAACGAGAATCCCACGACCGTAAGAATACCCGTGACGATACAATATATATATATAATATCGCCTCCTTTCCGACTTAATTTTACATCTTGTGCCATTTTGTCAATGTTATATGTGGACAGACTTGCTTACTTTTCTATTAAATGTAGAAATAGATTTTACCATTATTTTTTACCGCAAACCATTTAATCTTGTTGTTTAATCCTTTTTCTATATGAATAGCTCATTACAATTATTGTTAATATTTCGTGTAAACAGCAGAGAGATGCTAAGTAGGACATTGTCTCAGGTAAGATTGCATGGTAAATCAAGACTCGCGCGTATTTCTTCCACCAGGTGACGTCACGCGCCAACAACAGCTGATCGCTAGGTTCGCGCGGGAAGCCAGAATGGCCCCCCCCTGGATCATCGCCATCTACTGCTCTAACCAGGTTCTCATAGTTCCGTTTTCCTCCAAGGGTCTGTCGCTAGAGGCGCTAGCGTCTCCAGCGTCAGACGCAGACCTGACCGCTCCAGGACCAGTTGGAGACGCAGTCGCGAGCGATTATTGCGTTGTGTAGCACGTGCTGTAGATGTTGGCCATATGCTGTGGGCCATAGACAGTCTAAAAAACTCTAAGAACTTATTTTCGTCCTTGTGTAAATGGTTCATGATCAAGTTTTTAAAGTATCCTTCAACAGTTCTGTTACTAAATACGGGATGTATCACTTGTCTTGGTTTTATTAAAGTTTCAATAATACCGTCGTCTTCCATTTCTTCCACTTTCCACTATTAGCCACTTCAGTATGCATTTTCTTTTCCTACAACTCATCGCAACACTTGACACCAACCAACCTCACCCAACTGACAAAACCCCAGAACTCACCCAGCTGACAAAAAGACGCTAGTGTTCAGTCACTTCGAGGAAAACAGCCCAGGGTAGCGATGATCGCTGAGCGACTATCTCTAAGTGATGATCGCAACAGACGCTCCGAGCAAAACAGAGCTTTACTTAGTTTAATTGTGCTATTTAAATTATTTATTGCTTTGAAGTGTATAGTGTAGTTTGAAATGAACAGAGAGCAAATTCTAGGTTTATTGTTATTCCGTCGTCGAATGAAAAAGAGAAGAACGCTTCCACACGTTCGATTCCACACGAACAAAACAACTCTAAACGGTAGAAAAACCGCTGTGTGTGTAAACGTGCATTTGGTCGCATACGCCACTACTTGGACGGTGACGGTAAAACTACCGTCGACTCCAGTGGCAGTCGGCGGTTGCACAGCTACCGCCAACGGCAAATTGACTGCGCGTTTATTTTTCCGTTTAATGTGTAAGCTCTCACTTACTTCAGTGCGCTACTGTTGGAACGGCGGCGACAGTCAATTGTCCGCCGCGGAAAAATCCGCAGTATGTGTAACCGGCCTACGAATTCCAACAATAACTCGTTTAGCGTCACTTTTTGGGTTGCTACCAGTGGCGGTTTCTTATTGTGGCCGCATGGAAGCGCGCCCGCGCCCCCCTTGACAGAGAACATAAAAAAAAATTAAATCACATTACCATAGTTAACTGTCTGTCCTTTGTCTCTTGTTTATTTTAAAGATAAAGGATGAGCAATGTTTTTTAAGCGTTGATTTAGATTAGAATGGAAGTATTTATCTGTCTTGCGAGTAGTAGGTAGGGCCGCGAAGAGACATTGGTTGCCATGACTACGTGACGTGCCGTGTGACGTCATAGCGAATATCACAGTTTAATAAACCATGTGTTTGGGCCGCTACTTTTCAGCGGCGTGTACCAGTTTTTAACAGAGGTGTCGGTGTGCCGTTCGTTGATCGTTAAAGAAAGTCTAGTGTAATTATATATGTATTTTATAATAACAAATATTTCAGCAAATCATAAATAGTCACTATTGTATTGACGACTCGGAACACAAAGTTTTTTATAAGTAAAATCGTAAAGATTATCCTTACAGCCTAAGGTTTTCGATACCAAAACTCAGTAAAACAACTAGTCAACAAAGCCAAACACATAATGACACATAAACAAAAGCCCTACATGAAACAAATCCAACCATCAGCACCTACACTCCAAGCGCTTCCCAAAATCCATAAAGAAGACACTCCGATCTGCCCCATTATCAACTACTGTAATGCCCCTGCACACAAACTCGCAAAACATCTAGACAAAATTATTAGACAACACACACAAATAGACAACAACATTGCAGTAAAAAACAACACTGACCTAGTAACAAAAATAAAAGACATACACATCCCCCATAATGCCACATTAGCCTCTGTTGACATTAAAAACCTGTACACAAACATCCCCATCTCTGAAACAATCACCATCCTACAAAATAAACTCAAACAGAACAACACACCAGACGAACTTATCAACGAAATAACAGAAACTCTGAACATTATCACAAAAGAAAACTACTTTACTTATAACAATAAATACTACACACAGAACGATGGCTTACCCATGGGCTCCCCCATATCCAGCATTCTAGCAGAAGTCTTCCTCCAACACTTAGAAAAAACAAAAATACTCACAAACAATGACAGACACTCACATAAAATACTATATTGGCACAGATACGTTGATGACATTCTAATACTATACAGGGGAAACAAAAGACAGTGTGAACAGTTACTAATGCACATAAACAAAATACATAAAAACATAACCTTCACTGCCGAATACGAACACAACAATACCATAAACTTCTTAGACCTCTCCATCACAAAACTAGAACACAGGCACAAATTCAGTATATACAGAAAACCAACTACAACTGACACACTAATACACAACACCTCCAATCACCCAATACAACACAAACTAGCTGCTTTTAGAACCATGATACATAGACTTAACAACATCCCCTTAGATGAAAAAGACTACAAAGACGAACTAAACACGATAAAATATCTAGCAGAATCTAACGGATATGACAGAACAATAGTCAGTAAACTCCTACACAAAACAAACAGACAAAGACAGAAAACAACAAATTCATAACACTAACATACATCAACAAATAAACTGAAAAAATTGCCCACAAATTCAAAAAAGCAGGATACAGAATCGCTTACAAAACTACTAACAAAACAGAACACACACTATCAAAACGCACGCACAAAGCACAAAACAAATTCTATCTACCCGGTGTATACAAGCTAAATTGCTCAAATTGCAATAAATTCTACATAGGCCAGACAGGACGTAGCTTCAAACAGAGATACATTGAACACACAAAGGCACTCCACACCACTACAGAATCTACCTTTGCAAACCACCTCATTGAAGCAAACCACACATATAAAAACATCGACAATAACATGAACATTCTACACGTACACACAAAAGGCCGAAAACTAGACACTCTAGAACAATTAGAAATATACAAACACACAAAAACAAATAAAAACAACATCCTAAACGAACAGACACAATTCAAATCGCACGCATTATTCGAACACATCTCACCACACACACACACACACACACACACACACACACACACACACACACACACACACACACACACACACACACACACACACACACACACACACACACACACACACACACACACACACACACACACACACACACACACACACACACACACACACACACACACACACACACACACACACACAGCATCGATCTTTCGAAAATCTATCCCGTCGCCAACAACAAGACGGACAGCGCTACCTACGGCAGCCTCTGAAGAAGCCTTTTAAAGATGGAAGCCGGTTTAGGCTGTAAGGTAAATCTTTACGATTTTACTTATAAAATACTTAGTGTTCCGAGTCGTCAATACAATAGTGATATTTAATTAAGTAACGGACACGTCATGGACAAAGAAATCCAAGAACATAAATAGTCATTAAAAACAATTTTATAATTCTTGATTTTGAGATTTTATTCTGTTCAATTATTCAAATATATTATTATAAAACGCGTTTTATCGAAACAATGAACTTAATAAATGTCTTATATTATTGATTCAAATAATTATTTTCATAAAACAAAAATATAAATAATTACACCTATAGAATACATTCAAATTTGATACAATATTTTATTGATTCAATAAACAGCCTTTTTGGATAAATAAAAAATTTATTTTATTTAAAAACGCTTTCATTGTTTCGATTCGATAAGCGATGTACGATAAACTAGTATCTATCAAACTAAACAACAGCTTAATTATAGATGTACTTACCTTTCAAAATTAAGAAATCGCACTGAAGTAAATTTTATGAACTTCCACTTGTTATCACTACCGACGTAATAGCAAGAATAATGCTATTGTGTAATGAAACCGCTCGAGGTTAGAGGTAATAAGCAAGTCTATGCATGTTCAAACACAAGTTGAAGCAGCGCTCTGCTCGCGTGCTATTTTGTTCAGAGAAGTATATGCATTGCATGTTCAAACAAGTTCAAGCAGCATCCTTTACAAATTCTGCGTTAATTTATTAATAAAATAAATTATTAGTTTATAAAATGTTTCCTTTTCGGAATTATAAAAATTTACTAGATTTTTGTAAGTTTATAGTCAACTTTTATTGTTTAATGTGTTTAACATAGATTGCCGTAATAAATGTTTTAAAAAATGAATCACCGTCCAATCTTTCATATCTCTGAAATCTTTAAATATTGTGATATGTATCACAATCTCACGAAATTAAATTAATGCTGGGATTTTCAGTTCTCCCCTGAAACGGAAAAACGGTTATTTATTTAAACATACCGCTTTTTTATGATTGTTTTCTTTAGAATCAAGAATTGTAAATATTTTTAGCTTTTAGACATAAACAATATAAATACGCTATGCACTGTAAATTTTTAGCGAACGAAAAAATCGATGTGAAATTTTCTATTAATTGGGTATTTAACACATCAATATTTTTCTCACACTTACAGCCAAAATGCCGCCCCCAAATTTTGGCGCCCCGGACAAATGTCCGGGTTGCCCGCCCCTAGAGCTGGCGCTGTTCCCTTTTCTACATCTTATATTTGTGAGTCAGCATTTTCCACAATGATCCAAATATAATCAATAAATCGATCTCAACTTCAACATTGCAACACAACATGAGAGTGTGTTTGTCCACTATTCAACCATGGAACAAGAACCTAATGGAAAAAACACCGATCCCATGGAAGCATTCAAATTTGGAAGCAGAAAGACTACAAAACCTACTTAATACAGAACAGATTCTAATCTTGTAATATTTTGTGTTTTTCATTATTTTTTAAATTATGAAAGTGCAAATAAAAGTTATGTGAGAAAATGTGTTTCTTCAATGGCTTCTTGTAACTTTATAAGTCAAAAATCTAAGTATGTTGATAAATTTGCTTTACAGTTGGAGAAGTCCACTAATATAACTGGGAAACAAGTAGTACTGTTGTAAGTAAGTAACATTCACTATTATGGTATATTAGTCTGCAGTGTGATTTTAAAGACATCACAGAAAAGTACTGAAGGTGAGGGGAGTCAGTATGTAGAGGGAGATAGTGTGCTGCGGCTTCTGACTGACTATTTATTTGTAGTGTGCCATGGACTAAAAAAGTTTAGAAAAGGCTAGTGTAGATCATGAGGCATCACTGTCTAATTTGAAAGTTAGAAACAACAAGGTTCTGAGTCACTAGTACTAATTATTGCTTTATACCAATACTAATTATTGTTTTATGCTGACTAGGCAATCAGCTATACACTGAAATATTTGAACATAAAGTATTGTAATTGTAAACTACATCAAGGTTTCAGTCCGTATTCAGTATTTCTAGGACTTTTGTCATTAGGAGTGAAAGTAAATGTAAAAATTTCTTAAATTACGTATTATAAAAATGACTGTTATTAACAAAATAATTCTTGCTTTTACAATTCATTTTTTTTTTAGGACAGTTACTTTGTTTCTTGTTTGTATTTCAAAGCTATAGTTATAACTTTTAAACTATTAATGAATAATTGATTATTAATGTTCAGATAATACATTATGTTAAAAACAATCGCACCATTTATCTCTATTCACTCTTGCCTATAACTATTGTTCAATTATGTGTCCTTCCTGTTTTTGTCTTCATTGTGGACAACTATGACAAATGTCATAATAATTTAAGATCCACATTTATAACCATGCATAACTGTACATTGCTTTAATTGACACTACTGATGTGTTAAATACAACAGTATCAGACTGAAGGTTGATCCACAGTAGTAGAATGAATGCATATTAAATATACTTTTAGCATTATATGAGTTTTTCATATTTAACTGCATCAGGTTTTAAAACTGTTTTGTATATTTAAAAATGATTGAATGAGCTAAGTGAGTTCTCAATTTTAACTAGACCGTTTGTCATTTGCCTGTTTCTCTATCTATCCATTTGGGGTACGCCTAACAATAACTTTAGAAGACATCAACCAATTTTTGTGAAATTTGGCATCTGTATCCATAGTTTTACCTTACATTTCCTATTGCTTTTTAGATTGAATCCTGAAAAAAAGAGGGGTTGCAAGGCAAAAATGTAAGGGGGTCAACATTTAGAAAAAATCACAAAAATCCATGTGGGGTATCAAATTAAAGAAAATTTTAACCAAAATATGAATTTAGTGTTATTTTTGAAAATTTCAAAATTTTGGCATGTAGGGGACAGTGAGTGAAATTTTTGATAAAACTGCAAAAATTCATATTGCATATCAAAATTAAGGTTCTTTAACTAAAATGTGAGTGAAGTGATAAGTTTAGGAAATTTCAAAATTTTGGGACACAAAAAGTGGGGCAAACGTTTCATAAAATTGCAAATTCTGAGTGGGATATCAAATGAGAAAATATTTTAACCAATATCTGAATGTACTGTATGGTTTTAGAAATTTCAAACTTTTTTGACCATAGAGACCCAAAATGTGAACTAAAATTTGTAAATATCCAACTGAGCGTTAGGCTAAAGGGAATTTTAACACAAATCCAATTGTTTGGAGTTTTTAGCGTTTATTATATGATTATCTACAAATCTTAATTGACTAAACAAAAAATAGTAGGGCAATCGGGATTTTTAATAATTGGGAAATTACCCTAGTATAGAAATTTATGCAATAATAAATGTACTTAGTGAGCAAGTTCTGCAGTTCAGGGAGCATACTAATTACCTTTATGTGTGTATTTTTATTTGTTTGCATTCATTTATTAACTAGTAAATTGTTTTTTGATGTAGAGTGGAACATGTGGTGGTGCAGCTTTGGATGTTTTCGAAGAGGAACCTCCAAAGAATCCTGTTACATTAGAACTAATTAGTCATCCAAAAGTCATTGCCACTCCACATTTAGGTGCCAGTACAACTGAAGCACAGCAGCGAGTTGCTGTTGAAATTGCTGAACAGTTCATAGCACTCACAAATACCTCATCAGGGTGTGTAACTACAATATACATATAAAAATGAATGCAAAGTAAAAACTATCAATAAATAAGAAAATAAAATAAAACAAACTCACTAAACAAGTAACACCCAATAACACTACACATAATATAAAATTCAACCTATTAATGGTAATATAAAAATATAAAATGTACAGCCTTTACTTATTATGGAAATGTAACTCAAAAATTAAGTAAATATTTAAAGATACAAATTTAAGAATATCTTATAACACAGATGATATAGTTTTTAATCAAATGAAACCTAACTCTAAATCCAATATAAAAATGGAATATACACAAAATAGAATATTCAGATTGGAATTAATTTTACATAGACCAGACAAAGAAAAACTATTTGATACATTCATTCAGCACCGGAATCCATTTGTAAAACCAAATATTTACAAATCTAATTTAACCACTCATTGTCTAAATATTAAACATCAATTTCCAGACATATTCAAATATGAAGTTAGTTAAAAATATACAAAAAAATCAAAAAATGAATATTTGGGAAAATCTTAATATTTAAAAATACAACATTAATTTACTAATTAGAAACAACTCAGATAAAAACAAAACTAGATGATCTATTTAAAATTATAAATTTATTAAATTAAATTTTGTTTATTTTATTTAAATAAACATAAAATATTTTCAATATAAATGTCAAATAGGTGATTAAGTAAATAAACATTACAACAATTGATAATTTAAATCAAATTAAATTGATTATTAATAATTGTATATTAAAATAATGTATTACTTTATATTAAATCAGACTTTAAGTCTTAAACTCTCTTTATGTGTACAGTAGTTTAATAACGTCAGTTCTAACATAATCAAAAAGTACTTTATAAATTATTGCTAAGTTAATTAGCATTACATTGTTAATAATCCTGTGTGGGGCTTGAAGTAATTTAATTTGTCAAACAGTTCCAGGTTAATCTCCTAAAAGAGGAAAGGGAGGTGTTTTTTCTTTTTTTTTTAGTAGGTCAGGTTTAAATGCCCAAACCCACAGACCCTGGAAGTGTGCACTTTTCCTTACATTTGTACAACAAATTTTTCCACCTGCCCATGTAAAAAAAAGGTGTATCACTCTTCATTGTGAGATATGTTTTGACAACACCTTTAGCCACATTTATTTTTCATAATTTACCCATACTTCACAAGTAATAACAAAAATAATACAATACGTCAAGAAACTATGCAAGTGACATACATCTGATCATGTGTACATGTATATACACATGCATTTATCTTCATCATTTTCTTCATGATGACAGTTTTACAATGTATGCAAAGTTATGCCAGTGTTTCAAACTCTTCTGAATCATGTAGTCAAGTAGAACTCAGTGTTCCCACAAATGTAAACATGTGTGTGGTAGTGTTATATTGTGGTGTCAGCTTATTGTCTGTATCATGTGTTGGCCAACAAAATGTCTGACTCTGTTGTTTTGATTTTTGGTTGCAGCAACATATGAGCACTAAACTGAAAACACGATGGAATATATTTCACCTAAAAAAATATGAGAAGAGATGTGAAACGTATGTTATACAAGGGAGGTCTGAAAAGGGCATCTAAAAACAATGAAAAACATAATTTTTTGGCAAATTTAATTTTGTTTTTCAACGTAGTTCTCTTCTATTTTGATACACTTGGCCCAACGATATTCTAGTTTTTATTGCCTTCCAAATAATATGATTTTAGCAACTCAGCAAAATATGCATCAGTGTCCCATTCAACTTTTTCATTAGTTGTAAATTTTTTACTAGTGAGCCATTTTTTTCATGTTCGGAAACAGGAAGAAGTCCGAAGGAGCCAAACCGGGAAAATTCGGTGGATGGTGAATCAGTTGGTAGCATAATTCATGAAATTTTCCCATTGCAATTCCACCTTTGTGAGCGGGTGCATTGTCCTGATGAAAAGAGCACTTTTTTCTTTGGCAAATGTGGTAGTTTCTGCTTGATTTCATTGTTCATCCATGCATTGATCCAATAACAATGCATAGTACTCTCCTGTTATTGTTCTTTCTTTTTTAAGATAGTCTATGTATGTTATGCCATACACATCCCAAAAGATAGTGGCCATACCCTTGCTGGCCGAAGGAACCACCTTCGCCTTCTTCAGAGTACTTTTACCAGTCTCTACCAATTGTTTGATTGTTCCTTTTTCTCTGGCGTGTAATGGTGGATCCATGTTTTGTCGACAGTTATGAATCGGCGCAGACATTCTTGAGTATCATGCTCTTTTGAAATGTTAATTCTTTTCCATTTTTGATCAATAGCTGGAAGCTTTCTCATATGCAATTTGTCATGCAAAACATGTCCAATACGTTCTTTGATATCATAAACATCTCCACTAGTTCATGTACTTTTACTTGATGATCCTGCATTACACCAACATGAACTTTTTCAATCATTTCTTCAGCAGTAGCCTCTTTCGGCATTCCAGACCATTTAGCATCATCTGCTTTTTCGACCAGAATAAAAGTCAGCACACCGCTTGTAAATCATTCTCTAATCAATGGAGCAGATCCAGAGAAATGTTTATCAAGCGTAGCTTTTATTTCAGCAGGCATTTCATTACGTAAAAAGTAATATTTTTTCACAAAGTGAAATTCACTTGTTTCCATTTATTCAATAAGACAAAAATTATGTGCTTCAAATGACTGTCAAAACAATACTACTTAAAATACCTTCATGAAAATTTGGAATTAGTGGTTTGAATGTTTGTATTTTAAAACCATGGCAACGATTTTTAGATGTGGCGCCATCTCTGAAATTTTGCATGGACTTTTTAGACCTCCATCGTATGTAAACATATATGTTTATAATTATCAGTAGATACTTTTTAATATGTGGGATGAAATTATTTGTTTAAATTTACAATCACTTCTATAACAGAACACTAATGATATAATGTTTTAAAAATCTTTATTTGCTACAAATTTTGTCTGCTAACTAAAGTTTTCTTTAAGTTTGTAACAAAAAATTTTAAAGCACTTCTTTCTTAACAGATATTCCATAACAGGAGCAGTTAATGCACCAATATTATCGGCTTCACGTGACCCTTTCAACCAGGCATGGATTACACTTACAACTAAGATTAGTAAAATTGCAGGAAAACTTGTTAAAAATGAATCACTGAAAGACATTTCAGTAAAACTTACAACAGAAGGTAATCAATAAATAAAAGATATTGGAAACAGCCAATAAAACTTTTAGTAATATTTATAGGAGTTGTAGTAGTAGTAGTAGTGGTAGCAGCACCAGTAGTGATGGTAGTAGTAAAACTAGGTTGATCATACTTCCCTGAGCCAGAAACATTGAAATGACAAAAACAGTGCAGTGGTTTGGAATGTAATATTCTGCATTTACAAAAAGTGAGGTTACAAAAACAATTTATTACACAAATACAGTGAGCTTACTACAGTTGTTCAGTGAGTACAAAAATTTAGGTAGATGTAAAGGAGAACTGTATTCACCACATTTGTAATGTACCATGAAACTTTCTCTGATAAAATAGGCCTAATCTAAGCAGTAAATTTTGTTCTTTTAGAATCTTGTACAACATCACACACCCCATCAATATAACTTTGTCTTACAATTAACATAGTCCTCAATGTCTCAATGTGTAATCTAGATTTCTCATTTGATCAGATGGTGTTCATATTAGGAAATATTTTCTCAACATGCGTTGAATTTACTAGAAAACAAAGAATGAACTCTACAATATTATAAACGATTTAAAAGCCTATGCATCTTTTGTTCAGATGCCATGTCTAAGAGGCACAAGTGTTGCCAACATTTATTTTTTTATTTTCTCTGAATAAATCACTGCAGACAGATAACTTAATATCAAACAGAGCAACTCTATGGTATACATATGGTATATTTATAGGTATACAGAGTATTGATACTATAGAATTATAGATTATGAATAATAATTTATTATTAAATGCTGTGAAGTATATTAGCAGTAAAAGTTTTAAACGTAAAAAAGGCCTAAATTGAAGTTTTATTAAAACAACAGGACATGTGAAAAGTGTAAAAAATTGTATTACCAGACTCAAAAATGGTACACATAGTCAGGTTAAGTAAAAGTAGCAATGTTACTCGTTATAGTAGTAGCTGTCGAAATATTATGTATATACATAATACTCTTTTATGAATGAATCTGCATAATTGAGCTATTGCATAAATGTAGTGCTTAAATTTGAGATAAGGTTTTTGTATTTTAATTGTGTGTGTGTGCATATTTGTGGAGACCTACGTGAATCATAAAATTTTTAAAATAAAGGACTCAACAAATTAGATTTTATGACTGTGAGCCTGGATTTATTTGTTTGACACCTAATAGGATGAAATAGTATGTTATCTTCCATAATGTCTTGTTCTTGTTAAGAATAGCATTAAAAAAAATTGGGTTCTTCAAAATTAAAGAAAGATGAATTTTTTAGAGTGGGGATGATGCCTTTTAAAAGTTGTTGCTGCTTGTCCACAATGCAAAATAATACTTGTACAGATCCAATTGCAGTGCTTAACACATTCTCTGCAGTTATTTGACGAGTCCATCCTCCTGTGCCAAATGCTTTTTTCACATAGGCCTACAATACACCGGTACTGTTGATTCTTCAGTCATAATAACAGAAATGCCAGAGAACGTGTTAAGGTTTAATAAATGTACAAGCCATACAATCATAGACTATACTACAAACACACGCTCAAATTGTCAAAATGGTATGTTTTTGTACCCTCTAAAACAATACCTCTTAAAATTTAGTTTATGAAAGTATGGTTTTAGTCTACATCACCATATTATGTCTCATTGCACCATCTTTTTAAACCAAAATCATTGCTTCTTACAACAGGAATTATCTGAAACCTAGTTCTGTTAATTTCCCTTCTGGATGACATAAAATTAAATAAGGAATGGACCTAAAGTTAGGTAGGACCATAACTATGTGGTTAGGAGCTGGTGACACACAATTATGTTTTCTCACTTTATACAAAGTGTTAAATTAGAATATGTGATATGAATTATAATAGTATTCTATGAGATTCTTTTCAATTGTTGAAACATCTGTTAAAAAATTACTATAGATGGTAAAGTTAAGTTAGTTTTCAGTTATGGTCTCTAAAAGGCATAGCTAAAATTTTATCATAACTTGGGATTCAGATTTACTACATGTATGCTAATGTTATAACAGAATTGATTATTAGACAAGATAGTTTGAAACCGACAATTTAATAATTTCTCTTACAAAATTCATATACTTTTATGTGCCTTAAAAAGGTCTATTTTAATGTTGAACACTCAATTATTACAAAAATTATGAAAACTACACAATTGCCTACTAAAAGTAAAAAGTTCGTTTTACAATTTAGTTTATAACTTTATAAACTTTTTCTAAAAATGTATAGATTGTAAAATTGTAGACTATATCAAACATTAAAAAAAAAATATGTATCCCCCCTTACAAAATGGACAAATACATTTGCCACATTTATATATAAATAGGTTTTACTTTGACGAATTTGTTTTTATTTTTACTGGTATATATTAATATTTGTTGCACTGTATTTTGTATACACTTTATAAAATAAAATTTACTGCTATTATTAATTTTGTAAAATATTTTTTGTATCTAGGCCAGCAGGAGAACTGTTTTTGTAAAATTATGTATGAAGAGAAATTTTAATGACATAATTTTTAATAAAAAATAAAAAAGCTCCAAACTTCATTCAGCAATCACATCATTGCTTACCATTTAAAATGAACAATCATGCAAGTAATATAAACCACCTTGTAATATACAAGAAGTATTAATGTCCATGACAAAGTTCCATTAAAATGATCATTATTTACTTGGTACATTGGCTATCTGGTTTTATTATTTTTTTTTTTATTGAATAAATTTATGGTTTAACTATGACAAGAATCATAATAAGTGAATCAAAGTAATATGAAACCTTGAAGTTCTAATTTTTGTGACAAGGCTCAACAATATATTATAATTTTTTAAATTAAAAATCATTTTTTTTCAGGTAATGGTTTGGAAAAAATGAATTTCTTACGCACTGCTGCTATGGTTGGTATTTTATCAGGACGAACAAAAAATGGACTGAATTTAATAAATGCTCCAGTTTTAGCCAATGAGGCTGGGCTGAAAGTGCAAGTAAATCATCTTACATCAGATACACAAGGTGTAGCGATTATTGTTAGTTCTCCAAACATCACACATGAAGTTAAAGGTATACACTTCTTTAATTTCATATGCTTTAGAAGACATCACTTTAGTATTAAAAAAAAATAAATAAAATAAAGATACAAGTTTTTAATCTTTCTTATTGGTTACTTACAATAACTACTATACTTACTGTAACATTTTCATGAATTTTTAATGTAAAGCTTTGTTTCTTTTAAGTTTTTATAAAACTCTGTTTTATTTAAATTCATGAACACAAAGAATAAAATTTAATTTTCTCACATATTTCTAAGTAGTTTTAACTTTAAAATTCATGTGCGTAAATTTAGGTTAATGTTTTATTCTTAAGAGAGGTAAATATTTATGATTTGTATAAAAATTGGAGGATCATGTAGTGTTAACAATTACTGAATTTATATATTTCATAGTTCATTAGTGTAGGTTCATGTAGTGTTAACAGTTACTGAATTTATATATTTCATAGTTCATTAGTGTAGGTTCATCTACTGTTCATGCATTTTGCTGTTCATCCACTGTAACTCAAATATCCTACACTTTTTGCATTACTCATTCACATCACATAACACATTAAAAGTTGCCACACCGCCATATTCATTCTTTGCTTTGCAGATGAAGTAAATACTGGTATATTTACTGATATTAGTTTCTTTGAATACATATGTTCAAGGAAAACATATATTAATCTACACTGTTAGTGCAACATGGTGGTAGACATTACCAAATGTCTCAAATTATAATTACGGTATGGTAAGCCCTGTGTCATTATCTGTCTTCACTTTTATTTTAAATAATGAAGTACCACAATATTAATGTATAAATATTAGAATTTATGTTTTATAGAAAGTTATGCAAGCTCATACATAATATTACAAATGATAGCATACAATTTACATTTCATTTCAGGGACTGTACATGCACAACTTTATCCACTATTGTCTGAAATTGACCAAGCCAATTTTGGGCAGTTTGCACCTCCTTTAAGTGATGATGTTTACATACTGCATGGTTCACAACCTGGTGACTTCCCCAATATATTTAGTAAGTATAATAGCATTAATGAGTACAAAGAATGGTCACAAAGTCTAGAATATGTTACAAAAAATGTGTACCCTAGTTTTTTGCATGACTATTTAGAAAGATCAATTATATAATTTCTGACTTATGACTGTAAAGTAATCAGTTTGATCTATATCTGAAACATGTAATATAAAAAGTAATATTTCCTTGGTATGCTGAAACAAATTGTGTTTTATTGAAACTAATCTTAATAATGTGGAAAATTAGCAGTGGATCTTTGGAGACAAAAAATGGCACTCTACAGAAATTTAAATTTTACTATCCTTCCTTGATACACAGTTATCCTTAACTTTGTAATGTCATCTTTCATATGTTTTGGAGTTCTGCATTTTATTCTTTAAATGCATATGCTCAAGTTTCATATGTGTGGATTCAGAATTTGATACACTTTTGACAAAATGAATTAGAAACAGAATTATTACTGTTGCACCCCGAAAAATTATTCCGATTAGCGCTTTCAAGCTTCTCAGCTCATCCTCAGATTTGTGATTATAACCACTAACACAACTTTCTTAATTAAAAATGACTTAACTAAATATAATTAAATCACTATCAACTCAGAACACAAAGTTTTGTATGGGTAAAAACATACAAGTTTTACCTTATAGCCTGAACCAGTTTCCTTTTTAAAAAGCTTCTTCAGAGGCTGCTGCTGGAGCACTGTCCGTCTTGTTCTTGGCAACACTATTGACTTTTGAAGAATCAGTGTTGTGTGTGTGGGGTGTGACATATTCGAATAATGCGTGTGATTTGAATTGTGTCTGTTTGTTTAGGATGTCGTTTTTATGTGTTTGTATATTTCCAATTGTTCAAGAGTGTCTAGTTTTCGGCCTTTTGTGTGTACATGTAGAATGTCCATTTTTATTTTGCCAAACATTAATAAATTTCAGGACTGCACCGGCATATATAATAGCAAAAACAATAGATAAAATGCTCAGAGAGAAAATAATATTGGAAAATAGGTACAATGTAAAGAATGGATATACAGTTATAGAAAACCTAAAGAAAATACACACTACAGAAGAAACAAAATTAATATCATTTGATATATCAAATATGTATAATAACATACCAATAAATTGATACGTTTGATATTATTGATATTTTTTTATCATTGATACAAACAAGGTTAAAGTAATTGAGAACATAATTTTTTTGGGTAGCCATCTTGTATTGCCAACTTCTTAAAAGAGAAAAAAAAATATATATGTGCTTACCCTACTTACGTTCATACGGGTTCTTTTTGGCGAACAGGAAAATCAGAATGTTGTTTGAACAAATAAAGAGAACGTTATATGTTTCCTCCTTAATTAAAATTTATTAACATTTCTGGAAAAACGCACACAAAATGAAATTAAGAAAAAAACTTTTAATAAAAAAAATATAACATTTTAGTGTCAAAAGGAATCAAGATTTTACATAGAAATAATCTCTATACTACTAGGATTAGTTTTACTACGGAAACCAGCACTTCATTCCCTATTTATATAATCAAACAAAACCTCACACTCGCTCACATACTACCCCCCATTTTAAAATCTTTCCCTAAATTTCCCATTTTTATTTAATTTTATTTATTTGTATATTTAAACCAGCATTTTTTTATTATTATTTTTTGAATGTCTACTTTCCTGTATATGAGTTCGACTCCTGGGGTGTCTCCTCATGGCGTGCACTGTTTTGCGGTTATATCGTTTTATAGTTCGCACTATTACATTTTTACGGCCGAAAACTGTTTGTGTTTTAGATATAAATATAAAGATTCACATTTTTATTGTATGCGGGCCCGCACTTATGTTCCGAAACTTTTACATAGCTGTTGCTCGCGCGAGAGATGAGATTGGACTGGGCAGATTTACAGGCGCTATTTTGTCAAGCGGCTGTTGTAGTATGTTCAAATGTCTTTGTTTTCCAGTTTATTTCCTTGCGCCAGTACACTACTTTCGTTTGCTGAGTGTCTGACGAAACTGATGACACACCGCGTTATATAAGTTGCTGACGCAACACATCGCCTGATGTCTGGTTGCATAATTGGTTTACAGATTTTGTTACATAACGTGTTTACGTTTTTCGTGTTCGTCATTGTCCTTGAACTGACTTTGGTACATTTGCAGTTATTAAAACGGTCCACACAATTATTAAACAATTCATACAGTCAACAGCAGTGCAGCCACGTTGCGATCGCTTCCACATAACAAATTTACCTCTCGGTCATAAAATTTTTCTATCCCTCAATTAGTTAATTATTATTTATGAAAAAAAAATACAAATTCTGTTATTACCCCAGGTCTGCCCAAAAATGCCCCGCTACAATACCCCCTCAATGAGATATTTTATGCCGAAGCATAAAAAATCTCATTGACACATTCATACTTGCTAGAGGGATCAGCCAGGATATGTAGCCACAACCTCCTGTATGGTTTACAAAAAAGAATAATCAACTCACCCTTGGTCCGGTGACTGTGACCGCATCTGCATGACAATACTGGACTTCTCTCTCGAGATCCCAACACCGTAGAGTCAGACAGATACTCAACGCCCCTGCCCTGACGCGCCGGCCAGCTCAGGTCCGCCGCCACAGCACCACCAAACACTGAAACAACAAATCAAAATATCAAATAGTGGCCTTATACAACACCATATCCCCAACTGATCTGTTTCCCCCTAGCAGTGCTGGTTTGCGCTAAGAAGCACTGGTTTTGTTCTTTATTTATATTTAACATATATATGAATACCTAACTACAACATGATAAGATTCTCTTACACTAACAAACACAACATAACATAAGAAAACATAGACATAAAACATAAAATAAGAAACATAGTACACTTCTAATTCCCATTAAAATAAACAACTGGTATTTAAAATGTTACACACTTTACATTATTAAATTGGCATATAAAATCAAAAAATTACTTTTAAACTTGATTTACTCTTATTAATTCGTTTCTCAAAATTACAAAAAATTTTTTTTTTTTTTTTTTCAATTATGGCCATCATTATTCCATTTCATTACTTTGGGTGATTCTACGTTATTCATTATAATTCATATTATCCACTTGGCATTTACTCATAATCTTACCCCTTTTATTACTCTAACGTTCCCTTACAGAATCTCTAACTAGTATGACACCCCTCTATCAAAATTTTACTAACCCTTCTCTACCTCTAACTACTTACTATTTTAACTCCAATCGCCACCTTCTACTCTTATATAAAAAAAAATACTCTCTAACCCTTTGTACATAGGATACGTGTTTCCCCCCCCAAAAAAGCTCAATTCCCGTTCTCTGGCCCCTGGATTTTTACCTAAGGCGGCCCCTTCCCACTAAAACTATACCAAATCCCGTCCCAACCCTTATGTTGCGGACTCCCACATTACACTACCCCTACTACAAAATTGCCATCCCCAAAAAATCTCAATCTCATAACCTCACTACAATTACAACAACTTAACATCAACAAAATAAACAACAATATATCACTCAAGACTCTACATAAATTCTCCATTTCTACTGTGTCTCCACTTATACTTCTCAAAATTCTATAACATACATTAACTCAATACAACATTGCATTATTTTCATCTCTACTATTTCTTTAATTCTTACTTCGATTTGGACAGATCTATGTCCCACAAAATTCAACTTGAACTGATTCAAACATTTTATTCAAACAATTACTATCACCCACTTCTATCTTTTGCAACCCATTGAAAATTTTACCTATCACAACTATTTTTCATTTCATTTTAAAATCTATAAACACATTGAAAACATATTATCATATTTTTATAATTCTTATTCCTAACATACTAAATGCAATCAACACAATAAGACATAATAACACAATATAAGAAGTATTTAGGGCATCTATTTTTTAAATTCAAACAAAATTATTGAGTAGCAAATCATCATTATTAATTAAAATATAGCAAATTATTAATACGTTATCCCCTTAGATAACCTCCCAGCCACACACACTATTTCCAATTATGTAAGACTGTGGCGCCTTTTCGCTTCCACAGAGACTGTATATTTTGGAGCAGGGTTTTACCTCTCCGTGTCTCTGCTTCCGCTGTTAAGTTTAAAATTGGTGAACATCAACATGTTCTTGTTAATAATCATGCACCCTTAAACGGATCTACCACCTGGCTCTGCTGTTCCTCCTCGAACAGAGTGGCAGCCGCTGTTCCATAGTTTGGTGATTCCCCTTTTATTACCCCCCATCAATTTCAAAATACACCTTTACAACGATAACAGCTATGGCCAGTTATGGTCAGCGCGTAATCGTAATGTGCCCCAACCATAGCTGTTAAAGCTAAACCAATTCCACGGTCAGGGTTCGGTGAGGCCGTGACCGCCCGAAAATTTGTGGAATCACAAGTAAAATATCTTTCGTAATATTAAATTTACGAATTTATATTTAAATGACAATATTAATTTAGATGGGGTTTTAACCCACTTTATATGGAAGCTTAACCATTATTAACATAAAATATTAAATACAAAATTTACAACCTCCCCCCATAGCAGTTCCACACTACACTGTTATAATACATCACATAATACAATACACAAATAGCAATCAACCTGGATTATTAGCATACATCAAACAAACAATTCTCTTTTACATCATTTATCTAAAAATTTGTAAACATTATTATTTAAAATTTTTCATTAACTGTTTTTATTTATCATCATTATGAATTTATCCTGTGTTGCAATCAGATTTTCAAAAATTCTAAATTTATTATTAACACATATTTTTAATCATTATGTTCCACAAAATTCCACAAAATAAACCATTTAACATTTATTTATTTATTCATGATTATTAAATTAAAATCTCATCACACAATTTAAATTCCTTATAAAATTCAAACACATAACATTCAATCACAATATCTAAACATCTCAACTTATTTAATTCAATTGATTACTAAAATTAAACATTCTTTTGATTATTAAAATAACATATTTCAATTATTATCAACATTCTATAAATCATTAATTATTGTCTTCATAATTATTTTATTATTTAATTAGAATGCAAAAATATTAATAATATTATTATTATTAACACAACATTTTCTAAAACATATACACATTACTTTTCTAACATTTCACAATACACACAAATGAATTCCCTACATTATATTTACAAAGTATACGTCAATCATTGTTCAATTGTTTCGCACCTCATATCCAAATCTGCAGGGTCCTTACCAATAATTTACAATATCTAAAAATGTCCCAACACTGATCTTTTAGCTCATCCTCCATCGTCATATATATATCTAGTGTATTTGTAACATTCATCATTTTTATCAACATACAAATTATTATAATTGTTACTATCATAATAACTCATCAATTCTGTTTCATCCATTATACCATTATACCTCATGTCAACATCAGTTAGGATTGTCCCGTCTATCTTAGTATTATCGTTTAACGCCAGGTAATTTGCTTTCTCATCAGGTAAGTCATTATCATTTATAAAAACATTATCAAAATAATTCACCCCTACTACTCTTTCTCTCAATTCATCATAATCTCTTTGTAGCTTATACCATTCTATTTCTTTCTCAACACTCAGATCTCTCTCTTCATAATACCACATCACATTCTCACCATTATTACGGACAGAGGGTACAACATTATGCAACATTAATTCATTTAAGAATAAGGGTCTCTTGCCCTGAAAAAACAACATTAAATCATCATCATCATTATAAACAATAAGGGGAAAATTTGCCCTCTGTCCCCATTCAATTACTACATTATTCTTCCACTCTCTCTCTAACTCATTGATACACATTAACATCTCATAATCACTACATTCTGCATATTCATTAGTACTATTTTTGATCATATTTTCATCATTTGTTTCTCTATTATGCTTCACCCCCACTATACTCTCAAAATTGTCTACTATTTCGTCATTTTTACATTTTGTCATATTTAAAACATTGTCACCTAATTTCTCAACATTCCATTCTAATTTATATAAACTGTTTCTTAGTGTTTCGTTAGTGCTTTCTAAATGTTTATTCATTTCTTGTATTTCATGTTTCAACTCCTCAAAACTATTCTTTTGAATATCAAACTTCTCATTGATACTACTTTTGAACTCTTGCATATCGTTTTTCTGTTCATTAAAAAGCAATTTCATCATCTTAATCATATCATTATCTTCAGCCTTTTTATTCACGACTGGTGTTGAGTGAACACCTTCATGCATGATTTGGGATTCAGTTATGCTTATCTGGCTTTCATCTACACTGTCAGTGACGCTGACAGTTTCATGATTGTCTGCCATTTTTCTTAAAAATTTTTTTTATATATTTCTTTATATAATCTTATTATCCGTAACATATAATTATTGAAAAATATTCTACTCACCCATATTAAACATAACCTCTTACGTCTAATTTACGTATGCATAAAAATTCTATTTTCAACTTCACACAATCATTCTGTTCTCCCCGTAGGCCTATATTTATATAATTTCATTTATATAAACCGTCCCTCATCTTCGGGCGCCACTGATACGTTTGATATTATTGATATTTTTTTATCATTGATACAAACAAGGTTAAAGTAATTGAGAACATAATTTTTTTGGGTAGCCATCTTGTATTGCCAACTTCTTAAAAGAGAAAAAAAAATATATATGTGCTTACCCTACTTACGTTCATACGGGTTCTTTTTGGCGAACAGGAAAATCAGAATGTTGTTTGAACAAATAAAGAGAACGTTATATGTTTCCTCCTTAATTAAAATTTATTAACATTTCTGGAAAAACGCACACAAAATGAAATTAAGAAAAAAACTTTTAATAAAAAAAATATAACATTTTAGTGTCAAAAGGAATCAAGATTTTACATAGAAATAATCTCTATACTACTAGGATTAGTTTTACTACGGAAACCAGCACTTCATTCCCTATTTATATAATCAAACAAAACCTCACACTCGCTCACATACTACCCCCCATTTTAAAATCTTTCCCTAAATTTCCCATTTTTATTTAATTTTATTTATTTGTATATTTAAACCAGCATTTTTTTATTATTATTTTTTGAATGTCTACTTTCCTGTATATGAGTTCGACTCCTGGGGTGTCTCCTCATGGCGTGCACTGTTTTGCGGTTATATCGTTTTATAGTTCGCACTATTACATTTTTACGGCCGAAAACTGTTTGTGTTTTAGATATAAATATAAAGATTCACATTTTTATTGTATGCGGGCCCGCACTTATGTTCCGAAACTTTTACATAGCTGTTGCTCGCGCGAGAGATGAGATTGGACTGGGCAGATTTACAGGCGCTATTTTGTCAAGCGGCTGTTGTAGTATGTTCAAATGTCTTTGTTTTCCAGTTTATATCCTTGCGCCAGTACACTACTTTCGTTTGCTGAGTGTCTGACGAAACTGATGACACACCGCGTTATATAAGTTGCTGACGCAACACATCGCCTGATGTCTGGTTGCATAATTGGTTTACAGATTTTGTTACATAACGTGTTTACGTTTTTCGTGTTCGTCATTGTCCTTGAACTGACTTTGGTACATTTGCAGTTATTAAAACGGTCCACACAATTATTAAACAATTCATACAGTCAACAGCAGTGCAGCCACGTTGCGATCGCTTCCACATAACAAATTTACCTCTCGGTCATAAAATTTTTCTATCCCTCAATTAGTTAATTATTATTTATGAAAAAAAAATACAAATTCTGTTATTACCCCAGGTCTGCCCAAAAATGCCCCGCTACAAAATGAAACACTTGAAATCATAAAGAAAAAATTAAAAAACAATAATGAAAACAACAGTTTCAAAATAACTTGATTATTATAATAAGAAACATATGTAACCAGAATTATTTTACTTTCAATGGCAAATATTATGCACAAACCAAGGGATTGGCAATGGGTTCACCCGTTTCATCAATTATGTCAGAAATTTATATACAGGATTTGGAAAACAAAATTATTTTAGGTATCATAAATGTGCATAAAGTGTTATTATGGAACAGATATGTAGATGATATATTGGTCATATATAATCCTAGCATAAAAAATGAACATTTAATAATACTAAATAAATTAAATACATACAATGATAATATGAAGTTTACATTTGAAGAAGAAGTAAATAGAAGAATCAATTTTTTGGAAATTGATATTCAAATTGGAAAAGATAACGAAATAACTACTAATGTATACAGAAAGGAAACAAATAATAATACAACAATACACAAAGATTCATCACATCCTTGGATACACAAGGTTAATACATATAACAATATGATTAATAGAGCATACAAATACATAAATAACGAAGAGATATTACATCAGGAACTTAATATCATAAAAGAAATAGCAATAGAAAATGGATATGACAGCAAATTTATAAACAATTTAATAAAAAATATAAAGAAAAACAATATTAAACAATAGAACAACATTAGGCAGTATAAATACATGTAAAAAAGAAGAAAATGTAACATACCTAACTTACAAATACACATATCAAGATCTCCAATACGTTATAAAGAATACAAAATTGGATAAACATAAATATAAATATACATACAAACCAAATAAAAGTATATATAATATAATAATAAATAGAAAAGACTGTGATATATACAAATTAAGTGGAATATACAGGATAAAATGTAATAACTGTGACTACATATACATCGGAAGAACACATAGAAATTTCAAACAGAGATTTATGGAACATTTCAGAGCTTTTAATAATAAAAAAACAGGAATTCTCAACATAGCAGATCACCTTATTAATATGAATCATAGTATAACAAATATATCCAACAATATGGAAATAAACAATAATAAAAATGACATTATACAGTTGGAAAAATTATATATATATCTTCATAAAAAATATGACAAATTGATGAATCAACAGACAATATTTGAAAATGATCAGTTGTTTCAATACATTTCTGGCTTGGTTTCACCCAATAATGATGGCAGTGGAAAGTTCAAAATGAAGAACAGTAAGGAGTAATACACACAATAACAACAGTTATACATTTAAAGGAAAACATCACAACAGGAACATTACAGTGTATGAACTGAGGATGAAATTTTAATATTTCGAAAAGGCCTTATTCATTGGTTTAAAAATTGGAATTTTACTGACTACGGTGGTATGTATATAATAATAATGTCCATTTTATTGTCGATGTTTTTGTATGTGTGGTTTGCTTCAATGAGGTGGTTTGCAAAGGTGGATTCGGTAGTGCCTTTGTGTGTTGAATGCAGGGGCGGCTCGTTCATTGGGCGCTAAGGCGCGCGCCCCCCAGTTTAAATCATATCATTAAAAAATCCATTATCACTACTCGTGGAAAGTCGTTGTATCTTTCTTTAATACTTCAGACAAGAAAATGTTTTCGTGTTATGTAATAGCAGAAATGTTTTCGGAACAGCATGCATCAGGCGCTGTGACCATTTCTCCATTGCCCCACTCGGTCCAAAGTTGAATGAATTACGAATCCCGCTCGTAAGCTTATAGGCGGGAGTTATGCTGTCAACCGGCACGACTGCTGCCACGCCTCGTTGAGCAGAAAGTGGTGTGATTTACTCAGTACAACTAATCGCAGACTATTGATACAATATGGGATTTGCTCTTTTTAGTCTTTAGAGTTTGTCTGGCGTGGTTAATTCAGTGGGGGTATTTGTTTAGTGTTTAGGTTTTGAGTTTTGATCAAGATTTACTCTTAATCAAAAATTGAACTAAAGTCATTAGGTAGGCCAACTCCTGAATTCTGCATGATGCAAACAGAAAATAAGAAAAGTGAGAATCGTGTTTTCAGAACGCAACTGATTTCAAAAGATGCATATCAAAAAATGACTGGATCTGTGACTGTGACGTTCAGAAATCTTTGCTTTGTTTTCCATGTATTTTATTTTCTCCAAGAGACAGAGGTGATTGCTTGTGGACTGTGAAAAGGGTTAATCATATAAAGCATCTTACAGAAAAAATTAAGAAGCCTGAAATATTCGTCAATCACATGCGTAGTGTTGTTGATCTTTCTTTGTTAGGTAAATTAAACATACTGTCTAGTCTGGACTCACAATTTAGACAACAAAACATTGAAAAGCACAATCTTCAAGTCAGCAAAAACAAGCATATTTTAAAACGGCTGATTTCGTGTGTCAAATTCTGTACTGTTTTTGAGTTGCCTCTAAGAGGTCATGATGACTCAGCATTGCCTACAAATCCAGGGGTATACAAAGGTTTAATTAATTTTACTGCGGAGCTGGATTCTGTAATGAAAGACCATTTAGAATCGGCAACTGTATTCAAAGGTACATAGAAAACAATACAGAATTATATATTGGACTATATGGTTAGTGTCTGGAATAGAAAAGGATACAAGCTTCTGAATTTGTGGCAATCGAATGTAACGAGACAACTGATGTGACAAACCACGGTCAAATGATATTAGTTTTTAGGTACTTGTTTAAGGGGTCGATGTAAGAAAGGTAATGGGGATTTCTCATTTCTCAGTCCTGAAGGTAAATGTGCAGAAACCTTAGCAAAGTGCATAATGGATAACATCAATCCTCTTCTGCACACATCAAAGGACAAGTTAATAGCTCAGACGTATAATGGTGCTAATGTTATGTGTGGTTCTGTTGGATGCGTACAGGCAAAAATTAGAGAAGTGTATCCGTTCATATATTTTCTACACTGTTACTCTCAACAACTTAATTTGCTGTTAGAAAAAGCAACAAGTGTAAACAACAAAGTTAGAGTTTTTTCTCAAATCTGTCTGCCATTCCATCAATTTTTCACACTCATACAAACGGACGTTTTGGAGGAAGTAGTGCAACCCAGGTTACCCAGAGTTTCTATAACAAGATGAAATTACAAATTTCACACAGTCAACGTTGTGTACGAAAACCGATATAAGTTGGAAGAATGTTTCAAAGTTCTTGAAGAAAAGTGTGCAAACAAACTCACAGTTAATGAGGCAAGTGGTCACAGAAGGGGTCTTCTGGACCAATATTTCAAGTTTTGGCTAACTATTTTCCATAGAATTCTATCCCATGAGTACATGCTGAACCAACAACTACAGAGTAAGAACAAAGACAGTGTAATGTGGCAAAATGACATAGATTTTTTAAAAATGAGATGCAGAAAGAAAGGAAGAAAATAAATGAAATAGAAACACAAATAAACAAGGAGTTTCCTGAGCAACCAAGAAAAATGAGCGATAATGTTGGATGCAGCAGTAGAATTGGGGGTGTGAAAGAAGCAAGTGACATCATTATCACTCACGTAAAAGATAGATTTACTTACAAGGGTCACCTAGAAGCAGCTTCATTGAAATCCAATGACTTATTTCCACTTTTTTCTACAAACTTTCCGGAAGAAAAATTCATACGAGTGATTCAGCATTACCCTTTCTTACAAGAAAACAAACTTGGTAGTGAATTGGAACTATATACAGACGGCATGATATTAATTTTAAAGGCGCAATAAAACTTCTTAATTTTATAAAAGAAAACAATCTTACGTCAGTTTTCAAAGAAGTGTTGAAACTTCTAAAAATGATCATAACTACCCCCGTGACAACTGCCGAACCTGACACTGCTTTTCGACTCTGAAAAGGCTAAAGACTTTCTTGAGAAATACAATGAAAAACGATAGACTGAATGTCCTTGCGATGTTATATATCAACAAAGAACTTGTTAAAGAAATAAAGGACTTTGATGATAGAGTGCAAGAAAAGTTTGTTAATCTACAGGAGAGGCAAATGGACATTGTATAGGCCTATAGGTAAATGATCTGTTTAAAGTGTAGGTATCATATAAATAATATAGTTTGAATATAGTGTATTACTTTTTTGTGGAAACAGTATAGGAATTTTTGTGGATACTTTCGACAGTTTGTGGTTATGTTTATTAATAAAACTGCTGACTGTCTACAACGCCTTATAATATTCGAAGTGAGTTCAAATTTGCTTGCTAGAAGTGTTACTATTCTTGTTTTATTAATAAATTATGTGATCAAAAATTGTCGACATTTCTAATGTGCATTAAATTCAATATTGATAAATAATTAAGAAGCCAAAAGGGCGCACCCTCCAGCCTCTTAAGTCACGAGCCGCCACTGGTTGAATGTATCTTTGTTTGAAGCTACGTCCTGTCTGGCCTATGTAGAATTTGTTGCAATCTGAACAGTTTAGTTTATAAACACCGGGTAGATCGAATTTGTTTTGTGCTTTGTGTGTGACACGTCATGGACAACGAAATCAAAGAATTTAAAAATGAATTAGTGATAAGTGGGTAATTTTCACCCTTATTTGATCTCTCACAAAGACCTGATGAAACTAATTTCTGCTGTTACAGATTAATAACAGTTATTCTTACTAACAAATATTTTACATGTATGAGATATCGTACTATTGAAAAAGAAGGCCATGCAATGCATGAGGTGCTGCACTGAAGTAGCATAACACCTAAAGTAATAGTTAATTGCTTTTAGATATAATTATGATGGGATACGGTTATTATTTATGCCAGTGTTTATTTATGATTCAAAAATTTGAGAACAGTAGCAATTTCCTAAGCCTAATTTTATTTACATTTTAGTTCAACAGTAAAACATTATGCTAAGTCTGTTAAGAGGGACTGAAAAGATGTGATTATGCATTTGGAAAGTTTTAAAATCATGGAAGTTGAACACAGTATGAACAGTACTTGAAGTTCACAGCCACATAGGATAGCAGAAAATTTAGTGTTGAGACCCTGATTTAGGCAATTCTTTAGTGTATACTCATATCTTGAAATCATGAAAAATATGACCGATCTTACCTAGATGATGTGTTAGATTGTGTTAAGATATATATTATTTAAAGAGTGTATTATATCTGTCAATTCAGTAACTGACTGATAAAGATGATGCACCTGTGCTAAAAATTATAGAAAAGTTACAAAACTTTTGCACCTTTAAGTAACTTTAGTAACTCCACGAATGAAACATAGCAGGACACCTAAAAAATTGTGCTTTATATTTATTAACATGAATAATTTGAAGAAGTCTTCAACTTTTAAATATTATCCTAAAATCAATAAAATCACAGGATGCAATTTGACATAAGGTAATACAGGTTTTCTTGTGGTACTTGGTACAGTGGAGCCTCGAAAGGGGTCGGACCTCAAAAATCTGGATCTGACAAAAACGAATATAAATTATTTTACTGAGTCCGGAGTGAGTGTAGTTTCAGCACTCGCCAATATGGCTAGTCATGAGAATAATGAGTCACACTACCCATCCGCATTCACGCCACTCAAGGACTTACCTGCATCTGTCACACGCTCAGTCAGTCACCTCCAAGGCTTTTACATAATCGCGTTATTGTGCATACATACACATAAGTTTTTGTGTATGTGTATACATTTATATAAATTCAAACCTTTCTGCTACAGTCCGTTTCTTGATGTATATAATATATATTTTATAATGACTTTACCTCAAGTTGCTTTCTCACTATTTGGAACATGTTTTGGGAAGCCTTGTGTTCCCATCTTCAGCCTTCCTGATTTTGAGCCTTGTGAGGTGTTTGTGTGTTGGCTGGTTGTTGCTTTGGTTTCCTGTTGGATTTAAAGCACCAGAGACCAACAGGAAACCAAAGCAACAACCACCCAACACACAAATACCTCACAAGGCTCAAAATCAGGAAGGCTGAAGATGGGAACACAAGGCTTCCCAAAACATGTTCCAAATAGGGAGAAAACATCTTGAGGTAAAGTCATTATAAAATATATATTTATATAAATGTACATGTTTATATGTTTGTTTACTTTTAATACACCATACATATTTGTTTGAGTACACATACTTTACTGTTGTTCAGAATGGCTAGTATGTCTGTTAGTAAGGCTAGTTGAAACCGAAAACATCTGTTTTGACAATTTAAACTAAGTTAGAAATGTTGAAAAGATTATCTAAAGATGGAAGTGGGGCATCTCTTTCTACAATCTACAATGTGGGGACTTCAACCATAAGTGACATTAAAGCACAAAAAGTTAAACTGGAAACATACGCTGAAAAATTTGATTTTGAAGAAGGGTCACAAAACAGAAAAACATTGTGGATGGCCAATAACACAGCGTTGAAAGATGCCATTTACATATGGTTTACACAGAGAATAAGCTTGGGTGAACCTGTTTCAGGCCCTATGCTTTGTGAAAAGGCACTAGAATTCAATAAATCCTTGAATGGGCCTGATGATTTCAAAGCTAGTGCAGGGTGGTTACATAATTTTCAAAAACGACACGGGATCCGAGCATCAGAAATTCAAGGAGAAAAGTAATCTTCAGACCATAGTGTTGCCCAAACATTCAAACTAGCATTCTTGATATGGTTGTTATTCAACCCACACCACTCGCAGAGAATTGGAACGTAAACAAAAATTGAAAAATGGGAACCTGCCGATCGGGCACGGTGAATGCACCTCCACACTATCCCAACACTGTTTTAATGATTTGGTTATTTTATTATATCACTAAAATCGTGCTATTGTCTACACACACGGGAGTTCATTGTTCTTTTTTACTTTTTAAGTACTTACTTTCAACACCTCATTCATTAAAAAAGAATAAAATATGAATTATAATGCTTTCTGACATATTATTCTAGCAGTTTAAAGTATATATTGAAAATCCAGACAAATTGAAAATCCGGATGGGGTCCAGTCCCAAGGGATCCAAATTTTGTAGGTTCCACTGTATATCTTTTCCTACACTGGTAAAATGAAGTTTCCATAATAACATTTTTGTTTTAGTTTTATATATATTACTGAGCCAAACTAGACAAGAATCACTTGTCCCTTTCAATGCCACATAATAACACTGTTACTTAAGTGTCTCTGTATGAGGATGATGGTCAGAAGCCTTTTATGTAATAATGTATTCTTAAAATTATGAAAATGTCCTGAGACTGTCTCTATTAACCAGTCAGATTATCCTGTTTGCAATATGACATTATTGTGTCTAGTCCACAAGGTCTCAACATTGCCAAAATTCAACTGCAGCTTATCACCTTCAGTGGTGTCATCACATCTTGTACTGTCATTTTGTTGTCAGTGCAGTCTTTGTTTAATTGATGCACAGGAACATGTCAACAACTTAATTACATTGGTGGAGATAAAAAGTTATGACTGATAACAGTTGCTTTGACTGCCGACATTGACTGTTTAAATTAGGGAGCTATAACTATGGCTATGCCATATAAATGTCTTTGTTCAGATCCATGAAAAATCATCAGTATCGGAGATGAATAATAGTACTTCTCTCAATATGAATGGGTTTTCTACAATGTCCATCACATACCATATTTTTTTCCCACCTTTCTGTCCAGTATATATTTACCAACAATATTTTTGCAATTTTACTGATGAATTGTGGCATTTCTTAATGTATATAAAAAAGAATGAATACGAAAACCTTAATGAATTTGTTTAGAATTATTCTTTCAAACTGGAAATTCAGGATAAGATAGGAGACAAAGTTAAAGCAGATGATAAGTACTTTTAATAAATTAGTATATTATTTACACATCACTGATGGTAAACTGCACACATATTTGTGCGTAGGCATCACTGATTCAACACATGTAATGCTGACATTGAATGGACACAGCTGTGCATATGTGTGAATCAGATCTTAATTCAGTCAAATCAGATGTCATAGCATAAAAAATAATTGAAAAGTTATTAAATGAGTCCCCTTTGCCATTCTTATAGACTACAAACACTACAAATTAATATGTAGATTATTAAATATGCCTTTGTCATCTCTATTTACAAATCATATGAAACTTAAATCTTGTACATGAAATAACATAGCACAAGTTTCAGATCAAGCATTGTTTTAAATATAATGTAATTCTAATTTCAGTTGAGTAATGATATATTAAATTTAACCATTATTATTTAAGAGAAATGAGCAAATATTACTAATATCGTTCTATTAAATTATTTTGTGTAAAAAGAATATAATTATATTAATTTAATAATAATAAGTGAACGAAGAGGATGAATCAACAAGATAATTATATTAGTTATTAAAAAAAGGAAAAACTTAAATTCCAGTTAAATCTTTCATAAACTTTATTGGACTGTAATTTTTTACCATACATAACATTCCCATTATGAGTAACAGTTGTAAACTTATGTCTTAACTGCGTTGTGTATATGTTTATGTTTTACTCTTTTATAAACTAATTCTTGTTTCAAATGGATATAATACTCCCGATTAACAGAGATCTTGTAAAAAGAAAATACTCTAGAAATTTTTTTTTTTTGTTACAGACTCGTTTACGAAAGCTGATATTCAAATTTCAAATATGTCAGTTGCTACAAACAGCAAAGGTGAAACCTGGTACATAACAAAGACAAATAAACCTATTCCATCTGGTTTGTCTATTGAAGGAGTGACAATTTATTGAGTTCTAAATTTACCCTTTAATTTATACAATTATCTGCTTATATAATATTAAAGCATTGGATTATTAAAAAGATTTCAAAAGTTGAGATTATTAAAATGGATGCATTCAATTTGCTTTAACTTGCTTTATCAATACTCAAGGATGATTGTTTCATAAAAATTCCAATTTTGTACTTGATTTTCCCTATATGTTGTGTTTTGGTTATAGGTGTATTCTGTAAACCAAAAATTTTATCTAAACTACATTCATTTTCAACCTGTAACTCACAACACTTCAATAAAACATACAACAAACAATTTAGACATTTATATAATACCACCATAAAATGTATTGAGACCAAAAAAAAGGAACTAGGAACACAACAATATAGGAATGAAGTGTATAATACATTGTTAATAGTTTAAATAAATTTTTTAATTTACGTCATTTAATTTTTATCCACTGTTATATATGAATAAATAGTACAGTACTGTAAAAACAATCTCCATTCATTTCCCAAGTTTTTTTAACTGTTCAAAGTGAATATTTCTTAACTGTGCACTGAATGTTAAGTATAATTACACATGGTTTCACATGAAATGAAAACCATTTCAAAAGGATTTATGATAACAACATAAAATACGTTATTGATAACAATTACTTTATTATATATTTTGATACTGAATTTGGTTAATATCTAGTTTAATCTAATATATTCATAAAATTCAAACAACTTGTACAATACTAATGGTCATAATTAGAAACAATGTTCTTAATTCAGTATTGCTGAGATCTCTCATATACCAGTATAGGAAGTGCATATATATATATATATATATATATATATATTGTATTGTATAATGTATGTATTTTTATATTTACTTAATAGTACTAAAATGTGTATTTTATATATATATATATATGTGAAAATATTATTTTATTTTAAAATTATGTTTTTTATATGTACGTAATTACATTAATTATATTTTTGTATATATATTATGATAATATTCTGCAAGACACTACAGACACTACAGTTAACATGTGTACACCACACAATTCTTATGTCTGTTATATATATATGTACACAAAATTTACTCAGTTTGCAAAAGATTTTTATTTAAACAATATAGTACACATACATTTAAACACTGTGTAAATGCATATTTTGTTAATACCTAATATGAATGTCAATGGCTATAGCCATAATCACAAATGTCAGTAATTAAATGACATAGCATGTTTATTAACGGTTGTTTTAATCAAATGTTTTGTTATACATTATTGAAATAAAACGTCCTTCCACTCAATTTATCTGTAAATATTTTATGTATTTGATTGTTTGTACATATGTATGTATACTGCGATGTATTAGGTAGCACAGAAGAGATATACGTTATTGGAATGAAGCGGATTTGTTAATGATGCTATTAATTTTATGACAATCTACTGTGCTTTTAAATCAGTTAACAAAAAATAATTAATCTGTCTGTGTTGAGCTTGGTAAAACAACTAAATTTAATTTCTGTACAATGAAGTAAATTAATACCATAAACATGGTAATTTGTACAGAAATTTGCATTTTTTCAATATAACATCCATGTTCAGTTAAATTCAATTTTATAAACCATGTGTATGGTTTCTTAGGACCCTAAAGAGCACACTCTCACCATGAAAATATTTTTTGTTTTGGAATGAATTTCTTATTAATCATAAATTTTTGTGCAAAGTATCCTCGTAGGGTGAGGATACTTTGCACAGTTAGAAACAGAAGATATTTTATACATGACTCCTTTCTTTTTGTGCAAAGTTACCTCTTCTGTAGGGTAAGTAAGCACTATTCTGTTAATAATCACCATATTAATAGAATTTTATTAGGCAAGTTACATACATACATCCTTGGTGCTACAGCCCAGTCCGGGCCCTGGCCTCCAAAAGAAATCTTCCCCACTTGTCTCTACTCCCGGCCAATGTCCACCAGTTTGCTGCACCCAGCCTCATTGCCTCCTTACCAACCTGGTCCAGCCATCTTGTACGCGGTCTTCCCTTCCTTCTCCTTCCCATCGGCAAATAATTCATCACTCTTTTTGGGATTCTATCCTCCGCCATTCTCTGCACATGACCAGACCAACGCAATCTGTTAATTTGTATACAACTCTCGATTATGCAATCGCCTCCAAATGTCGTTTCCCTCACAGGGCCATAGATTCTCCTCAGGACCCTCCTCTCAAAAAACGGATAGTTTCTGCTCATCTAGTTTTTTTACCACCCAGCATTCCGAGCCATACATCAGGACTGGTCTAATCAAGGTCTTGTATAGGGTGGCTTTTGTATGTTTACTTATTAATTTTGACTTAAAATGTTTCACCAGTCCGTAGTAACACCTATTAGCAGATAATATCTGTCTTTCAATATCTCTAGAGGAGTCATTTCCAGAGTCCACATATGACCCGAGATATGGAAAACCCTGAACCTTTTCAAATTCATAATCGTTAATGCGCAGGGACAGGGCACGAGTGTTGGCACCTACAACCATATATTTGGTTTTGCTTTGGTTTATAACCAAGCCCATAGCCTTAGCGGACAACTCCAGTTCCCGAAAGGCTTCCTTTAAGCCAGATTCAGACCTACTTATGACGTCAATGTCATCGGCATAGGCCAGAAGCTGTACCTCCTTGTGAAATATGTGTCCACTAGTTTGAATTCCTGAATCCCTGATGACCTTTTCTAGAGCTATGTTGAACAACAGACACGCTAAGGCATCTCCTTGTTTCAACCCATTCAATGTTTTTAAGGAGTTAGATAGATTTGATTGTATTCTGATTTGGCACTTAGAATTGGACATAACTACTCCAACCATACGCACCAACTTAGATGGTATATTCAACTCCTTCATCCATGTTCAGTTAAATTCAATTTTATAAACCATGTGTATGATTTCTTAGGACCCTAAAGAGCACACTCTCACCATGAAAATATTTTTTGTTTTGGAATGAATTTCTTATTAATCATAAATTTTTGTGCAAAGTATCCTCGTAGGGTGAGGATACTTTGCACAGTTAGAAACAGAAGATATTTTATACATGACTCCTTTTTTTTGTGCAAAGTTACCTCTTCTGTAGGGTAAGTAAGCACTATTCTGTTAATAATCACCATATTAATAGAATTTTATTAGGCAAGTTAGGCATGTAAAAGTCATTTAAATATTAAATGTTAAAAAAAAAAGATTTTTTATTAATACAGATTACACAACTTTAACAAATATTTAAAGAAAATAGAATTTTTACTGTTAAAACTGAATTTATGATGGAAAACTACCTAGTAAATTAAAAAAACATATTAAGTTGTAATATCACTAATAAAAATCACAAATGATAAGATCATGATAATTAAACAAAAATAATAAAGTCTTCACACGTCTTATTATTTGAAACATCAAACTATGTCCCATTTTAATGACAACTCTGGAACTGCAAATATTTTTCTAGTTGTGCTTATTTTTTTGGGCACATTATTGACCCAGTTTGTCAACACGTCCTTCTGGCCATTTCCACGCCTTTCCATTGATCTAACTACTGCACCCTCCTGGTCCACTTTTACAATTTGCCCGGGAAAGAACTCTCCTTCATATGAAAAAAACCACATATTCATTTTCCTCCCTCCATACTGGAACCCAGGAATTACCGTAACAATTTCCAGAGACGTTTTTTGCATAATTTTTTTGGTTGGCTAAACTATCTTTGAAGTTGCTGAAAGATGCTTCTGTAGAACTGGTAGAGTCTCTATAGGAAACACTTTCCACATTATCATCTGACTCAGCATCGTAACTTTTTATTTCTTTTTCTGACCGTTTTCTTGTTTCTTGCTATGTTGAGGTTTTCCTGTAATCCCTGTACTTGTACTAGGATCTGGGCTATTTCCATCTCCATCTGTTATAAAATCGTCAGTAGAAACATTTTTACCAGGAGGAACATTTACTTTTCTCCTCCACTTCCTCTTGCCCTCAGATCCCATTATATGACATCTATCCTCTTTTCTAGAAAAGCTTAAAGCTATCCTCAATGGCATCTGTGTCATATGACTTTTTACATTGAAAGCCTTCAAAATTTCACTGACATCAATGGGGTAGATGCTACACTTCTTGAAGCCTGATTGTAAATTAGATGATTGATTGGGCTCCAAGGCTACCATCAAATCCTTCAACATACTAGGAAAATGCTGTTTGTCAAGAGCCGTCTTTGTCTGTCCTGTAGCAGACTCCTTGTACTCAGTATTTTCTGGCAAGCAGATTTTAAAGGCTTCAAAAAAGCCACATCAAGGGACTGGGTAAGGTGTGTGCTGTTGGGAGGCAGACATGGAAACCGGATTTCATGTTTATCGTATGCTTCAAGAACCTTAAAAGAAACATGGGAAGATAAATTATCTCCTAACAAAACTTTAACCCCTGTTTCTTTTTAAGGCATGGTAACATCAAAGAGAAAAACCACTCTTCAAAAGCAGCGCCGTTGAACCAACCACTATGCACTATGAGTGCTAGTAAATCTCACCCCTTTGGGTCCACCTTCACACCAATAACTCCACATATTACTGGCCTTATAAACTACAAATGGGGGTAGAAGTTCTCCAGCCGCATTACCTGCCATCATAATTGAAATTCTAGTTTTATTAGATGTGTTTCGAATTACAGCAGGGTATTTAGTACCCCTATTGACAACACACTTTTTTGAGCCCAGGTCATCAGTTAGGTTTGTCTCATCAAAATTAAACACACTTTCTGGTAGAATATTTTCCATTGTTTTTGTGAGATTATCTACATATTCTTCAACACTGCTTCATTTACAGATGCTCGAGCTCTCTTAATGTTTGGGACAAACCTAACTGACAATTCAGGATGCCTTTTTAAGAAACCCTTAACCCAGTCAGTTCCTGGGTAACTTCCCTCTTTGAATTCCTTAACAGTCCTGCTAATTTTTGTAACATAATCTTTACAATGTTACGTAAGTCTTCTTCTGTGATAGGAAACCCAAAGTCACTCTTTTGTACTGCACACTTGACAAACTTGGTTTCTTCTTCCACGGATAATATTGGTGGCTTACCTGGCTTCATACAGTGCTTATCTTTTAGTTTGTAATTTATTGTTCGCCTGGAAATATTGTATTTCTCTTCTCCTTTTTCCTGTGTCATACTATCCGATCTGATTGCATCCAGACATTCTTTTAAATCAGCTTCAGAGTAGTCATGGTACTTCCGTGAACCTAGCTTACTTTTGTATGTTATTGGGATCTGAAAACATAAATAAAGGACAGACAATTAATTTTAAATATTTTTACTGTTTTTAATTAAAGAAAATTAAATTAAACAAGCAGATGGTAAATAAACTATTTAAAAAATGTATGCACACAGTCAGGGGTAACTTTGCACAGTGTGCAAGGCTATCCCTAAATAACCTCAAAATGAGAGTACAAAAATACAATTTAACAACAAAAAATCATGATGTATGACTTAATTATGCTTATTATACTAATTAGATATAACATTAACAAACATAATACACTAATAATTTACCTTTTAGCACCTTTTTTATTAGCAGTGCAGTAAAAAGTTCTTTGAGATGAATTTTTTGTTGTTCACTAACCAAACAAAACAAAGCGTATACAAAAATCACAACCTGTAATTCAGCACCAAAATGTTGGTCAGTGACTTCCCACATATGCCATCTAGTAGCTTTCTCACAAAACTCCAGTTTTAGTATACTTGTGAAGCCAACAAAGTGCAGGAAAACTTTGACTGACAATTGTGCAAAGTAACCTCTCTCATTGTGCAAACTAATCCCAGTTGACAGTATTTCAAAAGTTCTCTTTGTCTTATTTAAACTATAAAGTCTTTACTGATACAACTTGTTTTAGAGTCTTACTTTTAAATGAGTTTTAATAGGTGTGTATAAATAAAATAAGTTCACTTCCTTTTAATGTCGACTGCAGATCCTTGAGATGACAAGTTGATCCTATCTGGATTAATAAGTGGGTTATTTTTCTCTGTCTGGCTTCAGGGTTATAGATATTTCTTGCAGGCATGGGTACATACAATTTCACACCGTGAACCATTACTGTCACTGCTTAACTTGTGTATTGGGCTTAACATCTTTCCACTTACTTGAAGTGTCTATATACTCTAAACAGAATATCCTGCACTTTTGCGGATAGCACACAATTATAATAACTATCAGTATTATATGCAGCAGCAGTAACTCTCGGAGTTTTCTCCCCTGCATTTGTCGCAACAGGCAGACCAATCATCATATACCAGTGCAGTGTTTACTCATTACTAATTCCAAAGATAGACTGATCTATGTGTTCATAGTCTTTTCTTCAAACTGAAATTCTCGTAATCTGATTGAATCTGCAGTAACCTTCTTATAATCTTCTTATTGATAATAAATGTTCCTGTCAAACAGCATAATGAATAATGTAGTGTATATTGCACAGAATAATTCATCTTAAAAAAACCTGAAATATTTTATCACCAATTTTAGGGATTACAAAAATGTTTACTTAAAAAATGCATACTTTTAAAATAACGTAGGTCTTTTAATTACGAGTATTCTGATATAAGTCCCATCTCAAAATTTCCCATATCTCGATAGTTATTCAAATTAATGTGTTTTATGCAATATCCCTTAAAATAATTACACACTCTCCCACACGTGCACTACACATGCAGCTAAGTATCCTTACACATCATTTTATTGCACTTGAAGTTGTTTTACAAGTCTAAAAATACTTAAACATTTTTCACAGTGTTCCTTATCAACCAATTTACAATGCTCAAACCTGCAATCTCTACTGCTTATTCATATACCATCTTTATATGCTAGCATATGCTTTATTATCTGCTACATTCCATATATAATTAAAATGTCCATTGCAATATATACATTCATTGTTGCTTTGGATTTAGTTCAATTAGAAGAAAAAGAAAAACATCCACAATTTAAAAAAATTCTATTATAACAAGATTACCTAATAGGCTGTGTTTTCAAAATTACTTAGATTTGGTACTCAGTTTAGTGGAGTATAATAGAAGAAGCCTGCCTACAAGCACTTTATAAGCAGGCTCATAGCCAGGGAGGCATGATGGGTCCTGCCTACTCTTAAATAAATTTTGCCCAACCTTAGGCTTTAAAAAAAAAATCCCAATAATTTGTATTCATGACATTTCATTTTAAAATCTAATTGAGTTAAACCAGAGTAAAATAAGAGTTGAAAATCTTATTGATTTAAGCAGCAAAATAAAAGATGTTTTCTCAACTTGAACTTGTGTGGCCTCTAGAGCTCATTATAGAATTACCAACGCCATGTTGCGCTAGTGCAGAGGTCTTTTTAAAATGAGTTTGATGTGTATGCTGTTTATGTAGTAATTAATAGAGATAGTGTTAGGTTTATTAAAAGGTGTGCAATTGTTGTGATAGTTGCCTGAATGTGACATCGGGCAACTTAGAAGTTGAAGCAACGTTTGAGGGATACATTTGTTATTAAACAAGAAGCCTCAAGTAGAACATAAAATAGGTAGTTTTGAATCCTGTAAGCCTAAAGTAGCAAACATGACAAGACTACACTGCTGAATCCACCTATGAAAGACTTTGGATATCATTACTGTTACGAAATCCAAGAAGCCTACCGTCTGTCAACACTCTTGTGTACCGTCTTGTGTTGGACAGTTGTTGGCCAATACTGCTCTTGCCCCTGGTGGATACATCAGCTATGAGGAGCAGGTTGGTTTTGGCAGGGACACCACGAGCATCAGTCCACAGGCACTGTCTTGTTGGATATGATCAAAGCCATTGACAAAGTCAAGTAGGAAGACTAGCTCTTCAGACTAACCCACACACCAGTACTATCATCCACTGTGCATTTCATACAGTCAGATTTAAACAAAACAGAAACCTCAGGATGAGTGTTAATGGGCCATCTTCGTGGATTCACCCCATTGCTGCAGTGTTCTTCTAGGATCTGCCAACCTCCTGTACATGAACAAAACCTGACAGTGTATTCCGGAGTCCCTCTTCTCTGACAATGCAATATTCCATTATAGGCTGTGTCTCCACAGGAGATAAGTGTAATACTACAATGTCATGTGGACATTCTACACTGGTTGTGGAAGTGATCAACCAGTCTAGTAGGAAGCGATCTGCTTGACGTGTAAATCCAACTTCCTTATGTCGGATGTTCGGCTAGACCAGCAAATCGACTTCAACGACCTCATGATTGACACCCTGAAAATCCCTAAAAAGGTTGAGGCATTGGAGTCAAAATTTTCCCCATGCTTTTGTGCAACAGCCACCTGGATGCCTGTAGAAAAATTTCATTGTGTATTGCAACGTATTTATGTGTGTGAATTTTTATGTACTTTAATTTGTATAGCCCCACGTTCTTTGGGAGCCAAATATGCAACAACACATATACATAAACACTTTACATATACACAAATTTAGCGTGACTGGTCTCACGTTCAAGATTGACAAATTATGAAACAATATAACATTTAAATTGGGTTTCAGGTGTATCTGCAATAAGAACTCTATGTAACTGGTAACGGTATTTCAAATTTATTTGATATTATTAAAAATTGTGCACATGGCACTGACTTCGATTTAAAACATTCGTTATTATTTGTTATTATGCCATAAGGCTTATGCTATATACATCCTTACTGACTAAATATTCTATTCTACTAATTATTGTATTAAAGAAAAATCTCATTTTCAGACTACTCAGTCAATTAATGTGTTTCAAAATATCAAAATAAACAACAGTCGACTGTTTTTTCATCCGTCGTTTATGATAACCTCTGTAATTTTTATAATTACAGTTATAATTATCGTTATTATAATTATCGTTCGCTTTATTTTTCTCGTGTGTAAATCTACCGTCATATTTACCACAATTTTGTGTAGTGTTTCGTCTAGACAATTTAATATGTTTCTTGTTATACCTACAGTGATATTTATCTCCGTAAGTGTAGTGTCTTATGTGTTTCACCTGTGTCATCTTGTGTGGCTTACTAGTGTTTGTGTGTCTCACAATAGGGATATCGCTATTAATAAGGTATGTTTTATTAACCTTTATTTGCTTCTCCCCCTTAATGTTAATTACTTTTTTATAATTATCGTTAGTAATTACGAACGTATTTTCTCTCTTATTTTTAATTCTTATGGTTTGTTTATATTCTACTGCCGTAATGTGCGTATTAGAATCGTCAATTCTTTCTACTAATTCCTCTTTTGCTTTCCTTTTTTCTCTTAATTTTTCGGTCTGTTTTGTAAAAAATTCTGTTAACTATTCTATTCGCGTTCTAATATTATTTTCTTTTACTTTTTCTGTTTGTTTGTTCTCTACTTCACCAAATACGGCTTGCATCATAGCTTGAAGTGCCTCTCCCATCCTCAAACTTCCTGATATTGCCATAGTGAATTATTATTAAAATATTTATTTAGTAGTAATTCTTTAACAATTATTATTGATAACCGTTCCCTACTTATTTATTTATTTCTTTATTTTTATTAATAGTTATTATTAATACTCATTACAGTTACACCTGTTACATAGACAAACAATATTATTCGTGGGCGCCAGCTGTGTGATTACGCAACAATTAACATTACATTCAATTACTGTTTAATATAAATAATAATTACATATTATACATTTTTCATTTAACACACTCTTTATTTTTTTAGAGCAAACATTTAGCTACATAAAAAAATTTTAATAGTTAAATGATGGGGATTGGGCCATACGTTCATGGGCTACAATTTATGTAACAAATTTTTGTACCTAAATTTAGGCATGTCGTGCCCCACGTCCAGGGCGACAAATATATGCAACGTATTTATGTGTGTGAATTTTTATGTACTTTAATTTGTATAGCCCCACGTTCTTTGGGAGCCAAATATGCAACAACACATATACATATACACAAACTTAGCGTGACCGGTCTTACGTTCAAGATTGACAAATTATGTAACAATATAACATTTAAATTGGGTTTCAGGTGTATCTGCAATAAGAACTATGTAACTGGTAACGGTATTTCAAATTTATTTGATATTAAAAATTGTGCGCATGGCACTGACTTCGATTTAAAACATTCGTTATTATTTGTTATTATGCCGTAAGGCTTATGCTATATACATCCTTACTGACTAAATATTCTATTCTACTAATTATTGTATTAAAGAAAAATCTCATTTTCAGACTACTCAGTCAATTAATGTGTTTCAAAATATCAATATTTAAATCTCTTTGTATATTGTAATGTACTCAAAATATTAATAGTTATTGAATTTATCTTTTGTTTCTCAGTACTGTTTTATCTCAAATACTAATTGTTTTCATTTAAATGCTTTGTAATCATTTTATCATATTAATTTGAGCTCTTGTTACGTTAATCGTATTTCTAAAACATCTATGATTTTAATTCTACTTTACAAGAAACATTGGCTCTTACTTTTAAATAAAATAGAAATGTCTTTAATTGTCTTTGAGTTCATTGTATGATTAAGATATAAATAAGTTATTACCTTATTGTCGTCAATCATACTCGATCATTTTGATCCATCTGTAGTTGTCCTCGTCTCGCACTCCAGCGTTGGCTGTCTCTCTCTTCTCCTCTTGTCCAGCGTCGGCTGTCTCTCTTCTCCTCTTGTCCAGCGTCGAATCGCTCTCTTCTTGTCCAGCGTCATATCACTCTCTGGAACTCTCCTCTTGTCCAGCGTCGAATCACTTCTTCTTGTCCAGCGTCGTATCACTCTCTGGAACTCTCCTCGTGCTGTTTCTGACGTCAATGGATCTTCTTATGTAATTCTTCTTATGTACTGCTGTTATTATTTAAAAATGATTGTATTTACAACTTAGTTACATAGTTGTATGTAACTGGAAAATTTAAACTATTTATAAAAAAAATAAATACGCCGTGCGGATAGGCATAAGCTCCCGCTGCACCGTAGATGATTTAAGAAAGAGAACCACTGTAGCTTGCGTGTCCTATTTATACCCATGTCTTGGTCGACACCTGCAGTGGTACGAAATCGACATGTCAGAAACTGTCTCTGGATTCAGTTCCCCCACTCTTTGTCAAATTCGCTATTTCTTATATTTCTGCGAATTGCAGAGTCCTGTAAGTATACTCTTATACTTATCTTATAACTATTTTTACAACACATGTTCACTGTAATTTTGGACATTGCAACTTAACCCTTTCGATTTGTACACAGTTATTTCACTATTACACTCGTACGGTGTGTCACTTTCGCGTGGTTTTCGTACACAGTATTTAGTAAATTTTATTACATTTTATTGTGGTTTTGGATTTTAATTCTTAATTATAGTTTATGAATAATTACAGAAAAACAGTAATTGTGGAATTATTCATCTTGGGGTGGCAAAGTCGCCTGCATAGACCTGCGTTCACACACACTAGCAAAATACTGGTGTACACACTTTCAGTTACATTTGTGTGTGTGTGCACGTCGATTCAGGTCGAAACACCTGTTGATATTTTTGTCTGAGCCAAGCTTGCAATCCCTGACATGCTTATTTCTAATACATTATTAATTATTTACAGTTTATTAGGTATATTTAAATTTTTATATTCAGTGCTCAGTACATCACTTATTTGTACTGTCGCATTATCGCTCTGCTTGGTAACAAAAAAAAATTTAATAAATTTATTTATTATAATTTTTTTTATTATTATTATTATATTTGCAAAAAAAATGTAACAAATAATAAAGAATAATATTCATCATTTCACCCTTAATTGGAGTGTATACAAATGTCTTACCTTCCCTCTTCGTACGCTCACTGCTCGTGACCTTGTAGTAGGGTGGCTTTAACAAACAGCTGATCTGACTGGTTTCATTGACCTCGTCGTTTTCATGTGTAGAACTTCCTAAATGACGTTGCGTGGAATTTACCAATTTCTTTCTTCTGTACCTCATCATATACGATGAAAGTGTGTTGTCCTACTCGCTGTCTTAACGTATACGGTCCATTATAAAGTCTGAAGAATTTCTTCGCCGTATTATCACTCCGTTTTCCCACTGGATTTGCTTTGAGTAGTATACTTTCTCCCACGTTGAATTGTTGTAGCTTGTGAGTTAGATTAAATCTCTCTATTCTCTTGTTACCTCTTTCTCTTATCCGTTGCTTTGCGTATTCAATTTTCGCACTTATTGGTATAGGTACATTTTGGTTATTAGGTTTGTTTATATAATTAGTCCAAAATCTGTTTGGCTTCTTATCTTCTTCTAATTCCATTGCAGTGTATCCTGTTGCTTCACTATAATTTTCGTTAATGGCTTTTTCAAGAAATGGTAAATATTCTGCCCATTTATTGTGTTGATCATGGCAATATATTCGTAAATATTTACCTAATTCTTTGTTAACTCTCTCAGCAAGGTTTCCTTGAGGATGTCTTATGGATGTGAGTACAGGTTGTATTCCATTTTCCCTTAACGTCCTCTCACATTTTTCACTTTGGAATTGTACACCTTGATCACTGAGTACCTTCTTCATTTTTCCATATAACGGAATATATTTCTGCAGTAGTATCTTTAGAACAACTTTGGTTGTGGGTCGCATAATTGGGTACAGTCGTACTGCCTTGGAAAACACATCGATATATTCCAATATGTGCTTCACACCTCGACTTGATCGCGGTAGTGGTCCCAGAAAATCCACTGCAATTAGCTCTCCTCTTTGTTCTCCTTCTGTATACTCTGCATTCCTACATCTGTGTGTAAATTCGGTCCTTAATTTTATATTATCTTACTCATACATTCTTACCTTCACTTCTAATCTTCCTTAACTCTTTTCTTAACATGACATTACTTTATCTAATACATTACTTATACAATACATTAACATTCATTACCTTTTATTACATTTCTTTAACATTACCTTTCTGATCGCTACTACTTTCCTGAAATACACTTCCGTAACAGAATACTCTTTTAGCTTTGTAGTGTGTCGCATGATCGGTTACAGAGGAACTGTCTTGGAAAACAACGATATTTTTCTCGAAGTCCTTAATCCTAAGTAGTCTCTGCCCATTTGACTTTTCACTCTTGCTTTCTTCTGTGTCCTTGTATCTCCATTAAGTTTTCGCTTGATCAGCCGTTCTAATAATTATGGCAATTATTTCTATTCCTAACCCTTTCTTCATATTAATAACAACAATAACATCTTTTACCATTACTTCCTTAAATATTTCTCTACAATAGCATTCCTTACCATCAATAATACATTTCTTAATTATACTCTCTTATATTATTACACATATTATTTCTTATTATTAATAATTAATAGTTATATTATTTTATTTTTAAAATAATTATTCATTCCATTCGGGTATTGAGTTCTGAGTTCAGTGTGTAGTTTGATCTTACACCCCTCGTTATAACAATTGCATTGTCCGTCGTCTACCGGACGTATATTGTTCCTTTGTAGCGTAGTCGCCGTGCTTACCATTGTTCTCACCCTCGTGTAAACAACGTCCGCGTTCCATTGTATTACTGCGATGTTTGTTTTTATCGTAGAAGTCACCTGTTTGTCGCTGCGTTGAATTGTTGCTGCCTTTATCGCGTGATCCACTTGTCTATAGGGTGAATACTTTATCCTCCCTCTATTTCTCTCGTAACGGTCTCATTTCATAATTCTCTCCTCATGAATGCATTGCGTATGTTCAGTCTGCTTGAGGCCCATATAAACAACTGTCGACTGTTTTTTCATCCGTCGTTTATGATAACCTCTGTAATTTTTATAATTACAGTTATAATTATCGTTCTTCGTATTGTTTAAATTAGCAGCCATCCTTACTTTTCTTTTATAAAATTGCTAAACTGCTATAATTGTTTTTATTATTTAGACAAAGCTTTTCGTCATTACTGACATCTTCAAGTCTTAAACAACCTTTTCGTCATTACTGACATCTTCAAGTCTTAAACAACGTAGAATTATGGTTGTTTAAGACTTGAAGATGTCAGTAATGACGAAAAGCTTTGTCTAAATAATAAATACAATTATAGCAGTTTAGCAATTTTATAAAAGAAAAATAATTATCGTTATTATAATTATCGTTCGCTTTATATTTCTCGTGTGTAAATCTACCGTCATATTTACCACAATTTTGTGTAGTGTTTCGTCTAGACGATTTAATATGTTTCTTGTTATACCTACAGTGATATTTATCTCCGTAAGTGTAGTGTCTTATGTGTTTCACCTGTGTCATCTTGTGTGGCTTACTAGTGTTTGTGTGTCTCACAATAGGGATATCGCTATTAATAAGGTATGTTTTATTAACCTTTATTTGCTTCTCCCCCTTAATGTTAATTACTTTTTTATAATTATCGTTAGTAATTACGAACGTATTTTCTCTCTTATTTTTAATTCTTATGGTTTGTTTATATTCTACTGCCGTAATGTGCGTATTAGAATCGTCAATTCTTTCTACTAATTCCTCTTTTGCTTTCCTTTTTTCTCTTAATTTTTCGGTCTGTTTTGTAAAAAATTCTGTTAACTATTCTATTCGCGTTCTAATATTATTTTCTTTTACTTTTTCTGTTTGTTTGTTCTCTACTTCACCAAATACGGCTTGCATCATAGCTTGAAGTGCCTCTCCCATCCTCAAACTTCCTGATATTGCCATAGTGAATTATTATTAAAATATTTATTTAGTAGTAATTCTTTAACAATTATTATTGATAACCGTTCCCTACTTATTTATTTATTTATTTATTTTTATTAATAGTTATTATTAATACTCATTACAGTTACACCTGTTACATAGACAAACAATATTATTCGTGGGTGCCAGCTGTGTGATTACGCAACAATTAACATTACATTCAATTACTGTTTAATATAAATAATAATTACATATTATACATTTTTCATTTAACACACTCTTTATTTTTTTAGAGCAAACATTTAGCTACATAAAAAAATTTTAATAGTTAAATGATGGGGATCGGGCCATACGTTCATGGGCTACAATTTATGTAACAAATTTTTGTAACTAAATTTAGGCATGTCGTGCCCCACGGCCAGGGCGACAAATATATGCAACGTATTTATGTGTGTTAATTTTGTTGTACTTTAATTTGTATAGCCCCACGTTCTTTGGGAGCCAAATATGCAACAACACATATACATAAACACATATACATATACACAAATTTAGCGTGACCGGTCTTACGTTCAAGATTGACAAATTATGTAACAATATAACATTTAAATTGGGTTTCAGGTGTATCTGCAATAAGAACTCTATGTAACTGGTAACGGTATTTCAAATTTATTTGATATTAAAAATTGTGCACATGGCACTGACTTCGATTTAAAACATTCGTTATTATTTGTTATGCCGTAAGGCTTATGCTATATACATCCTTACTGACTAAATATTCTATTCTACTAATTATTGTATTAAAGAAAAATCTCATTTTCAGACTACTCAGCCAATTAATGTGTTTCAAAATATCAATATTTAAATCTCTTTTTATATATTGTAATGTACTCAAAATATTAATAGTTATTGAATTTATCTTTTGTTTCTCAGTACTGTTTTATCTCAAATACTAATTGTTTTCATTTAAATGCTTTGTAATCATTTTATCATATTAATTTGAGCTCTTGTTACGTTAATCGTATTTCTAAAACATCTATGATTTTAATTCTACTTTACAAGAAACATTGGCTCTTACTTTTAAATAAAATAGAAATGTCTTTAATTGTCTTTGAGTTCATTGTATGATTAAGATATAAATAAGTTGTTTATCACCTTATTGTCGTCAATCATACTCGATCATTTTGATCCATCTGTAGTTGTCCTCGTCTCGCACTCCAGCGTCGGCTGTCTCTCTCTTCTCCTCTTGTCCAGCGTCGGCTGTCTCTCTTCTCCTCTTGTCCAGCGTCATATCACTCTCTGGAACTCTCCTCTTGTCCAGCGTCGAATCACTTCTTCTTGTCCAGCGTCGTATCACTCTCTGGAACTCTCCTCGTGCTGTTTCTGACGTCAATGGATCTTCTTATGTAATTCTTCTTATGTACTGCTGTTATTATTTAAAAATGATTGTATTTACAACTTAGTTACATAGTTGTATGTAACTGGAAAATTTAAACTATTTATAAAAAAAATAAATACGCCGTGCGGATAGGCATAAGCTCCCGCTGCACCGTAGATGATTTAAGAAAGAGAACCACTGTAGCTTGCGTGTCCTATTTATACCCATGTCTTGGTCGACACCTGCAGTGGTACGAAATCGACATGTCAGAAACTGTCTCTGGATTCAGTTCCCCCACTCTTTGTCAAATTCGCTATTTCTTATATTTCTGCGAATTGCAGAGTCCTGTAAGTATACTCTTATACTTATCTTATAACTATTTTTACAACACATGTTCACTGTAATTTTGGACATTGCAACTTAACCCTTTCGATTTGTACACAGTTATTTCACTATTACACTCGTACGGTGTGTCACTTTCGCGTGGTTTTCGTACACAGTATTTAGTAAATTTTATTACATTTTATTGTGGTTTTGGATTTTAATTCTTAATTATAGTTTATGAATAATTACAGAAAAACAGTAATTGTGCAATTATTCATCTTGGGATGGCAAAGTCGCCTGCATAGACCTGCGTTCACACACACTAGCAAAATACTGGTGTACACACTTTCAGTTACATTTGTGTGTGTGTGCACGTCGATTCAGGTCGAAACACCTGTTCATATTTTTGTCTGAGCCAAGCTTGCAATCCCTGACATGCTTATTTCTAATACATTATTAATTATTTACAGTTTATTAGGTATATTTAAATTTTTATATTCAGTGCTCAGTACATCACTTATTTGTACTGTCGCATTATCCCTCTGCTTGGTAACAAAAAAAAATTTAATAAATTTATTTATTATAATTTTTTTTATTATTATTATTATATTTGCAAAAAAAATGTAACAAATAATAAAGAATAATATTCATCATTTCACCCTTAATTGGAGTGTATACAAATGTCTTACCTCCCCTCTTCGTACGCTCACTGCTCGTGACCTTGTAGTAGGGTGGCTTTAACAAACAGCTGATCTGACTGGTTTCATTGACCTCGTCGTTTTCATGTGTAGAACTTCCTAAATGACGTTGCGTGGAATTTACCAATTTCTTTCTTCTGTACCTCATCATATACGATGAAAGTGTGTTGTCCTACTCACTGTCTTAACGTATACGGTCCATTATAAAGTCTGAAGAATTTCTTCGCCGTATTATCACTCCGTTTTCCCACTGGATTTGCTTTGAGTAGTATACTTTCTCCCACGTTGAATTGTTGTAGCTTGTGAGTTAGATTAAATCTCTCTATTCTCTTGTTACCTCTTTCTCTTATCCGTTGCTTTGCGTATTCAATTTTCGCACTTATTGGTATAGGTACATTTTGGTTATTAGGTTTGTTTATATACTTAGTCCAAAATCTGTTTGGCTTCTTATCTTCTTCTAATTCCATTGCAGTGTATCCTGTTGCTTCACTATAATTTTCGTTAATGGCTTTTTCAAGAAATGGTAAATATTCTGCCCATTTATTGTGTTGATCATGGCAATATATTCGTAAATATTTACCTAATTCTTTGTTAACTCTCTCAGCAAGGTTTCCTTGAGGATGTCTTATGGATGTGAGTACAGGTTGTATTCCATTTTCCCTTAACGTCCTCTCACATTTTTCACTTTGGAATTGTACACCTTGATCACTGAGTACCTTCTTCATTTTTCCATATAACGGAATATATTTCTGCAGTAGTATCTTTAGAACAACTTTGGTTGTGGGTCGCATAATTGGGTACAGTCGTACTGCCTTGGAAAACACATCGATATATTCCAATATGTGCTTCACACCTCGACTTGATCGCGGTAGTGGTCCCAGAAAATCCACTGCAATTAGCTCTCCTTTGTTCTCCTTCTGTATACTCTGCATTCCTACATCTGTGTGTAAATTCGGTCCTTAATTTTATATTATCTTACTCATACATTCTTACCTTCACTTCTAATCTTCCTTAACTCTTTTCTTAACATGACATTACTTTATCTAATACATTACTTATACAATACATTAACATTCATTACCTTTTATTACATTTCTTTAACATTACCTTTCTGATCGCTACTACTTTCCTGAAATACACTTCCGTAACAGAATACTCTTTTAGCTTTGTAGTGTGTCGCATGATCGGTTACAGAGGAACTGTCTTGGAAAACAACGATATTTTTCTCGAAGTCCTTAATCCTAAGTAGTCTCTGCCCATTTGACTTTTCACTCTTGCTTTCTTCTGTGTCCTTGTATCTCCATTAAGTTTTCGCTTGATCAGCCGTTCTAATAATTATGGCAATTATTTCCATTCCTAACCCTTTCTTCATATTAATAACAACAATAACATCTTTTACCATTACTTCCTTAAATATTTCTCTACAATAGCATTCCTTACCATCAATAATACATTTCTTAATTATACTCTCTTATATTATTACACATATTATTTCTTATTATTAATAATTAATAGTTATATTATTTTATTTTTAAAATAATTATTCATTCCATTCGGGTATTGAGTTCTGAGTTCAGTGTGTAGTTTGATCTTACACCCCTCGTTATAACAATTGCATTGTCCGTCGTCTACCGGACGTATATTGTTCCTTTGTAGCGTAGTCGCCGTGCTTACCATTGTTCTCACCCTCGTGTAAACAACGTCCGCGTTCCATTGTATTACTGCGATGTTTGTTTTTATCGTAGAAGTCACCTGTTCGTCGCTGCGTTGAATTGTTGCTGCCTTTATCGCGTGATCCACTTGTCTATAGGGTGAATACTTTATCCTCCCTCTATTTCTCTCGTAACGGTCGCATTTCATAATTCTCTCCTCATGAATGCATTGCGTATGTTCAGTCTGCTTGAGGCCCATATAAACAACTGTCGACTGTTTTTTCATCCGTCGTTTATGATAACCTCTGTAATTTTTATAATTACAGTTATAATTATCGTTATTATAATTATCGTTCGCTTTATATTTCTCGTGTGTAAATCTACCGTCATATTTACCACAATTTTGTGTAGTGTCTCGTCTAGACAATTTAATATGTTTCTTGTTATACCTACAGTGATATTTATCTCCGTAAGTGTAGTGTCTTATGTGTTTCACCTGTGTCATCTTGTGTGGCTTACTAGTGTTTGTGTGTCTCACAATAGGGATATCGCTATTAATAAGGTATGTTTTATTAACCTTTATTTGCTTCTCCCCCTTAATGTTAATTACTTTTTTATAATTATCGTTAGTAATTACGAACGTATTTTCTCTCTTATTTTTAATTCTTATGGTTTGTTTATATTCTACTGCCGTAATGTGCGTATTAGAATCGTCAATTCTTTCTACTAATTCCTCTTTTGCTTTCCTTTCTTCTCTTAATTTTTCGGTCTGTTTTGTAAAAAATTCTGTTAACTCTTCTATTCGCGTTCTAATATTATTTTCTTTTACTTTTTCTGTTTGTTTGTTCTCTACTTCACCAAATACGGCTTGCATCATAGCTTGAAGTGCCTCTCCCATCCTCAAACTTCCTGATATTGCCATAGTGAATTATTATTAAAATATTTATTTAGTAGTGATTCTTTAACAATTATTATTGATAACCGTTCCCTACTTATTTATTTATTTCTTTATTTTTATTAATAGTTATTATTAATACTCATTACAGTTACACCTGTTACATAGACAAACAATATTATTCGTGGGCGCCAGCTGTGTGATTACGCAACAATTAACATTACATTCAATTACGGTTTAATATAAATAATAATTACATATTATACATTTTTCATTTAACATACTCTTTATTTTTTTAGAGCAAACATTTAGCTACATAAAAAAATTTTAATAGTTAAATGATGGGGATCGGGCCATACGTTCATGGGCTACAATTTATGTAACAAATTTTTGTACCTAAATTTAGGCATGTCGTGCCCCACGTCCAGGGTGACAAATATATGCAACGTATTTATGTGTGTGAATTTTTATGTATTTTAATTTGTATAGCCCCACGTTCTTTGGGAGCCAAATATGCAACAACACATATACATAAACACATATACATATACACAAATTTAGCGTGACCGGTCTTACGTTCAAGATTGACAAATTATGTAACAATATAACATTTAAATTGGGTTTCAGGTGTATCTGCAATAAGAACTCTATGTAACTGGTAACGGTATTTCAAATTTATTTGATATTAAAAATTGTGCACATGGCACTGACTTCGATTTAAAACATTCGTTATTATTTGTTATTATGCCGTAAGGCTTATGCTATATACATCCTTACTGACTAAATATTCTATTCTACTAATTATTGTATTAAAGAAAAATCTCATTTTCAGACTACTCAGTCAATTAATGTGTTTCAAAATATCAATATTTAAATCTCTTTTTATATATTGTAATGTACTCAAAATATTAATAGTTATTGAATTTATCTTTTGTTTCTCAGTACTGTTTTATCTCAAATACTAATTGTTTTCATTTAAATGCTTTGTAATCATTTTATCATATTAATTTGAGCTCTTGTTACGTTAATCGTATTTCTAAAACATCTATGATTTTAATTCTACTTTACAAGAAACATTGGCTCTTACTTTTAAATAAAATAGAAATGTCTTTAATTGTCTTTGAGTTCATTGTATGATTAAGATATAAATAAGTTGTTTATCACCTTATTGTCGTCAATCATACTCGATCATTTTGATCCATCTGTAGTTATCCTCGTCTCGCACTCCAGCGTTGGCTGTCTCTCTCTTCTCCTCTTGTCCAGCGTCGGCTGTCTCTCTTCTCCTCTTGTCCAGCGTCGAATCGCTCTCTTCTTGTCCAGCGTCGTATCACTCTCTGGAACTCTCCTCTTGTCCAGCGTCGAATCACTTCTTCTTGTCCAGCGTCGTATCACTCTCTGGAACTCTCCTCGTGCTGTTTCTGACGTCAATGGATCTTCTTATGTAATTCTTCTTATGTACTGCTGTTATTATTTAAAAAATGATTGTATTTACAACTTAGTTACATAGTTGTATGTAACTGGAAAATTTAAACTATTTATAAAAAAAATAAATACGCCGTGCGGATAGGCATAAGCTCCCGCTGCACCGTAGATGATTTAAGAAAGAGAACCACTGTAGCTTGCGTGTCCTATTTATACCCATGTCTTGGTCGACACCTGCAGTGGTACGAAATCGACATGTCAGAAACTGTCTCTGGATTCAGTTCCCCCACTCTTTGTAAAATTCGCTATTTCTTATATTTCTGCGAATTGCAGAGTCCTGTAAGTATACTCTTATACTTATCTTATAACTATTTTTACAACACATGTTCACTGTAATTTTGGACATTGCAACTTAACCCTTTCGATTTGTACACAGTTATTTCACTATTACACTCGTACGGTGTGTCACTTTCGCGTGGTTTTCGTACACAGTATTTAGTAAATTTTATTACATTTTATTGTGGTTTTGGATTTTAATTCTTAATTATAGTTTATGAATAATTATAGAAAAACAGTAATTGTGCAATTATTCATCTTGGGGTGGCAAAGTCGCCTGCATAGACCTGCGTTCACACACACTAGCAAAATACTGGTGTACACACTTTCAGTTACATTTGTGTGTGTGTGCACGTCGATTCAGGTCGAAACACCTGTTCATATTTTTGTCTGAGCCAAGCTTGCAATCCCTGACATGCTTATTTCTAATACATTATTAATTATTTTCAGTTTATTAGGTATATTTAAATTTTTATAATCAGTGCTCAGTACATCACTTATTTGTACTGTCGCATTATCCCTCTGCTTGGTAACAAAAAAAAATTTAATAAATTTATTTATTATAATTTTTTTTATTATTATTATTATATTTGCAAAAAAATGTAACAAATAATAAAGAATAATATTCGTCATTTCACCCTTAATTTGAGTGTATACAAATGTCTTACCTCCCCTCTTCGTACGCTCACTGCTCGTGACCTTGTAGTAGGGTGGCTTTAACAAACAGCTGATCTGACTGGTTTCATTGACCTCGTCGTTTTCATGTGTAGAACTTCCTAAATGACGTTGCGTGGAATTTACCAATTTCTTTCTTCTGTACCTCATCATATACGATGAAAGTGTGTTGTCCTACTCGCTGTCTTAACGTATACGGTCCATTATAAAGTCTGAAGAATTTCTTCGCCGTATTATCACTCCGTTTTCCCACTGGATTTGCTTTGAGTAGTATACTTTCTCCCACGTTGAATTGTTGTAGCTTGTGAGTTAGATTAAATCTCTCTATTCTCTTGTTACCTCTTTCTCTTATCCGTTGCTTTGCGTATTCAATTTTCGCACTTATTGGTATAGGTACATTTTGGTTATTAGGTTTGTTTATATACTTAGTCCAAAATCTGTTTGGCTTCTTATCTTCTTCTAATTCCATTGCAGTGTATCCTGTTGCTTCACTATAATTTTCGTTAATGGCTTTTTCAAGAAATGGTAAATATTCTGCCCATTTATTGTGTTGATCATGGCAATATATTCGTAAATATTTACCTAATTCTTTGTTAACTCTCTCAGCAAGGTTTCCTTGAGGATGTCTTATGGATGTGAGTACAGGTTGTATTCCATTTTCCCTTAACGTCCTCTCACATTTTTCACTTTGGAATTGTACACCTTGATCACTGAGTACCTTCTTCATTTTTCCATATAACGGAATATATTTCTGCAGTAGTATCTTTAGAACAACTTTGGTTGTGGGTCGCATAATTGGGTACAGTCGTACTGCCTTGGAAAACACATCGATATATTCCAATATGTGCTTCACACCTCGACTTGATCGCGGTAGTGGTCCCAGAAAATCCACTGCAATTAGCTCTCCTCTTTGTTCTCCTTCTGTATACTCTGCATTCCTACATCTGTGTGTAAATTCGGTCCTTAATTTTATATTATCTTACTCATACATTCTTACCTTCACTTCTAATCTTCCTTAACTCTTTTCTTAACATGACATTACTTTATCTAATACATTACTTATACAATACATTAACATTCATTACCTTTTATTACATTTCTTTAACATTACCTTTCTGATCGCTACTACTTTCCTGAAATACACTTCCGTAACAGAATACTCTTTTAGCTTTGTAGTGTGTCGCATGATCGGTTACAGAGGAACTGTCTTGGAAAACAACGATATTTTTCTCGAAGTCCTTAATCCTAAGTAGTCTCTGCCCATTTGACTTTTCACTCTTGCTTTCTTCTGTGTCCTTGTATCTCCATTAAGTTTTCGCTTGATCAGCCGTTCTAATAATTATGGCAATTATTTCCATTCCTAACCCTTTCTTCATATTAATAACAACAATAACATCTTTTACCATTACTTCCTTAAATATTTCTCTACAATAGCATTCCTTACCATCAATAATACATTTCTTAATTATACTCTCTTATATTATTACACATATTATTTCTTATTATTAATAATTAATAGTTATATTATTTTATTTTTAAAATAATTATTCATTCCATTCGGGTATTGAGTTCTGAGTTCAGTGTGTAGTTTGATCTTACACCCCTCGTTATAACAATTGCATTGTCCGTCGTCTACCGGACGTATATTGTTCCTTTGTAGCGTAGTCGCCGTGCTTACCATTGTTCTCACCCTCGTGTAAACAACGTCCGCGTTCCATTGTATTACTGCGATGTTTGTTTTTATCGTAGAAGTCACCTGTTCGTCGCTGCGTTGAATTGTTGCTGCCTTTATCGCGTGATCCACTTGTCTATAGGGTGAATACTTTATCCTCCCTCTATTTCTCTCGTAACGGTCGCATTTCATAATTCTCTCCTCATGAATGCATTGCGTATGTTCAGTCTGCTTGAGGCCCATATAAACAACTGTCGACTGTTTTTTCATCCGTCGTTTATGATAACCTCTGTAATTTTTATAATTACAGTTATAATTATCGTTATTATAATTATCGTTCGCTTTATATTTCTCGTGTGTAAATCTACCGTCATATTTACCACAATTTTGTGTAGTGTCTCGTCTAGACAATTTAATATGTTTCTTGTTATACCTACAGTGATATTTATCTCCGTAAGTGTAGTGTCTTATGTGTTTCACCTGTGTCATCTTGTGTGGCTTACTAGTGTTTGTGTGTCTCACAATAGGGATATCGCTATTAATAAGGTATGTTTTATTAACCTTTATTTGCTTCTCCCCCTTAATGTTAATTACTTTTTTATAATTATCGTTAGTAATTACGAACGTATTTTCTCTCTTATTTTTAATTCTTATGGTTTGTTTATATTCTACTGCCGTAATGTGCGTATTAGAATCGTCAATTCTTTCTACTAATTCCTCTTTTGCTTTCCTTTCTTCTCTTAATTTTTCGGTCTGTTTTGTAAAAAATTCTGTTAACTCTTCTATTCGCGTTCTAATATTATTTTCTTTTACTTTTTCTGTTTGTTTGTTCTCTACTTCACCAAATACGGCTTGCATCATAGCTTGAAGTGCCTCTCCCATCCTCAAACTTCCTGATATTGCCATAGTGAATTATTATTAAAATATTTATTTAGTAGTGATTCTTTAACAATTATTATTGATAACCGTTCCCTACTTATTTATTTATTTCTTTATTTTTATTAATAGTTATTATTAATACTCATTACAGTTACACCTGTTACATAGACAAACAATATTATTCGTGGGCGCCAGCTGTGTGATTACGCAACAATTAACATTACATTCAATTACGGTTTAATATAAATAATAATTACATATTATACATTTTTCATTTAACATACTCTTTATTTTTTTAGAGCAAACATTTAGCTACATAAAAAAATTTTAATAGTTAAATGATGGGGATCGGGCCATACGTTCATGGGCTACAATTTATGTAACAAATTTTTGTACCTAAATTTAGGCATGTCGTGCCCCACGTCCAGGGTGACAAATATATGCAACGTATTTATGTGTGTGAATTTTTATGTATTTTAATTTGTATAGCCCCACGTTCTTTGGGAGCCAAATATGCAACAACACATATACATAAACACATATACATATACACAAATTTAGCGTGACCGGTCTTACGTTCAAGATTGACAAATTATGTAACAATATAACATTTAAATTGGGTTTCAGGTGTATCTGCAATAAGAACTCTATGTAACTGGTAACGGTATTTCAAATTTATTTGATATTAAAAATTGTGCACATGGCACTGACTTCGATTTAAAACATTCGTTATTATTTGTTATTATGCCGTAAGGCTTATGCTATATACATCCTTACTGACTAAATATTCTATTCTACTAATTATTGTATTAAAGAAAAATCTCATTTTCAGACTACTCAGTCAATTAATGTGTTTCAAAATATCAATATTTAAATCTCTTTTTATATATTGTAATGTACTCAAAATATTAATAGTTATTGAATTTATCTTTTGTTTCTCAGTACTGTTTTATCTCAAATACTAATTGTTTTCATTTAAATGCTTTGTAATCATTTTATCATATTAATTTGAGCTCTTGTTACGTTAATCGTATTTCTAAAACATCTATGATTTTAATTCTACTTTACAAGAAACATTGGCTCTTACTTTTAAATAAAATAGAAATGTCTTTAATTGTCTTTGAGTTCATTGTATGATTAAGATATAAATAAGTTGTTTATCACCTTATTGTCGTCAATCATACTCGATCATTTTGATCCATCTGTAGTTATCCTCGTCTCGCACTCCAGCGTTGGCTGTCTCTCTCTTCTCCTCTTGTCCAGCGTCGGCTGTCTCTCTTCTCCTCTTGTCCAGCGTCGAATCGCTCTCTTCTTGTCCAGCGTCGTATCACTCTCTGGAACTCTCCTCTTGTCCAGCGTCGAATCACTTCTTCTTGTCCAGCGTCGTATCACTCTCTGGAACTCTCCTCGTGCTGTTTCTGACGTCAATGGATCTTCTTATGTAATTCTTCTTATGTACTGCTGTTATTATTTAAAAAATGATTGTATTTACAACTTAGTTACATAGTTGTATGTAACTGGAAAATTTAAACTATTTATAAAAAAAATAAATACGCCGTGCGGATAGGCATAAGCTCCCGCTGCACCGTAGATGATTTAAGAAAGAGAACCACTGTAGCTTGCGTGTCCTATTTATACCCATGTCTTGGTCGACACCTGCAGTGGTACGAAATCGACATGTCAGAAACTGTCTCTGGATTCAGTTCCCCCACTCTTTGTAAAATTCGCTATTTCTTATATTTCTGCGAATTGCAGAGTCCTGTAAGTATACTCTTATACTTATCTTATAACTATTTTTACAACACATGTTCACTGTAATTTTGGACATTGCAACTTAACCCTTTCGATTTGTACACAGTTATTTCACTATTACACTCGTACGGTGTGTCACTTTCGCGTGGTTTTCGTACACAGTATTTAGTAAATTTTATTACATTTTATTGTGGTTTTGGATTTTAATTCTTAATTATAGTTTATGAATAATTATAGAAAAACAGTAATTGTGCAATTATTCATCTTGGGGTGGCAAAGTCGCCTGCATAGACCTGCGTTCACACACACTAGCAAAATACTGGTGTACACACTTTCAGTTACATTTGTGTGTGTGTGCACGTCGATTCAGGTCGAAACACCTGTTCATATTTTTGTCTGAGCCAAGCTTGCAATCCCTGACATGCTTATTTCTAATACATTATTAATTATTTTCAGTTTATTAGGTATATTTAAATTTTTATAATCAGTGCTCAGTACATCACTTATTTGTACTGTCGCATTATCCCTCTGCTTGGTAACAAAAAAAAATTTAATAAATTTATTTATTATAATTTTTTTTATTATTATTATTATATTTGCAAAAAAATGTAACAAATAATAAAGAATAATATTCGTCATTTCACCCTTAATTTGAGTGTATACAAATGTCTTACCTCCCCTCTTCGTACGCTCACTGCTCGTGACCTTGTAGTAGGGTGGCTTTAACAAACAGCTGATCTGACTGGTTTCATTGACCTCGTCGTTTTCATGTGTAGAACTTCCTAAATGACGTTGCGTGGAATTTACCAATTTCTTTCTTCTGTACCTCATCATATACGATGAAAGTGTGTTGTCCTACTCGCTGTCTTAACGTATACGGTCCATTATAAAGTCTGAAGAATTTCTTCTCCGTATTATCACTCCGTTTTCCCACTGGATTTGCTTTGAGTAGTATACTTTCTCCCACGTTGAATTGTTGTAGCTTGTGAGTTAGATTAAATCTCTCTATTCTCTTGTTACCTCTTTCTCTTATCCGTTGCTTTGCGTATTCAATTTTCGCACTTATTGGTATAGGTACATTTTGGTTATTAGGTTTGTTTATATACTTAGTCCAAAATCTGTTTGGCTTCTTATCTTCTTCTAATTCCATTGCAGTGTATCCTGTTGCTTCACTATAATTTTCGTTAATGGCTTTTTCAAGAAATGGTAAATATTCTGCCCATTTATTGTGTTGATCATGGCAATATATTCGTAAATATTTACCTAATTCTTTGTTAACTCTCTCAGCAAGGTTTCCTTGAGGATGTCTTATGGATGTGAGTACAGGTTGTATTCCATTTTCCCTTAACGTCCTCTCACATTTTTCACTTTGGAATTGTACACCTTGATCACTGAGTACCTTCTTCATTTTTCCATATAACGGAATATATTTCTGCAGTAGTATCTTTAGAACAACTTTGGTTGTGGGTCGCATAATTGGGTACAGTCGTACTGCCTTGGAAAACACATCGATATATTCCAATATGTGCTTCACACCTCGACTTGATCGCGGTAGTGGTCCCAGAAAATCCACTGCAATTAGCTCTCCTCTTTGTTCTCCTTCTGTATACTCTGCATTCCTACATCTGTGTGTAAATTCGGTCCTTAATTTTATATTATCTTACTCATACATTCTTACCTTCACTTCTAATCTTCCTTAACTCTTTTCTTAACATGACATTACTTTATCTAATACATTACTTATACAATACATTAACATTCATTACCTTTTATTACATTTCTTTAACATTACCTTTCTGATCGCTACTACTTTCCTGAAATACACTTCCGTAACAGAATACTCTTTTAGCTTTGTAGTGTGTCGCATGATCGGTTACAGAGGAACTGTCTTGGAAAACAACGATATTTTTCTCGAAGTCCTTAATCCTAAGTAGTCTCTGCCCATTTGACTTTTCACTCTTGCTTTCTTCTGTGTCCTTGTATCTCCATTAAGTTTTCGCTTGATCAGCCGTTCTAATAATTATGGCAATTATTTCCATTCCTAACCCTTTCTTCATATTAATAACAACAATAACATCTTTTACCATTACTTCCTTAAATATTTCTCTACAATAGCATTCCTTACCATCAATAATACATTTCTTAATTATACTCTCTTATATTATTACACATATTATTTCTTATTATTAATAATTAATAGTTATATTATTTTATTTTTAAAATAATTATTCATTCCATTCGGGTATTGAGTTCTGAGTTCAGTGTGTAGTTTGATCTTACACCCCTCGTTATAACAATTGCATTGTCCGTCGTCTACCGGACGTATATTGTTCCTTTGTAGCGTAGTCGCCGTGCTTACCATTGTTCTCACCCTCGTGTAAACAACGCCCGCGTTCCATTGTATTACTGCGATGTTTGTTTTTATCGTAGAAGTCACCTGTTCGTCGCTGCGTTGAATTGTTGCTGCCTTTATCGCGTGATCCACTTGTCTATAGGGTGAATACTTTATCCTCCCTCTATTTCTCTCGTAACGGTCACATTTCATAATTCTCTCCTCATGAATGCATTGCGTATGTTCAGTCTGCTTGAGGCCCATATAAACAACTGTCGACTGTTTTTTCATCCGTCGTTTATGATAACCTCTGTAATTTTTATAATTACAGTTATAATTATCGTTATTATAATTATCGTTCGCTTTATATTTCTCGTGTGTAAATCTACCGTCATATTTACCACAATTTTGTGTAGTGTTTCGTCTAGACAATTTAATATGTTTCTTGTTATACCTACAGTGATATTTATCTCCGTAAGTGTAGTGTCTTATGTGTTTCACCTGTGTCATCTTGTGTGGCTTACTAGTGTTTGTGTGTCTCACAATAGGGATATCGCTATTAATAAGGTATGTTTTATTAACCTTTATTTGCTTCTCCTCCTTAATGTTAATTACTTTTTTATAATTATCGTTAGTAATTACGAACGTATTTTCTCTCTTATTTTTAATTCTTATGGTTTGTTTATATTCTACTGCCGTAATGTGCGTATTAGAATCGTCAATTCTTTCTACTAATTCCTCTTTTGCTTTCCTTTCTTCTCTTAATTTTTTGGTCTGTTTTGTAAAAAATTCTGTTAACTCTTCTATTCGCGTTCTAATATTATTTTCTTTTACTTTTTCTGTTTGTTTGTTCTCTACTTCACCAAATACGGCTTGCATCATAGCTTGAAGTGCCTCTCCCATCCTCAAACTTCCTGATATTGCCATAGTGAATTATTATTAAATATTTATTTAGTAGTAATTCTTTAACAATTATTATTGATAACCGTTCCCTACTTATTTATTTATTTCTTTATTTTTATTAATAGTTATTATTAATACTCATTACAGTTACACCTGTTACATAGACAAACAATATTATTCGTGGGTGCCAGCTGTGTGATTATGCAACAATTAACATTACATTCAATTACTGTTTAATATAAATAATAATTACATATTATACATTTTTCATTTAACACACTCTTCATTTTTTTAGAGCAAACATTTAGCTACATAAAAAAATTTTAATAGTTAAATGATGGGGATCGGGCCATACGTTCATGGGCTACAATTTATGTAACAAATTTTTGTACCTAAATTTAGGCATGTCGTGCCCCACGGCCAGGGCGACAAATATATGCAACGTATTTATGTGTGTGAATTTTTATGTACTTTAATTTGTATAGCCCCACGTTCTTTGGGAGCCAAATATGCAACAACACATATACATAAACACATATACATATACACAAATTTAGCGTGACCGGTCTTACGTTCAAGATTGACAAATTATGTAACAATATAACATTTAAATTGGGTTTCAGGTGTATCTGCAATAAGAACTCTATGTAACTGGTAACGGTATTTCAAATTTATTTGATATTATTAAAAATTGTGCACATGGCACTGACTTCGATTTAAAACATTCGTTATTATTTGTTATTATGCCGTAAGGCTTATGCTATATACATCCTTACTGACTAAATATTCTATTCTACTAATTATTGTATTAAAGAAAAATCTCATTTTCAGACTAATCAGTCAATTAATGTGTTTCAAAATATCAATATTTAAATCTCTTTTTATATATTGTAATGTACTCAAAATATTAATAGTTATTGAATTTATCTTTTGTTTCTCAGTACTGTTTTATCTCAAATACTAATTGTTTTCATTTAAATGCTTTTAAATCATTTTATCATATTAATTTGAGCTCTTGTTACGTTAATCGTATTTCTAAAACATCTATGATTTTAATTCTACTTTACAAGAAACATTGGCTCTTACTTTTAAATAAAATAGAAATGTCTTTAATTGTCTTTGAGTTCATTGTATGATTAAGATATAAATAAGTTGTTTATCACCTTATTGTCGTCAATCATACTCAATCATTTTGATCCATCTGTAGTTGTCCTCGTCTCGCACTCCAGCGTCGGCTGTCTCTCTCTTCTCCTCTTGTCCAGCGTCGGCTGTCTCTCTTCTCCTCTTGTCCAGCGTCGAATCACTCTCTTCTTGTCCAGCGTCGTATCACTCTCTGGAACTCTCCTCTTGTCCAGCGTCGAATCACTTCTTCTTGTCCAGCATCGTATCACTCTCTGGAACTCTCCTCGTGCTGTTTCTGACGTCAGTGGATCTTCTTATGTAATTCTTCTTATGTACTGCTGTTAGTATTTAAAAATGATTGTATTTACAACTTAGTTACATAGTTGTATGTAACTGGAAAATTTAAACTATTTATAAAAAAAATAAATACGCCGTGCGGATAGGCATAAGCTCCCGCTGCACCGTGGATGATTTAAGAAAGAGAACCACTGTAGCTTGCGTGTCCTATTTATACCCATGTCTTGGTCGACACCTGCAGTGGTACGAAATCGACATGTCAGAAACTGTCTCTGGATTCAGTTCCCCCACTCTTTGTCAAATTCGCTATTTCTTATATTTCTGCGAATTGCAGAGTCCTGTAAGTATACTCTTATACTTATCTTATAACTATTTTTACAACACATGTTCACTGTAATTTTGGACATTGCAACTTAACCCTTTCGATTTGTACACAGTTATTTCACTATTACACTTGTACGGTGTGTCACATTCGCGTGGTTTTCGTACACAGTATTTAGTAAATTTTATTACATTTTATTGTGGTTTTGGATTTTAATTCTTAATTATAGTTTATGAATAATTACAGGAAAACAGTAATTGTGCAATTATTCATCTTGGGGTGGCAAAGTCGCCTGCATAGACCTGCGTTCACACACACTAGCAAAATACTGGTGTACACACTTTCAGTTACATTTGTGTGTGTGTGTGCACGTCGATTCAGGTCGAAACACCTGTTCATATTTTTGTCTGAGCCAAGCTTGCAATCCCTGACATGCTTATTTCTAATACATTATTAATTATTTACAGTTTATTAGGTATATTTAAATTTTTATATTCAATGCTCAGTACATCACTTATTTGTACTGTCGCATTATCCCTCTGCTTGGTAACAAAAAAAAATTTAATAAATTTATTTATTATAATTTTTTTTATTATTATTATTATATTTGCAAAAAAAAATGTAACAAATAATAAAGAATAATATTCGTCATTTCACCCTTAATTGGAGTGTATACAAATGTCTTACCTCCCCTCTTCGTACGCTCACTGCTCGTGACCTTGTAGTAGGGTGGCTTTAACAAACAGCTGATCTGACTGGTTTCATTGACCTCGTCGTTTTCATGTGTAGAACTTCCTAAATGACGTTGCGTGGAATTTACCAATTTCTTTCTTCTGTACCTCATCATATACGATGAAAGTGTGTTGTCCTACTCGCTGTCTTAACGTATACGGTCCATTATAAAGTCTGAAGAATTTCTTCGCCGTATTATCACTCCATTTTCCCACTGGATTTGCTTTGAGTAGTAATACCTTCTCCCATGTTGAATTGTTGTAGCTTGTGAGTTAGATTAAATCTCTCTATTCTCTTGTTACCTCTTTCTCTTATCCGTTGCTTTGCGTATTCAATTTTCACACTTATTGGTATAGGTACATTTTTGTTATTAGGTTTGTTTATATACTTAGTCCAAAATCTGTTTGGCTTCTTATCTTCTTCTAATTCCATTGCAGTGTATCCTGTTTTTACACTATAATTTTCGTTAATGGCTTTTTCAAGAAATGGTAAATATTCTGCCCATTTATTGTGTTGATCATGGAAATATATTCGTAAATATTTACCTAATTCTTTGTTAACTCTCTCAGCAAGGTTTCCTTGAGGATGTCTTATGGATGTGAGTACAGGTTGTATTCCATTTTCCCTTAACGTCCTCTCACATTTTTCACTTTGGAATTGTACACCTTGATCACTGAGTACCTTCTTCATTTTTCCATATAACGGAATATATTTCTGCAGTAGTATCTTTAGAACAACTTTGGTTGTTGGTCGCATAATTGGGTACAGTCAAGGCCACACTATACTACTGGCCGGAGTCATCCCCTCCACTCCACGCGCCACGTCACAGTAGGCGCCGGACCGTTTGCGCCACCAGCCCAATGCTTTTTTAGTCAGTATACACTTACACACGTGTTTCTATTCGTATACGAAGTTTTGCTGCAACTGTTTTTCATTCCGTACATTTGTGATAATAATATTAAAACATGCCAACTTCATGCTGCGTACCAGGATGCAAAAGCAATTATAACACAGATAGTTCAGTGACTGTTTTTAGATTCCCGAAGGATCCTATCCAGTGTCAAAAATGGCTAAATGCCATTCACAGAGCAAACTTCACGCCCAGCAAACGATCTGTTGTTTGCATTCGTCACTTCGACGAACGTTATATCGTGCGAGAGGACTCGGTGAAAAAAACCCGACGGCACTGTCTTGACTGTAAAACGACAGTGTGTGAAATTAGCTGCAGATGCATGTCCAACAGTTTTTGAAAACCAGCCCGTATATTTGACGACAAATCTACCTCCCCTTCGAAGAGACCCTGCAAACAGGAGAGAGGAAATCCGGCAGCAAGAAGAGGACCGGAAGAGCCAAGTAAAGATATTAGACACTATAAATAGCTTAAGTGATATTAAAGAAAGATATAAACTTAAGTGTGATGACCATGCCATTAAACATTTTCATTTGCACGCCAGTGAAGACACTTTAAATTTTTTCTCTGTTTATCAAACCAAAAGAGGTAATGTTAAAGTATTGATAAGTCTACTTATAAGTAAGGATTTGTCTTTTAATGTATTATCAACAGATTACATAATTATTAACGATGATCCAAAGATTTTAGAAATTAGTTATGGTAGAAAACATCTATGTTTATGGTCACAGTTAAACGCTTTACTCGAATACTTATCTAATGAGAACAGGCAGATTAATATTAATTGTAGTACTGAAGACCACATCAGCTCTGTAAATAGTTCTCTCGGTAGTCTAATTGATGACTGTTTGGATAATCCTGATGTAAGCAAAAGGTTAACATTTTTACAGGAACAATTTAATTTACTATTCAAAAAGAAAGTCAGTTATTGTGTAAATACTTTAGTTTGGTTCCCTATTTTACTTTTTGCTTTCCCAGGATCCTATAACTATATCAGGGTAGCTAAGCTTCTGACAATGCCACACCCAAAATATTTAAATAAATTTACTTTTAAATTAGGAGTTAATACTTCAGGTTTACAATCTGGCCACATGGACTACTTAAAGAAAAAAGTTAGTGTCTTTGAAGAAAATGAAAAGTTGTGATGCCTACTCCTTGATGAAATTTATGTTAAGCCCGAAATCAATTATAAGGGTGGGAAGGTTGAGGGTCTAGTAGTTAATGACCAAAATGCACCAGAGCCTGCAAGTACAGTCCAAGTTTTTATGATTTCCTCAATTATGTCCAAATACAAAGATGTCGTTGGGTTGTTCCCTATTAAAAATTTGTCTAGTGATATGCTGTTCACCTTAACAAATCTAGTAATAAAACTACTTACTGAGATAGGGTTTAAAGTATTTTGTTTGATATCTGATAACAACAGGGTAAACAGAAATACGTTTGAACGATTTTGTGGAGGCACTCTTCAAACAAAATTTGTAAACCCTTACTGTGAGTCACAGAATATTTATGTTATGTTCGATCCAGTTCACTTGTTTAAATGTATTAGAAATAACTGGTTAAACCAAGTAGATAACAGACAAACATTTGTGTTTCCAAATTTCGACAAAAATGACGTAAAAGAAATGGCTTGTGTATCAGATCTCAAAATCTTACATTTAAGTGAGGAAAATAACTGTGTTAAACTGGCTCCTGCACTGTAAAAAAAAGTGTTATTCCCAACATCAATAGAGAGGCAAAATGTTCATTTGTGCTGTAGGTTATTCGACGAGAAAAATATTGCTGCTTTGAATGAAAATTCGTCATTGACTAAAACAGAAACTAAGAGTAGTACAGCACATTTCATTCAGGTCATTTTAAAGTGGTGGAAGATTGTCAACGTAAAACATATGTACAAGGGAGTTAAATTTAATGACGAAAACTTTAAACCAATCCAGTCTGTAACAGATACTAATTTTGTTTTTTTGAAGTCTTTTAGTAAATGGTTAGTTAAATGGTTCAAGGGGAGGAGTTGACAAAAGCTAAAAGGAGAGGAAAATTAACCAATGAAACACATGTAGCATTGCTACATACTGTTAACACTTTAATGGAAATTATTTCGTTTCTCTTAGGAGACCCATCCGTTAGAGGCCAGATTTAGCCAGTATAGACAGATGAGTGGTGCATGTTACCATGTATCAGTCAAGCAGGTTTTGGAATCAGAAAAAAAAAACTAAAAACTTTGAGTTTGATTGATATTTACTCCTCTAGACACAGTAAAGTATGTATCAAAGATTTATTTATTTCCACAGCAGACTGTGAAGAAAGCGATAGTAATGATATGCATGACAACAGTAATCAAATTTTTGATGACCTGCAGGTAGACATAACTGATGTTACCTTATCAGAAAATGACACTTGAGGCCTTGTTTATATTGGTGGTTACTTGGTACACAGTATTTTAAAAAATAACTCTTGCACTGGGTGTACAGATTTCTTTACTACAACAAATACCGAGTCTGCTGTTGTACCACAAAAGGACAATTACTATTTTAATGTTATTAGTAGAGGATCTTTAAAATACCCTTCAGGTTATGTGATGGAAGTACTAAATTTAGCTTTCAAAGTGTTTACATTAATTGTATCTGACAGATACGAGACACAGTGTTTATTGTCCACTAATCAGAGAGTAGCGCTAAAATCCACTGTTTTAGGTTTTATTGACATCCATCATCCACAGAGAAATTGTAATATATGTAAAATTAATTTTAACAAACTTATCGATAAATGTTTATTTTCCTTTTGTAACATCTTATTAAACAATTATTCAAAATCTCGTAATGACAAATTCAATAAAAAAAGGAAAGATGCTCAGAATGATGTCAAATCGGACAAAAAGAGAAAAATACACAAATTTTACCCAAGTTCAGCGTTAACTTAGATAAATGTTAGACACAGAATTGTTAAGTTAGTCTAAATAACTTTATTGTAAGTAGATTTTAAATTACATGTAAATATGTTAGACGTAAGGCAATACGAGATTGTAATGCACCATCTTCAAATGATCAAATATTGTAAATAAATACTGAGCAGTTAGTAATCGGTTATTTCTTTAATTTTTCTGCTTACCCCGCTTCTGGTACTACTTATCATACATGATATAAAATCTTGTACAATACAACAGTTTGGCTGTTTATCTACATAAAGAAACTTGAAAAGTTATTTCCCCGATAAGCTGTCAGTTACCTTGATTCACAGCTTTTTTACATCCTTCGTGTCAATTGCACTTTCTCAAATGCTAAATATAACTGTTGTTGTTCACATATCTCTACATTTTTTCATACCAAGGTCTTTGTTAGTTCATACAGATTACAACCATATAGGACATGTTCAGGTAAACCATTACAGGTGTGTGTAGGAAAGGTTATTTGAGCACGCGACACAGTAAACAGCATTAGCGGCTGTGTTTCGTTTCGGCGCCTAGTGTGACGTCACGTTTCCAGCACTCCGGCCAGTAGTATAGTGTGGCCTTGGTACAGTCGTACTGCCTTGGAAAACACATCGATATATTCCAATATGTGCTTCACACCTCGACTTGATCGCGGTAGTGGTCCCAGAAAATCCACTGCAATTAGCTCTCCTTTGTTCTCCTTCTGTATACTCTGCATTCCTACATCTGTGTGTAAATTCGGTCCTTAATTTTATATTATCTTACTCATACATTCTTACCTTCACTTCTAATCTTCCTTAACTCTTTTCTTAACATGACATTACTTTATCTAATACATTACTTATACAATACATTAACATTCATTACCTTTTATTACATTTCTTTAACATTACCTTTCTGATCGCTACTACTTTCCTGAAATACACTTCCGTAACAGAATACTCTTTTAGCTTTGTAGTGTGTCGCATGATCGGTTACAGAGGAACTGTCTTGGAAAACAACGATATTTTTCTCGAAGTCCTTAATCCTAAGTAGTCTCTGCCCATTTGACTTTTCACTCTTGCTTTCTTCTGTGTCCTTGTATCTCCATTAAGTTTTCGCTTGATCAGCTGTTCTAATAATTATGGCAATTATTTCCATTCCTAACCCTTTCTTCATATTAATAACAACAATAACATCTTTTACCATTACTTCCTTAAATATTTCTCTACAATAGCATTCCTTACCATCAATAATACATTTCTTAATTATACTCTCTTATATTATTACACATATTATTTCTTATTATTAATAATTAATAGTTATATTATTTTATTTTTAAAATAATTATTCATTCCATTCGGGTATTGAGTTCTGAGTTCAGTGTGTAGTTTGATCTTACACCCCTCGTTATAACAATTGCATTGTCCGTCGTCTACCGGACGTATATTGTTCCTTTGTAGCGTAGTCGCCGTGCTTACCATTGTTCTCACCCTCGTGTAAACAACGTCCGCGTTCCATTGTATTACTGCGATGTTTGTTTTTATCGTAGAAGTCACCTGTTCGTCGCTGCGTTGAATTGTTGCTGCCTTTATCGCGTGATCCACTTGTCTATAGGGTGAATACTTTATCCTCCCTCTATTTCTCTCGTAACGGTCGCATTTCATAATTCTCTCCTCATGAATGCATTGCGTATGTTCAGTCTGCTTGAGGCCCATATAAACAACTGTCGACTGTTTTTTCATCCGTCGTTTATGATAACCTCTGTAATTTTTATAATTACAGTTACAATTATTGTTATTATAATTATCATTCGCTTTATATTTCTCGTGCGTAAGTCTACCGTCATATTTACCACAATTTTGTGTAGTGTTTCGTCTAGACAATTTAATATGTTTCTTGTTATACCTACAGTGATATTTATCTCCGTAAGTGTAGAGTCTTATGTGTTTCACCTGTGTCATCTTGTGTGGGTTACTAGTGTTTGTGTGTCCCACAATAGGGATATCGCTATTAATAAGGTATGTTTTATTAACCTTTATTTGCTTCTCCTCCTTAATGTTAATTACTTTTTTTTAATTATCGTTAGTAATTACGAACGTATTTTCTCTCTTATTTTTAATTCTTATGGTTTGTTTATATTCTACTGCCGTAACGTGCGTATTAGAATCGTCAATTCTTTCTACTAATCCCTCTTTTGCTTTTCTTTCTTCTCTTAATTTTTCAGTCTGTTTTGTAAAAAATTCTGTTAACTCTTCTATTCGCGTTCTAATATTATTTTCTTTTACTTTTTCTGTTTGTTTGTTCTCTACTTCACCAAATACGGCTTGCATCATAGCTTGAAGTGCCTCTCCCATCCTCAAACTTCCTGATATTGCCATGGTGAATTATTATTAAAATATTTATTTAGTAGTAATTCTTTAACAATTATTATTGATAACCGTTCCCTACTTATTTATTTATTTCTTTATTTTTATTAATAGTTATTATTAATACTCATTACAGTTACACCTGTTACATAGACAAACAATATTATTCGTGGGCGCCAGCTGTGTGATTACACAACAATTAACATTACATTCAATTACTGTTTAATATAAATAATAATTACATATTATACATTTTTCATTTAACACACTCTTTATTTTTTTAGAGCAACCATTTAGCTACATAAAAAAATTTTAATAGTTAAATGATGGGGATCGGGCCATACGTTCATGGGCTACAATTTATGTAACAAATTTTTGTACCTAAATTTAGGCATGTCGTGCCCCACGTCCAGGGCGACAAATATATGCAACGTATTTATGTGTGTGAATTTTTATGTACTTTAATTTGTATAGCCCCACGTTCTTTGGGAGCCAAATATGCAACAACACATATACATAAACACATATACATATACACAAATTTAGCGTGACCGGTCTTACGTTCAAGATTGACAAATTATGTAACAATATAACATTTAAATTGGGTTTCAGGTGTATCTGCAATAAGAACTCTATGTAACTGGTAACGGTATTTCAAATTTATTTGATATTAAAAATTGTGCACATGGCACTGACTTCGATTTAAAACATTCGTTATTATTTGTTATTATGCCGTAAGGCTTATGCTATATACATCATTACTGACTAAATATTCTATTCTACTAATTATTGTATTAAAGAAAAATCTCATTTTCAGACTACTCAGTCAATTAATGTGTTTCAAAATATTAATAGTTATTGAATTTATCTTTTGTTTCTCAGTACTGTTTTATCTCAAATACTAATTGTTTTCATTTAAATGCTTTGTAATCATTTTATCATATTAATTTGAGCTCTTGTTACGTTAATCGTATTTCTAAAACATCTATGATTTTAATTCTACTTTACTGAAACATTGGCTCTTACTTTTAAATAAAATAGAAATGTCTTTAATTGTCTTTGAGTTCATTGTATGATTAAGATATAAATAAGTTGTTTATCACCTTATTGTCGTCAATCATACTCGATCATTTTGATCCATCTGTAGTTGTCCTCGTCTCGCACTCCAGCGTCGGCTGTCTCTCTCTTCTCCTCTTGTCCAGCGCCGGCTGTCTTTCTTCTCCTCTTGTCCAGCGTCGAATCAGTCTCTTCTTGTCCAGCGTCGTATCACTCTCTGGAACTCTCCTCGTGCTGTTTCTGACGTCAATGGATCTTCTTATGTAATTCTTCTTATGTACTGCTGTTATTATTTAAAAATGATTGTATTTACAACTTAGTTACATAGTTGTATGTAACTGGAAAATTTAAACTATTTATAAAAAAAATAAATACGCCGTGCGGATAGGCATAAGCTCCCGCTGCACCGTAGATGATTTAAGAAAGAGAACCACTGTAGCTTGCGTGTCCTATTTATACCCATGTCTTGGTCGACACCTGCAGTGGTACGAAATCGACATGTCAGAAACTGTCTCTGGATTCAGTTCCCCCACTCTTTGTCAAATTCGCTATTTCTTATATTTCTGCGAATTGCAGAGTCCTGTAAGTATACTCTTATACTTATCTTATAACTATTTTTACAACACATGTTCACTGTAATTTTGGACATTGCAACTTAACCCTTTCGATTTGTACACAATTATTTCACTATTACACTCGTACGGTGTGTCACTTTCACGTGGTTTTCGTACACAGTATTTAGTAAATTTTATTACATTTTATTGTGGTTTTGGATTTTAATTCTTAATTATAGTTTATGAATAATTATAGAAAAACAGTAATTGTGCAATTATTCATCTTGGGGTGGCAAAGTCGCCTGCATAGACCTGCGTTCACACACACTAGCAAAATACTGGTGTACACACTTTCAGTTACATTTGTGTGTGTGTGCACGTCGATTCAGGTCGAAACACCTGTTCATATTTTTGTCTGAGCCAAGCTTGCAATCCCTGACATGCTTATTTCTAATACATTATTAATTATTTTCAGTTTATTAGGTATATTTAAATTTTTATATTCAGTGCTCAGTACATCACTTATTTGTACTGTCGCATTATCCCTCTGCTTGGTAACAAAAAAAAATTTAATAAATTTATTTATTATAATTTTTTTTATTATTATTATTATATTTGCAAAAAAAATGTAACAAATAATAAAGAATAATATTCGTCATTTCACCCTTAATTGGAGTGTATACAAATGTCTTACCTTCCCTCTTCGTACGCTCACTGCTCGTGACCTTGTAGTAGGGTGGCTTTAACAAACAGCTGATCTGACTGGTTTCATTGACCTCGTCGTTTTCATGTGTAGAACTTCCTAAATGACGTTGCGTGGAATTTACCAATTTCTTTCTTCTGTACCTCATCATATACGATGAAAGTGTGTTGTCCTACTCGCTGTCTTAACGTATACGGTCCATTATAAAGTCTGAAGAATTTCTTCGCCGTATTATCACTCCGTTTTCCCACTGGATTTGCTTTGAGTAGTATACTTTCTCCCATGTTGAATTGTTGTAGCTTGTGAGTTAGATTAAATCTCTCTATTCTCTTGTTACCTCTTTCTCTTATCCGTTGCTTTGCGTATTCAATTTTCACACTTATTGGTATAGGTACATTTTGGTTATTAGGTTTGTTTATATACTTAGTCCAAACTCTGTTTGGCTTCTTATCTTCTTCTAATTCCATTGCAGTGTATCCTGTTGCTTCACTATAATTTTCGTTAATGGCTTTTTCAAGAAATGGTAAATATTCTGCCCATTTATTGTGTTGATCATGGCAATATATTCGTAAATATTTACCTAATTCTTTGTTAACTCTCTCAGCAAGGTTTCCTTGAGGATGTTTTATGGATGTGAGTACAGGTTGTATTCCATTTTCCCTTAACGTCCTCTCACATTTTTCACTTTGGAATTGTACACCTTGATCACTGAGTACCTTCTTCATTTTTCCATATAACGGAATATATTTCTGCAGTAGTATCTTTAGAACAACTTTGGTTGTGGGTCGCATAATTGGGTACAGTCGAACTGCCTTGGAAAACACATCGATATATTCCAATATGTGCTTCACACCTCGACTTGATCGCGGTAGTGGTCCCAGAAAATCCACTGCAATTAGCTCTCCTTTGTTCTCCTTCTGTATACTCTGCATTCCTACATCTGTGTGTAAATTCGGTCCTTAATTTTATATTATCTTACTCATACATTCTTACCTTCACTTCTAATCTTCCTTAACTCTTTTCTTAACATGACATTACTTTATCTAATACATTACTTATACAATACATTAACATTCATTACCTTTTATTACATTTCTTTAACATTACCTTTCTGATCGCTACTACTTTCCTGAAATACACTTCCGTAACAGAATACTCTTTTAGCTTTGTAGTGTGTCGCATGATCGGTTACAGAGGAACTGTCTTGGAAAACAACGATATTTTTCTCGAAGTCCTTAATCCTAAGTAGTCTCTGCCCATTTGACTTTTCACTCTTGCTTTCTTCTGTGTCCTTGTATCTCCATTAAGTTTTCGCTTGATCAGCCATTCTAATAATTATGGCAATTATTTCCATTCCTAACCCTTTCTTCATATTAATAACAACAATAACATCTTTTACCATTACTTCCTTAAATATTTCTCTACAATAGCATTCCTTACCATCAATAATACATTTCTTAATTATACTCTCTTATATTATTACACATATTATTTCTTATTATTAATAATCAATAGTTATATTATTTTATTTTTAAAATAATTATTCATTCCATTCGGGTATTGAGTTCTGAGTTCAGTGTGTAGTTTGATCTTACACCCCTCGTTATAACAATTGCATTGTCCGTCGTCTACCGGACGTATATTGTTCCTTTGTAGCGTAGTTGCCGTGCTTACCATTGTTCTCACCCTCGTGTAAACAACGTCCGCATTCCATTGTATTACTGCGATGTTTGTTTTTATCGTAGAAGTCACCTGTTCGTCGCTGCGTTGAATTGTTGCTGCCTTTATCGCGTGATCCACTTGTCTATAGGGTGAATACTTTATCCTCCCTCTATTTCTCTCGTAACGGTCGCATTTCATAATTCTCTCCTCATGAATGCATTGCGTATGGTCAGTCTGCTTGAGGCCCATATAAACAACTGTCGACTGTTTTTTCATCCGTCGTTTATGATAACCTCTGTAATTTTTATAGTTACAGTTATAATTATCGTTCGCTTTATATTTCTCGTGTGTAAATCTACCGTCATATTTACCACAATTTTGTGTAGTGTTTTGTCTATACAATTTAATATGTTTCTTGTTATACCTACAGTGATATTTATCTCCGTAAGTGTAGTGTCTTATGTGTTTCACCTGTGTCATCTTGTGTGGCTTACTAGTGTTTGTGTGTCTCACAATAGGGATATCGCTATTAATAAGGTATGTTTTATTAACCTTTATTTGCTTCTCCTCCTTAATGTTAATTACTTTTTTATAATTATCGTTAGTAATTACGAACGTATTTTCTCTCTTAGTTTTAATTCTTATGGTTTGTTTATATTCTACTGCCGTAATGTGCGTATTAGAATCGTCAATTCTTTCTACTAATTCCTCTTTTGCTTTTCTTTCTTCTCCTAATTTTTCAGTCTGTTTTGTAAAAAATTCTGTTAACTCTTCTATTCGCGTTCTAATATTATTTTCTTTTACTTTTTCTGTTTGTTTGTTCTCTACTTCACCAAATACGGCTTGCATCATAGCTTGAAGTGCCTCTCCCATCCTCAAACTTCCTGATATTGCCATAGTGAATTATTATTAAAATATTTATTTAGTAGTAATTCTTTAACAATTATTATTGATAACCGTTCCCTACTTATTTCTTTATTTTTATTAATAGTTATTATTAATACTCATTACAGTTACACCTGTTACATAGACAAACAATATTATTCGTGGGCGCCAGCTGTGTGATTACGCAACAATTAACATTACATTCAATTACAGTTTAATATAAATAATAATTACATATTATACATTTTTCATTTAACACACTCTTTATTTTTTTAGAGCAACCATTTAGCTACATAAAAAAATTTTAATAGTTAAATGATGGGGATCGGGCCATACGTTCATGGGCTACAATTTATGTAACAAATTTTTGTACCTAAATTTAGGCATGTCGTGCCCCACGTCCAGGGCGACAAATATATGCAACGTATTTATGTGTGTGAATTTTTATGTACTTTAATTTGTATAGCCCCACGTTCTTTGGGAGCCAAATATGCAACAAAACATATACATAAACACATATACATATACACAAATTTAGCGTGACCGGTCTTACGTTCAAGATTGACAAATTATGTAACAATATAACATTTAAATTGGGTTTCAGGTGTATCTGCAATAAGAACTCTATGTAACTGGTAACGGTATTTCAAATTTATTTGATATTAAAAATTGTGCACATGGCACTGACTTCGATTTAAAACATTCGTTATTATTTGTTATTATGCCGTAAGGCTTATGCTATATACATCCTTACTGACTAAATATTCTATTCTACTAATTATTGTATTAAAGAAAAATCTCATTTTCAGACTACTCAGTCAATTAATGTGTTTCAAAATATCAATATTTAAATCTCTTTTTATATATTGTAATGTACTCAAAATATTAATAGTTATTGAATTTATCTTTTGTTTCTCAGTACTGTTTTATCTCAAATACTAATTGTTTTCATTTAAATGCTTTGTAATCATTTTATCATATTAATTTGAGCTCTTGTTACGTTAATCGTATTTCTAAAACATCTATGATTTTAATTCTACTTTACAAGAAACATTGGCTCTTACTTTTAAATAAAATAGAAATGTCTTTAATTGTCTTTGAGTTCATTGTATGATTAAGATATAAATAAGTTGTTTATCACCTTATTGTCGTCAATCATACTCGATCATTTTGATCCATCTGTAGTTGTCCTCGTCTCGCACTCCAGCGTCGGCTGTCTCTCTCTTCTCCTCTTGTCCAGCGTCGGCTGTCTCTCTTCTCCTCTTGTCCAGCGTCGAATCACTCTCTTCTTGTCCAGCGTCGTATCACTCTCTGGAACTCTCCTCTTGTCCAGCGTCGAATCACTTCTTCTTGTCCAGCGTCGTATCACTCTCTGGAACTCTCCTCGTGCTGTTTCTGACGTCAGTGGATCTTCTTATGTAATTCTTCTTATGTACTGCTGTTATTATTTAAAAATGATTGTATTTACAACTTAGTTACATAGTTGTATGTAACTGGAAAATTTAAACTATTTATAAAAAAAATAAATACGCCGTGCGGATAGGCATAAGCTCCCGCTGCACCGTGGATGATTTAAGAAAGAGAACCACTGTAGCTTGCGTGTCCTATTTATACCCATGTCTTGGTCGACACCTGCAGTGGTACGAAATCGACATGTCAGAAACTGTCTCTGGATTCAGTTCCCCCACTCTTTGTCAAATTCGCTAATTCTTATATTTCTGCGAATTGCAGAGTCCTGTAAGTATACTCTTATACTTATCTTATAACTATTTTTACAACACATGTTCACTGTAATTTTGGACATTGCAACTTAACCCTTTCGATTTGTACACAGTTATTTCACTATTACACTCGTACGGTGTGTCACTTTCGCGTGGTTTTCGTACACAGTATTTAGTAAATTTTATTACATTTTATTGTGGTTTTGGATTTTAATTCTTAATTATAGTTTATGAATAATTACAGAAAAACAGTAATTGTGCAATTATTCATCTTGGGGTGGCAAAGTCGCCTGCATAGACCTGCGTTCACACACACTAGCAAAATACTGGTGTACACACTTTCAGTTACATTTGTGTGTGTGTGCACGTCGATTCAGGTCGAAACACCTGTTCATATTTTTGTCTGAGCCAAGCTTGCAATCCCTGACATGCTTATTTCTAATACATATTAATTATTTACAGTTTATTAGGTATATTTAAATTTTTATATTCAATGCTCAGTACATCACTTATTTGTACTGTCGCATTATCCCTCTGCTTGGTAACAAAAAAAATTTAATAAATTTATTTATTATAATTTTTTTTATTATTATTATTATATTTGCAAAAAAAATGTAACAAATAATAAAGAATAATATTCGTCATTTCACCCTTAATTGGAGTGTATACAAATGTCTTACCTCCCCTCTTCATACGCTCACTGCTCGTGACCTTGCAGTAGGGTGGCTTTAACAAACAGCTGATCTGACTGGTTTCATTGACCTCGTCGTTTTCATGTGTAGAACTTCCTAAATGACGTTGCGTGGAATTTACCAATTTCTTTCTTCTGTACCTCATCATATATGATGAAAGTGTGTTGTCCTACTCGCTGTCTTAACGTATACGGTCCATTATAAAGTCTGAAGAATTTCTTCGCCGTATTATCACTCCATTTTCCCACTGGATTTGCTTTGAGTAGTATACTTTCTCCCATGTTGAATTGTTGTAGCTTGTGAGTTAGATTAAATCTCTCTATTCTCTTGTTACCTCTTTCTCTTATCCGTTGCTTTGCGTATTCAATTTTCACACTTATTGGTATAGGTACATTTTGGTTATTAGGTTTGTTTATATACTTAGTCCAAACTCTGTTTGGCTTCTTATCTTCTTCTAATTCCATTGCAGTGTATCCTGTTGCTTCACTATAATTTTCGTTAATGGCTTTTTCAAGAAATGGTAAATATTCTGCCCATTTATTGTGTTGATCATGGCAATATATTCGTAAATATTTACCTAATTCTTTGTTAACTCTCTCAGCAAGGTTTCCTTGAGGATGTCTTATGGATGTGAGTACAGGTTGTATTCCATTTTCCCTTAACGTCCTCTCACATTTTTCACTTTGGAATTGTACACCTTGATCACTGAGTACCTTCTTCATTTTTCCATATAACGGAATATATTTCTGCAGTAGTATCTTTAGAACAACTTTGGTTGTGGGTCGCATAATTGGGTACAGTCGTACTGCCTTGGAAAACACATCGATATATTCCAATATGTGCTTCACACCTCGACTTGATCGCGGTAGTGGTCCCAGAAAATCCACTGCAATTAGCTCTCCTTTGTTCTCCTTCTGTATACTCTGCATTCCTACATCTGTGTGTAAATTCGGTCCTTAATTTTATATTATCTTACTCATACATTCTTACCTTCACTTCTAATCTTCCTTAACTCTTTTCTTAACATGACATTACTTTATCTAATACATTACTTATACAATACATTAACATTCATTACCTTTTATTACATTTCTTTAACATTACCTTTCTGATCGCTACTACTTTCCTGAAATACACTTCCGTAACAGAATACTCTTTTAGCTTTGTAGTGTGTCGCATGATCGGTTACAGAGGAACTGTCTTGGAAAACAACGATATTTTTCTCGAAGTCCTTAATCCTAAGTAGTCTCTGCCCATTTGACTTTTCACTCTTGCTTTCTTCTGTGTCCTTGTATCTCCATTAAGTTTTCGCTTGATCAGCCGTTCTAATAATTATGGCAATTATTTCCATTCCTAACCCTTTCTTCATATTAATAACAACAATAACATCTTTTACCATTACTTCCTTAAATATTTCTCTACAATAGCATTCCTTACCATCAATAATAAATTTCTTAATTATACTCTCTTATATTATTACACATATTATTTCTTATTATTAATAATCAATAGTTATATTATTTTATTTTTAAAATAATTATTCATTCCTTTCGGGTATTGAGTTCTGAGTTCAGTGTGTAGTTTGATCTTACACCCCTCGTTATAACAATTGCATTGTCCGTCGTCTACCGGACGTATATTGTTCCTTTGTAGCGTAGTTGCCGTGCTTACCATTGTTCTCACCCTCGTGTAAACAACGTCCGCGTTCCATTGTATTACTGCGATGTTTGTTTTTATCGTAGAAGTCACCTGTTCGTCGCTGCGTTGAATTGTTGCTGCCTTTATCGCGTGATCCACTTGTCTATAGGGTGAATACTTTATCCTCCCTCTATTTCTCTCGTAACGGTCGCATTTCATAATTCTCTCCTCATGAATGCATTGCGTATGGTCAGTCTGCTTGAGGCCCATATAAACAACTGTCGACTGTTTTTTCATCCGTCGTTTATGATAACCTCTGTAATTTTTATAATTACAGTTATAATTATCGTTCGCTTTATATTTCTCGTGTGTAAATCTACCGTCATATTTACCACAATTTTGTGTAGTGTTTTGTCTATACAATTTAATATGTTTCTTGTTATACCTACAGTGATATTTATCTCCGTAAGTGTAGTGTCTTATGTGTTTCACCTGTGTCATCTTGTGTGGCTTACTAGTGTTTGTGTGTCTCACAATAGGGATATCGCTATTAATAAGGTATGTTTTATTAACCTTTATTTGCTTCTCCTCCTTAATGTTAATTACTTTTTTATAATTATCGTTAGTAATTACGAACGTCTTTTCTCTCTTATTTTTAATTCTTATGGTTTGTTTATATTCTACTGCCGTAATGTGCGTATTAGAATCGTCAATTCTTTCTACTAATCCCTCTTTTGCTTTTCTTTCTTCTCTTAATTTTTCAGTCTGTTTTGTAAAAAATTCTGTTAACTCTTCTATTCGCGTTCTAATATTATTTTCTTTTACTTTTTCTGTTTGTTTGTTCTCTACTTCACCAAATACGGCTTGCATCATAGCTTGAAGTGCCTCTCCCATCCTCAAACTTCCTGATATTGCCATAGTGAATTATTATTAAAATATTTATTTAGTAGTAATTCTTTAACAATTATTATTGATAACCGTTCCCTACTTATTTATTTATTTCTTTATTTTTATTAATAGTTATTATTAATACTCATTACAGTTACACCTGTTTCATAGACAAACAATATTATTCGTGGGCGCCAGCTGTGTGATTACGCAACAATTAACATTACATTCAATTGCTGTTTAATATAAATAATAATTACATATTATACATTTTTCATTTAACACACTCTTTATTTTTTTAGAGCAACCATTTAGCTACATAAAAAAATTTTTATAGTTAAATGATGGGGATCGGGCCATACGTTCATGGGCTACAATTTATGTAACAAATTTTTGTACCTAAATTTAGGCATGTCGTGCCCCACGTCCAGGGCGACAAATATATGCAACGTATTTATGTGTGTGAATTTTTATGTACTTTAATTTGTATAGCCCCACGTTCTTTGGGAGCCAAATATGCAACAAAACATATACATAAACACATATATATATATACACAAATTTAGCGTGACCGGTCTTACGTTCAAGATTGACAAATTATGTAACAATATAACATTTAAATTGGGTTTCAGGTGTATCTGCAATAAGAACTCTATGTAACTGGTAACGGTATTTCAAATTTATTTGATATTAAAAATTGTGCACATGGCACTGACTTCGATTTAAAACATTCGTTATTATTTGTTATTATGCCGTAAGGCTTATGCTATATACATCCTTACTGACTAAATATTCTATTCTACTAATTATTGTATTAAAGAAAAATCTCATTTTCAGACTACTCAGTCAATTAATGTGTTTCAAAATATCAATATTTAAATCTCTTTTTATATATTGTAATGTACTCAAAATATTAATAGTTATTGAATTTATCTTTTGTTTCTCAGTACTGTTTTATCTCAAATACTAATTGTTTTCATTTAAATGCTTTGTAATCATTTTATCATATTAATTTGAGCTCTTGTTACGTTAATCGTATTTCTAAAACATCTATGATTTTAATTCTACTTTACTGAAACATTGGCTCTTACTTTTAAATAAAATAGAAATGTCTTTAATTGTCTTTGAGTTCATTGTATGATTAAGATATAAATAAGTTGTTTATCACCTTATTGTCGTCAATCATACTCGATCATTTTGATCCATCTGTAGTTGTCCTCGTCTCGCACTCCAGCGTCGGCTGTCTCTCTCTTCTCCTCTTGTCCAGCGCCGGCTGTCTCTCTTCTCCTCTTGTCCAGCGTCGAATCAGTCTCTTCTTGTCCAGCGTCGTATCACTCTCTGGAACTCTCCTCGTGCTGTTTCTGACGTCAATGGATCTTCTTATGTAATTCTTCTTATGTACTGCTGTTATTATTTAAAAATGATTGTATTTACAACTTAGTTACATAGTTGTATGTAACTGGAAAATTTAAACTATTTATAAAAAAAATAAATACGCCGTGCGGATAGGCATAAGCTCCCGCTGCACCGTAGATGATTTAAGAAAGAGAACCACTGTAGCTTGCGTGTCCTATTTATACCCATGTCTTGGTCGACACCTGCAGTGGTACGAAATCGACATGTCAGAAACTGTCTCTGGATTCAGTTCCCCCACTCTTTGTCAAATTCGCTATTTCTTATATTTCTGCGAATTGCAGAGTCCTGTAAGTATACTCTTATACTTATCTTATAACTATTTTTACAACACATGTTCACTGTAATTTTGGACATTGCAACTTAACCCTTTCGATTTGTACACAATTATTTCACTATTACACTCGTACGGTGTGTCACTTTCACGTGGTTTTCGTACACAGTATTTAGTAAATTTTATTACATTTTATTGTGGTTTTGGATTTTAATTCTTAATTATAGTTTATGAATAATTATAGAAAAACAGTAATTGTGCAATTATTCATCTTGGGGTGGCAAAGTCGCCTGCATAGACCTGCGTTCACACACACTAGCAAAATACTGGTGTACACACTTTCAGTTACATTTGTGTGTGTGTGCACGTCGATTCAGGTCGAAACACCTGTTCATATTTTTGTCTGAGCCAAGCTTGCAATCCCTGACATGCTTATTTCTAATACATTATTAATTATTTTCAGTTTATTAGGTATATTTAAATTTTTATATTCAGTGCTCAGTACATCACTTATTTGTACTGTCGCATTATCCCTCTGCTTGGTAACAAAAAAAAATTTAATAAATTTATTTATTATAATTTTTTTTATTATTATTATTATATTTGCAAAAAAAATGTAACAAATAATAAAGAATAATATTCGTCATTTCACCCTTAATTGGAGTGTATACAAATGTCTTACCTCCCCTCTTCGTACGCTCACTGCTCGTGACCTTGTAGTAGGGTGGCTTTAACAAACAGCTGATCTGACTGGTTTCATTGACCTCGTCGTTTTCATGTGTAGAACTTCCTAAATGACGTTGCGTGGAATTTACCAATTTCTTTCTTCTGTACCTCATCATATACGATGAAAGTGTGTTGTCCTACTCGCTGTCTTAACGTATACGGTCCATTATAAAGTCTGAAGAATTTCTTCGCCGTATTATCACTCCGTTTTCCCACTGGATTTGCTTTGAGTAGTATACTTTCTCCCATGTTGAATTGTTGTAGCTTGTGAGTTAGATTAAATCTCTCTATTCTCTTGTTACCTCTTTCTCTTATCCGTTGCTTTGCGTATTCAATTTTCACACTTATTGGTATAGGTACATTTTGGTTATTAGGTTTGTTTATATACTTAGTCCAAACTCTGTTTGGCTTCTTATCTTCTTCTAATTCCATTGCAGTGTATCCTGTTGCTTCACTATAATTTTCGTTAATGGCTTTTTCAAGAAATGGTAAATATTCTGCCCATTTATTGTGTTGATCATGGCAATATATTAGTAAATATTTACCTAATTCTTTGTTAACTCTCTCAGCAAGGTTTCCTTGAGGATGTTTTATGGATGTGAGTACAGGTTGTATTCCATTTTCCCTTAACGTCCTCTCACATTTTTCACTTTGGAATTGTACACCTTGATCACTGAGTACCTTCTTCATTTTTCCATATAACGGAATATATTTCTGCAGTAGTATCTTTAGAACAACTTTGGTTGTGGGTCGCATAATTGGGTACAGTCGTACTGCCTTGGAAAACACATCGATATATTCCAATATGTGCTTCACACCTCGACTTGATCGCGGTAGTGGTCCCAGAAAATCCACTGCAATTAGCTCTCCTTTGTTCTCCTTCTGTATACTCTGCATTCCTACATCTGTGTGTAAATTCGGTCCTTAATTTTATATTATCTTACTCATACATTCTTACCTTCACTTCTAATCTTCCTTAACTCTTTTCTTAACATGACATTACTTTATCTAATACATTACTTATACAATACATTAACATTCATTACCTTTTATTACATTTCTTTAACATTACCTTTCTGATCGCTACTACTTTCCTGAAATACACTTCCGTAACAGAATACTCTTTTAGCTTTGTAGTGTGTCGCATGATCGGTTACAGAGGAACTGTCTTGGAAAACAACGATATTTTTCTCGAAGTCCTTAATCCTAAGTAGTCTCTGCCCATTTGACTTTTCACTCTTGCTTTCTTCTGTGTCCTTGTATCTCCATTAAGTTTTCGCTTGATCAGCCGTTCTAATAATTATGGCAATTATTTCCATTCCTAACCCTTTCTTCATATTAATAACAACAATAACATCTTTTACCATTACTTCCTTAAATATTTCTCTACAATAGCATTCCTTACCATCAATAATACATTTCTTAATTATACTCTCTTATATTATTACACATATTATTTCTTATTATTAATAATCAATAGTTATATTATTTTATTTTTAAAATAATTATTCATTCCATTCGGGTATTGAGTTCTGAGTTCAGTGTGTAGTTTGATCTTACACCCCTCGTTATAACAATTGCATTGTCCGTCGTCTACCGGACGTATATTGTTCCTTTGTAGCGTAGTCGCCGTGCTTACCATTGTTCTCACCCTCGTATAAACAACGTCCGCGTTCCATTGTATTACTGCGATGTTTGTTTTTATCGTAGAAGTCACCTGTTCGTCGCTGCGTTGAATTGTTGCTGCCTTTATCGCGTGATCCACTTGTCTATAGGGTGAATACTTTATCCTCCCTCTATTTCTCTCGTAACGGTCGCATTTCATAATTCTCTCCTCATGAATGCATTGCGTATGGTCAGTCTGCTTGAGGCCCATATAAACAACTGTCGACTGTTTTTTCATCTGTCGTTTATGATAACCTCTGTAATTTTTATAGTTACAGTTATAATTATCGTTCGCTTTATATTTCTCGTGTGTAAATCTACCGTCATATTTACCACAATTTTGTGTAGTGTTTTGTCTATACAATTTAATATGTTTCTTGTTATACCTACAGTGATATTTATCTCCGTAAGTGTAGTGTCTTATGTGTTTCACCTGTGTCATCTTGTGTGGCTTACTAGTGTTTGTGTGTCTCACAATAGGGATATCGCTATTAATAAGGTATGTTTTATTAACCTTTATTTGCTTCTCCTCCTTAATGTTAATTACTTTTTTATAATTATCGTTAGTAATTACGAACGTATTTTCTCTCTTATTTTTAATTCTTATGGTTTGTTTATATTCTACTGCCGTAATGTGCGTATTAGAATCGTCAATTCTTTCTACTAATTCCTCTTTTGCTTTTCTTTCTTCTCCTAATTTTTCAGTCTGTTTTGTAAAAAATTCTGTTAACTCTTCTATTCGCGTTCTAATATTATTTTCTTTTACTTTTTCTGTTTGTTTGTTCTCTACTTCACCAAATACGGCTTGCATCATAGCTTGAAGTGCCTCTCCCATCCTCAAACTTCCTGATATTGCCATAGTGAATTATTATTAAAATATTTATTTAGTAGTAATTCTTTAACAATTATTATTGATAACCGTTCCCTACTTATTTATTTATTTCTTTATTTTTATTAATAGTTATTATTAATACTCATTACAGTTACACCTGTTACATAGACAAACAATATTATTCGTGGGCGCCAGCTGTGTGATTACGCAACAATTAACATTACATTCAATTACTGTTTAATATAAATAATAATTACATATTATACATTTTTCATTTAACACACTCTTTATTTTTTTAGAGCAACCATTTAGCTACATAAAAAAATTTTAATAGTTAAATGATGGGGATCGGGCCATACGTTCATGGGCTACAATTTATGTAACAAATTTTTGTACCTAAATTTAGGCATGTCGTGCCCCACGTCCAGGGCGACAAATATATGCAACGTATTTATGTGTGTGAATTTTTATGTACTTTAATTTGTATAGCCCCACGTTCTTTGGGAGCCAAATATGCAACAAAACATATACATAAACACATATACATATACACAAATTTAGCGTGACCGGTCTTACGTTCAAGATTGACAAATTATGTAACAATATAACATTTAAATTGGGTTTCAGGTGTATCTGCAATAAGAACTCTATGTAACTGGTAACGGTATTTCAAATTTATTTGATATTAAAAATTGTGCACATGGCACTGACTTCGATTTAAAACATTCGTTATTATTTGTTATTATGCCGTAAGGCTTATGCTATATACATCCTTACTGACTAAATATTCTATTCTACTAATTATTGTATTAAAGAAAAATCTCATTTTCAGACTACTCAGTCAATTAATGTGTTTCAAAATATCAATATTTAAATCTCTTTTTATATATTGTAATGTACTCAAAATATTAATAGTTATTGAATTTATCTTTTGTTTCTCAGTACTGTTTTATCTCAAATACTAATTGTTTTCATTTAAATGCTTTGTAATCATTTTATCATATTAATTTGAGCTCTTGTTACGTTAATTGTATTTCTAAAACATCTATGATTTTAATTCTACTTTACAAGAAACATTGGCTCTTACTTTTAAATAAAATAGAAATGTCTTTAATTGTCTTTGAGTTCATTGTATGATTAAGATATAAATAAGTTGTTTATCACCTTATTGTCGTCAATCATACTCGATCATTTTGATCCATCTGTAGTTGTCCTCGTCTCGCACTCCAGCGTCGGCTGTCTCTCTCTTCTCCTCTTGTCCAGCGCCGGCTGTCTCTCTTCTCCTCTTGTCCAGCGTCGAATCAGTCTCTTCTTGTCCAGCGTCGTATCACTCTCTGGAACTCTCCTCGTGCTGTTTCTGACGTCAATGGATCTTCTTATGTAATTCTTCTTATGTACTGCTGTTATTATTTAAAAATGATTGTATTTACAACTTAGTTACATAGTTGTATGTAACTGGAAAATTTAAACTATTTATAAAAAAAATAAATACGCCGTGCGGATAGGCATAAGCTCCCGCTGCACCGTAGATGATTTAAGAAAGAGAACCACTGTAGCTTGCGTGTCCTATTTATACCCATGTCTTGGTCGACACCTGCAGTGGTACGAAATCGACATGTCAGAAACTGTCTCTGGATTCAGTTCCCCCACTCTTTGTCAAATTCGCTATTTCTTATATTTCTGCGAATTGCAGAGTCCTGTAAGTATACTCTTATACTTATCTTATAACTATTTTTACAACACATGTTCACTGTAATTTTGGACATTGCAACTTAACCCTTTCGATTTGTACACAATTATTTCACTATTACACTCGTACGGTGTGTCACTTTCACGTGGTTTTCGTACACAGTATTTAGTAAATTTTATTACATTTTATTGTGGTTTTGGATTTTAATTCTTAATTATAGTTTATGAATAATTATAGAAAAACAGTAATTTTGCAATTATTCATCTTGGGGTGGCAAAGTCGCCTGCATAGACCTGCGTTCACACACACTAGCAAAATACTGGTGTACACACTTTCAGTTACATTTGTGTGTGTGTGCACGTCGATTCAGGTCGAAACACCTGTTCATATTTTTGTCTGAGCCAAGCTTGCAATCCCTGACATGCTTATTTCTAATACATTATTAATTATTTTCAGTTTATTAGGTATATTTAAATTTTTATATTCAGTGCTCAGTACATCACTTATTTGTACTGTCGCATTATCCCTCTGCTTGGTAACAAAAAAAAATTTAATAAATTTATTTATTATAATTTTTTTTATTATTATTATTATATTTGCAAAAAAAATGTAACAAATAATAAAGAATAATATTCGTCATTTCACCCTTAATTGGAGTGTATACAAATGTCTTACCTCCCCTCTTCGTACGCTCACTGCTCGTGACCTTGTAGTAGGGTGGCTTTAACAAACAGCTGATCTGACTGGTTTCATTGACCTCGTCGTTTTCATGTGTAGAACTTCCTAAATGACGTTGCGTGGAATTTACCAATTTCTTTCTTCTGTACCTCATCATATACGATGAAAGTGTGTTGTCCTACTCGCTGTCTTAACGTATACGGTCCATTATAAAGTCTGAAGAATTTCTTCGCCGTATTATCACTCCGTTTTCCCACTGGATTTGCTTTGAGTAGTATACTTTCTCCCATGTTGAATTGTTGTAGCTTGTGAGTTAGATTAAATCTCTCTATTCTCTTGTTACCTCTTTCTCTTATCCGTTGCTTTGCGTATTCAATTTTCACACTTATTGGTATAGGTACATTTTGGTTATTAGGTTTGTTTATATACTTAGTCCAAACTCTGTTTGGCTTCTTATCTTCTTCTAATTCCATTGCAGTGTATCCTGTTGCTTCACTATAATTTTCGTTAATGGCTTTTTCAAGAAATGGTAAATATTCTGCCCATTTATTGTGTTGATCATGGCAATATATTCGTAAATATTTACCTAATTCTTTGTTAACTCTCTCAGCAAGGTTTCCTTGAGGATGTTTTATGGATGTGAGTACAGGTTGTATTCCATTTTCCCTTAACGTCCTCTCACATTTTTCACTTTGGAATTGTACACCTTGATCACTGAGTACCTTCTTCATTTTTCCATATAACGGAATATATTTCTGCAGTAGTATCTTTAGAACAACTTTGGTTGTGGGTCGCATAATTGGGTACAGTCGTACTGCCTTGGAAAACACATCGATATATTCCAATATGTGCTTCACACCTCGACTTGATCGCGGTAGTGGTCCCAGAAAATCCACTGCAATTAGCTCTCCTTTGTTCTCCTTCTGTATACTCTGCATTCCTACATCTGTGTGTAAATTCGGTCCTTAATTTTATATTATCTTACTCATACATTCTTACCTTCACTTCTAATCTTCCTTAACTCTTTTCTTAACATGACATTACTTTATCTAATACATTACTTATACAATACATTAACATTCATTACCTTTTATTACATTTCTTTAACATTACCTTTCTGATCGCTACTACTTTCCTCACTTCCGTAACAGAATACTCTTTTAGCTTTGTAGTGTGTCGCATGATCGGTTACAGAGGAACTGTCTTGGAAAACAACGATATTTTTCTCGAAGTCCTTAATCCTAAGTAGTCTCTGCCCATTTGACTTTTCACTCTTGCTTTCTTCTGTGTCCTTGTATCTCCATTAAGTTTTCGCTTGATCAGCCGTTCTAATAATTATGGCAATTATTTCCATTCCTAACCCTTTCTTCATATTAATAACAACAATAACATCTTTTACCATTACTTCCTTAAATATTTCTCTACAATAGCATTCCTTACCATCAATAATACATTTCTTAATTATACTCTCTTATATTATTACACATATTATTTCTTATTATTAATAATCAATAGTTATATTATTTTATTTTTAAAATAATTATTCATTCCATTCGGGTATTGAGTTCTGAGTTCAGTGTGTAGTTTGATCTTACACCCCTCGTTATAACAATTGCATTGTCCGTCGTCTACCGGACGTATATTGTTCCTTTGTAGCGTAGTCGCCGTGCTTACCATTGTTCTCACCCTCGTGTAAACAACGTCCGCGTTCCATTGTATTACTGCGATGTTTGTTTTTATCGTAGAAGTCACCTGTTCGTCGCTGCGTTGAATTGTTGCTGCCTTTATCGCGTGATCCACTTGTCTATAGGGTGAATACTTTATCCTCCCTCTATTTCTCTCGTAACGGTCGCATTTCGTAATTCTCTCCTCATGAATGCATTGCGTATGGTCAGTCTGCTTGAGGCCCATATAAACAACTGTCGACTGTTTTTTCATCCGTCGTTTATGATAACCTCTGTAATTTTTATAGTTACAGTTATAATTATCGTTCGCTTTATATTTCTCGTGTGTAAATCTACCGTCATATTTACCACAATTTTGTGTAGTGTTTTGTCTATACAATTTAATATGTTTCTTGTTATACCTACAGTGATATTTATCTCCGTAAGTGTAGTGTCTTATGTGTTTCACCTGTGTCATCTTGTGTGGCTTACTAGTGTTTGTGTGTCTCACAATAGGGATATCGCTATTAATAAGGTATGTTTTATTAACCTTTATTTGCTTCTCCTCCTTAATGTTAATTACTTTTTTATAATTATCGTTAGTAATTACGAACGTATTTTCTCTCTTATTTTTAATTCTTATGGTTTGTTTATATTCTACTGCCGTAATGTGCGTATTAGAATCGTCAATTCTTTCTACTAATTCCTCTTTTGCTTTTCTTTCTTCTCCTAATTTTTCAGTCTGTTTTGTAAAAAATTCTGTTAACTCTTCTATTCGCGTTCTAATATTATTTTCTTTTACTTTTTCTGTTTGTTTGTTCTCTACTTCACCAAATACGGCTTGCATCATAGCTTGAAGTGCCTCTCCCATCCTCAAACTTCCTGATATTGCCATAGTGAATTATTATTAAAATATTTATTTAGTAGTAATTCTTTAACAATTATTATTGATAACCGTTCCCTACTTATTTATTTATTTCTTTATTTTTATTAATAGTTATTATTAATACTCATTACAGTTACACCTGTTACATAGACAAACAATATTATTCGTGGGCGCCAGCTGTGTGATTACGCAACAATTAACATTACATTCAATTACTGTTTAATATAAATAATAATTACATATTATACATTTTTCATTTAACACACTCTTTATTTTTTTAGAGCAACCATTTAGCTACATAAAAAAATTTTCATAGTTAAATGATGGGGATCGGGCCATACGTTCATGGGCTACAATTTATGTAACAAATTTTTGTACCTAAATTTAGGCATGTCGTGCCCCACGTCCAGGGCGACAAATATATGCAACGTATTTATGTGTGTGAATTTTTATGTACTTTAATTTGTATAGCCCCACGTTCTTTGGGAGCCAAATATGCAACAAAACATATACATAAACACATATACATATACACAAATTTAGCGTGACCGGTCTTACGTTCAAGATTGACAAATTATGTAACAATATAACATTTAAATTGGGTTTCAGGTGTATCTGCAATAAGAACTCTATGTAACTGGTAACGGTATTTCAAATTTATTTGATATTAAAAATTGTGCACATGGCACTGACTTCGATTTAAAACATTCGTTATTATTTGTTATTATGCCGTAAGGCTTATGCTATATACATCCTTACTGACTAAATATTCTATTCTACTAATTATTGTATTAAAGAAAAATCTCATTTTCAGACTACTCAGTCAATTAATGTGTTTCAAAATATCAATATTTAAATCTCTTTTTATATATTGTAATGTACTCAAAATATTAATAGTTATTGAATTTATCTTTTGTTTCTCAGTACTGTTTTATCTCAAATACTAATTGTTTTCATTTAAATGCTTTGTAATCATTTTATCATATTAATTTGAGCTCTTGTTACGTTAATTGTATTTCTAAAACATCTATGATTTTAATTCTACTTTACAAGAAACATTGGCTCTTACTTTTAAATAAAATAGAAATGTCTTTAATTGTCTTTGAGTTCATTGTATGATTAAGATATAAATAAGTTGTTTATCACCTTATTGTCGTCAATCATACTCGATCATTTTGATCCATCTGTAGTTGTCCTCGTCTCGCACTCCAGCGTCGGCTGTCTCTCTCTTCTCCTCTTGTCCAGCGTCGGCTGTCTCTCTTCTCCTCTTGTCCAGCGTCGAATCACTCTCTTCTTGTCCAGCGTCGTATCACTCTCTGGAACTCTCCTCTTGTCCAGCGTCGAATCACTTCTTCTTGTCCAGCGTCGTATCACTCTCTGGAACTCTCCTCATGCTGTTTCTGACGTCAGTGGATCTTCTTATGTAATTCTTCTTATGTACTGCTGTTATTATTTAAAAATGATTGTATTTACAACTTAGTTACATAGTTGTATGTAACTGGAAAATTTAAACTATTTATAAAAAAAATAAATACGCCGTGCGGATAGGCATAAGCTCCCGCTGCACCGTGGATGATTTAAGAAAGAGAACCACTGTAGCTTGCGTGTCCTATTTATACCCATGTCTTGGTCGACACCTGCAGTGGTACGAAATCGACATGTCAGAAACTGTCTCTGGATTCAGTTCCCCCACTCTTTGTCAAATTCGCTAATTCTTATATTTCTGCGAATTGCAGAGTCCTGTAAGTATACTCTTATACTTATCTTATAACTATTTTTACAACACATGTTCACTGTAATTTTGGACATTGCAACTTAACCCTTTCGATTTGTACACAGTTATTTCACTATTACACTCGTACGGTGTGTCACTTTCGCGTGGTTTTCGTACACAGTATTTAGTAAATTTTATTACATTTTATTGTGGTTTTGGATTTTAATTCTTAATTATAGTTTATGAATAATTACAGAAAAACAGTAATTGTGCAATTATTCATCTTGGGGTGGCAAAGTCGCCTGCATAGACCTGCGTTCACACACACTAGCAAAATACTGGTGTACACACTTTCAGTTACATTTGTGTGTGTGTGCACATCGTATCAGGTTGAAACACCTGTTCATATTTTTGTCTGAGCCAAGCTTGCAATCCCTGACATGCTTATTTCTAATACATATTAATTATTTACAGTTTATTAGGTATATTTAAATTTTTATATTCAATGCTCAGTACATCACTTATTTGTACTGTCGCATTATCCCTCTGCTTGGTAACAAAAAAAATTTAATAAATTTATTTATTATAATTTTTTTTATTATTATTATTATATTTGCAAAAAAAATGTAACAAATAATAAAGAATAATATTCGTCATTTCACCCTTAATTGGAGTGTATACAAATGTCTTACCTCCCCTCTTCGTACGCTCACTGCTCGTGACCTTGCAGTAGGGTGGCTTTAACAAACAGCTGATCTGACTGGTTTCATTGACCTCGTCGTTCATGTGTAGAACTTCCTAAATGACGTTGCGTGGAATTTACCAATTTCTTTCTTCTGTACCTCATCATATATGATGAAAGTGTGTTGTCCTACTCGCTGTCTTAACGTATACGGTCCATTATAAAGTCTGAAGAATTTCTTCGCCGTATTATCACTCCATTTTCCCACTGGATTTGCTTTGAGTAGTATACTTTCTCCCATGTTGAATTGTTGTAGCTTGTGAGTTAGATTAAATCTCTCTATTCTCTTGTTACCTCTTTCTCTTATCCGTTGCTTTGCGTATTCAATTTTCACACTTATTGGTATAGGTACATTTTGGTTATTAGGTTTGTTTATATACTTAGTCCAAACTCTGTTTGGCTTCTTATCTTCTTCTAATTCCATTGCAGTGTATCCTGTTGCTTCACTATAATTTTCGTTAATGGCTTTTTCAAGAAATGGTAAATATTCTGCCCATTTATTGTGTTGATCATGGCAATATATTCGTAAATATTTACCTAATTCTTTGTTAACTCTCTCAGCAAGGTTTCCTTGAGAATGTCTTATGGATGTGAGTACAGGTTGTATTCCATTTTCCCTTAACGTCCTCTCACATTTTTCACTTTGGAATTGTACACCTTGATCACTGAGTACCTTCTTCATTTTTCCATATAACGGAATATATTTCTGCAGTAGTATCTTTAGAACAACTTTGGTTGTGGGTCGCATAATTGGGTACAGTCGTACTGCCTTGGAAAACACATCGATATATTCCAATATGTGCTTCACACCTCGACTTGATCGCGGTAGTGGTCCCAGAAAATCCACTGCAATTAGCTCTCCTTTGTTCTCCTTCTGTATACTCTGCATTCCTACATCTGTGTGTAAATTCGGTCCTTAATTTTATATTATCTTACTCATACATTCTTACCTTCACTTCTAATCTTCCTTAACTCTTTTCTTAACATGACATTACTTTATCTAATACATTACTTATACAATACATTAACATTCATTACCTTTTATTACATTTCTTTAACATTACCTTTCTGATCGCTACTACTTTCCTGAAATACACTTCCGTAACAGAATACTCTTTTAGCTTTGTAGTGTGTCGCATGATCGGTTACAGAGGAACTGTCTTGGAAAACAACGATATTTTTCTCGAAGTCCTTAATCCTAAGTAGTCTCTGCCCATTTGACTTTTCACTCTTGCTTTCTTCTGTGTCCTTGTATCTCCATTAAGTTTTCGCTTGATCAGCCGTTCTAATAATTATGGCAATTATTTCCATTCCTAACCCTTTCTTCATATTAATAACAACAATAACATCTTTTACCATTACTTCCTTAAATATTTCTCTACAATAGCATTCCTTACCATCAATAATACATTTCTTAATTATACTCTCTTATATTATTACACATATTATTTCTTATTATTAATAATCAATAGTTATATTATTTTATTTTTAAAATAATTATTCATTCCATTCGGGTATTGAGTTCTGAGTTCAGTGTGTAGTTTGATCTTACACCCCTCGTTATAACAATTGCATTGTCCGTCGTCTACCGGACGTATATTGTTCCTTTGTAGCGTAGTCGCCGTGCTTACCATTGTTCTCACCCTCGTGTAAACAACGTCCGCGTTCCATTGTATTACTGCGATGTTTGTTTTTATCGTAGAAGTCACCTGTTCGTCGCTGCGTTGAATTGTTGCTGCCTTTGTCGCGTGATCCACTTGTCTATAGGGTGAATACTTTATCCTCCCTCTATTTCTCTCGTAACGGTCGCATTTCATAATTCTCTCCTCATGAATGCATTGCGTATGGTCAGTCTGCTTGAGGCCCATATAAACAACTGTCGACTGTTTTTTCATCCGTCGTTTATGATAACCTCTGTAATTTTTATAGTTACAGTTATAATTATCGTTCGCTTTATATTTCTCGTGTGTAAATCTACCGTCATATTTACCACAATTTTGTGTAGTGTTTTGTCTATACAATTTAATATGTTTCTTGTTATACCTACAGTGATATTTATCTCCGTAAGTGTAGTGTCTTATGTGTTTCACCTGTGTCATCTTGTGTGGCTTACTAGTGTTTGTGTGTCTCACAATAGGGATATCGCTATTAATAAGGTATGTTTTATTAACCTTTATTTGCTTCTCCTCCTTAATGTTAATTACTTTTTTATAATTATCGTTAGTAATTACGAACGTATTTTCTCTCTTATTTTTAATTCTTATGGTTTGTTTATATTCTACTGCCGTAATGTGCGTATTAGAATCGTCAATTCTTTCTACTAATTCCTCTTTTGCTTTTCTTTCTTCTCCTAATTTTTCAGTCTGTTTTGTAAAAAATTCTGTTAACTCTTCTATTCGCGTTCTAATATTATTTTCTTTTACTTTTTCTGTTTGTTTGTTCTCTACTTCACCAAATACGGCTTGCATCATAGCTTGAAGTGCCTCTCCCATCCTCAAACTTCCTGATATTGCCATAGTGAATTATTATTAAAATATTTATTTAGTAGTAATTCTTTAACAATTATTATTGATAACCGTTCCCTACTTATTTATTTATTTCTTTATTTTTATTAATAGTTATTATTAATACTCATTACAGTTACACCTGTTACATAGACAAACAATATTATTCGTGGGCGCCAGCTGTGTGATTACGCAACAATTAACATTACATTCAATTACTGTTTAATATAAATAATAATTACATATTATACATTTTTCATTTAACACACTCTTTATTTTTTTAGAGCAACCATTTAGCTACATAAAAAAATTTTCATAGTTAAATGATGGGGATCGGGCCATACGTTCATGGGCTACAATTTATGTAACAAATTTTTGTACCTAAATTTAGGCATGTCGTGCCCCACGTCCAGGGCGACAAATATATGCAACGTATTTATGTGTGTGAATTTTTATGTACTTTAATTTGTATAGCCCCACGTTCTTTGGGAGCCAAATATGCAACAAAACATATACATAAACACATATACATATACACAAATTTAGCGTGACCGGTCTTACGTTCAAGATTGACAAATTATGTAACAATATAACATTTAAATTGGGTTTCAGGTGTATCTGCAATAAGAACTCTATGTAACTGGTAACGGTATTTCAAATTTATTTGATATTAAAAATTGTGCACATGGCACTGACTTCGATTTAAAACATTCGTTATTATTTGTTATTATGCCGTAAGGCTTATGCTATATACATCCTTACTGACTAAATATTCTATTCTACTAATTATTGTATTAAAGAAAAATCTCATTTTCAGACTACTCAGTCAATTAATGTGTTTCAAAATATCAATATTTAAATCTCTTTTTATATATTGTAATGTACTCAAAATATTAATAGTTATTGAATTTATCTTTTGTTTCTCAGTACTGTTTTATCTCAAATACTAATTGTTTTCATTTAAATGCTTTGTAATCATTTTATCATATTAATTTGAGCTCTTGTTACGTTAATCGTATTTCTAAAACATCTATGATTTTAATTCTACTTTACAAGAAACATTGGCTCTTACTTTTAAATAAAATAGAAATGTCTTTAATTGTCTTTGAGTTCATTGTATGATTAAGATATAAATAAGTTGTTTATCACCTTATTGTCGTCAATCATACTCGATCATTTTGATCCATCTGTAGTTGTCCTCGTCTCGCACTCCAGCGTCGGCTGTCTCTCTCTTCTCCTCTTGTCCAGCGTCGGCTGCCTCTCTTCTCCTCTTGTCCAGCGTCGAATCACTCTCTTCTTGTCCAGCGTCGTATCACTCTCTGGAACTCTCCTCTTGTCCAGCGTCGAATCACTTCTTCTTGTCCAGCGTCGTATCACTCTCTGGAACTCTCCTCGTGCTGTTTCTGACGTCAGTGGATCTTCTTATGTAATTCTTCTTATGTACTGCTGTTATTATTTAAAAATGATTGTATTTACAACTTAGTTACATAGTTGTATGTAACTGGAAAATTTAAACTATTTATAAAAAAAATAAATACGCCGTGCGGATAGGCATAAGCTCCCGCTGCACCGTGGATGATTTAAGAAAGAGAACCACTGTAGCTTGCGTGTCCTATTTATACCCATGTCTTGGTCGACACCTGCAGTGGTACGAAATCGACATGTCAGAAACTGTCTCTGGATTCAGTTCCCCCACTCTTTGTCAAATTCGCTAATTCTTATATTTCTGCGAATTGCAGAGTCCTGTAAGTATACTCTTATACTTATCTTATAACTATTTTTACAACACATGTTCACTGTAATTTTGGACATTGCAACTTAACCCTTTCGATTTGTACACAGTTATTTCACTATTACACTCGTACGGTGTGTCACTTTCGCGTGGTTTTCGTACACAGTATTTAGTAAATTTTATTACATTTTATTGTGGTTTTGGATTTTAATTCTTAATTATAGTTTATGAATAATTACAGAAAAACAGTAATTGTGCAATTATTCATCTTGGGGTGGCAAAGTCGCCTGCATAGACCTGCGTTCACACACACTAGCAAAATACTGGTGTACACACTTTCAGTTACATTTGTGTGTGTGTGCACGTCGTATCAGGTTGAAACACCTGTTCATATTTTTGTCTGAGCCAAGCTTGCAATCCCTGACATGCTTATTTCTAATACATATTAATTATTTACAGTTTATTAGGTATATTTAAATTTTTATATTCAATGCTCAGTACATCACTTATTTGTACTGTCGCATTATCCCTCTGCTTGGTAACAAAAAAAATTTAATAAATTTATTTATTATAATTTTTTTTATTATTATTATTATATTTGCAAAAAAAATGTAACAAATAATAAAGAATAATATTCGTCATTTCACCCTTAATTGGAGTGTATACAAATGTCTTACCTCCCCTCTTCGTACGCTCACTGCTCGTGACCTTGCAGTAGGGTGGCTTTAACAAACAGCTGATCTGACTGGTTTCATTGACCTCGTCGTTCATGTGTAGAACTTCCTAAATGACGTTGCGTGGAATTTACCAATTTCTTTCTTCTGTACCTCATCATATATGATGAAAGTGTGTTGTCCTACTCGCTGTCTTAACGTATACGGTCCATTATAAAGTCTGAAGAATTTCTTCGCCGTATTATCACTCCATTTTCCCACTGGATTTGCTTTGAGTAGTATACTTTCTCCCATGTTGAATTGTTGTAGCTTGTGAGTTAGATTAAATCTCTCTATTCTCTTGTTACCTCTTTCTCTTATCCGTTGCTTTGCGTATTCAATTTTCACACTTATTGGTATAGGTACATTTTGGTTATTAGGTTTGTTTATATACTTAGTCCAAACTCTGTTTGGCTTCTTATCTTCTTCTAATTCCATTGCAGTGTATCCTGTTGCTTCACTATAATTTTCGTTAATGGCTTTTTCAAGAAATGGTAAATATTCTGCCCATTTATTGTGTTGATCATGGCAATATATTCGTAAATATTTACCTAATTCTTTGTTAACTCTCTCAGCAAGGTTTCCTTGAGAATGTCTTATGGATGTGAGTACAGGTTGTATTCCATTTTCCCTTAACGTCCTCTCACATTTTTCACTTTGGAATTGTACACCTTGATCACTGAGTACCTTCTTCATTTTTCCATATAACGGAATATATTTCTGCAGTAGTATCTTTAGAACAACTTTGGTTGTGGGTCGCATAATTGGGTACAGTCGTACTGCCTTGGAAAACACATCGATATATTCCAATATGTGCTTCACACCTCGACTTGATCGCGGTAGTGGTCCCAGAAAATCCACTGCAATTAGCTCTCCTTTGTTCTCCTTCTGTATACTCTGCATTCCTACATCTGTGTGTAAATTCGGTCCTTAATTTTATATTATCTTACTCATACATTCTTACCTTCACTTCTAATCTTCCTTAACTCTTTTCTTAACATGACATTACTTTATCTAATACATTACTTATACAATACATTAACATTCATTACCTTTTATTACATTTCTTTAACATTACCTTTCTGATCGCTACTACTTTCCTGAAATACACTTCCGTAACAGAATACTCTTTTAGCTTTGTAGTGTGTCGCATGATCGGTTACAGAGGAACTGTCTTGGAAAACAACGATATTTTTCTCGAAGTCCTTAATCCTAAGTAGTCTCTGCCCATTTGACTTTTCACTCTTGCTTTCTTCTGTGTCCTTGTATCTCCATTAAGTTTTCGCTTGATCAGCCGTTCTAATAATTATGGCAATTATTTCCATTCCTAACCCTTTCTTCATATTAATAACAACAATAACATCTTTTACCATTACTTCCTTAAATATTTCTCTACAATAGCATTCCTTACCATCAATAATACATTTCTTAATTATACTCTCTTATATTATTACACATATTATTTCTTATTATTAATAATCAATAGTTATATTATTTTATTTTTAAAATAATTATTCATTCCATTCGGGTATTGAGTTCTGAGTTCAGTGTGTAGTTTGATCTTACACCCCTCGTTATAACAATTGCATTGTCCGTCGTCTACCGGACGTATATTGTTCCTTTGTAGCGTAGTCGCCGTGCTTACCATTGTTCTCACCCTCGTGTAAACAACGTCCGCGTTCCATTGTATTACTGCGATGTTTGTTTTTATCGTAGAAGTCACCTGTTCGTCGCTGCGTTGAATTGTTGCTGCCTTTGTCGCGTGATCCACTTGTCTATAGGGTGAATACTTTATCCTCCCTCTATTTCTCTCGTAACGGTCGCATTTCATAATTCTCTCCTCATGAATGCATTGCGTATGGTCAGTCTGCTTGAGGCCCATATAAACAACTGTCGACTGTTTTTTCATCCGTCGTTTATGATAACCTCTGTAATTTTTATAGTTACAGTTATAATTATCGTTCGCTTTATATTTCTCGTGTGTAAATCTACCGTCATATTTACCACAATTTTGTGTAGTGTTTTGTCTATACAATTTAATATGTTTCTTGTTATACCTACAGTGATATTTATCTCCGTAAGTGTAGTGTCTTATGTGTTTCACCTGTGTCATCTTGTGTGGCTTACTAGTGTTTGTGTGTCTCACAATAGGGATATCGCTATTAATAAGGTATGTTTTATTAACCTTTATTTGCTTCTCCTCCTTAATGTTAATTACTTTTTTATAATTATCGTTAGTAATTACGAACGTATTTTCTCTCTTATTTTTAATTCTTATGGTTTGTTTATATTCTACTGCCGTAATGTGCGTATTAGAATCGTCAATTCTTTCTACTAATTCCTCTTTTGCTTTTCTTTCTTCTCCTAATTTTTCAGTCTGTTTTGTAAAAAATTCTGTTAACTCTTCTATTCGCGTTCTAATATTATTTTCTTTTACTTTTTCTGTTTGTTTGTTCTCTACTTCACCAAATACGGCTTGCATCATAGCTTGAAGTGCCTCTCCCATCCTCAAACTTCCTGATATTGCCATAGTGAATTATTATTAAAATATTTATTTAGTAGTAATTCTTTAACAATTATTATTGATAACCGTTCCCTACTTATTTATTTATTTCTTTATTTTTATTAATAGTTATTATTAATACTCATTACAGTTACACCTGTTACATAGACAAACAATATTATTCGTGGGCGCCAGCTGTGTGATTACGCAACAATTAACATTACATTCAATTACTGTTTAATATAAATAATAATTACATATTATACATTTTTCATTTAACACACTCTTTATTTTTTTAGAGCAACCATTTAGCTACATAAAAAAATTTTCATAGTTAAATGATGGGGATCGGGCCATACGTTCATGGGCTACAATTTATGTAACAAATTTTTGTACCTAAATTTAGGCATGTCGTGCCCCACGTCCAGGGCGACAAATATATGCAACGTATTTATGTGTGTGAATTTTTATGTACTTTAATTTGTATAGCCCCACGTTCTTTGGGAGCCAAATATGCAACAAAACATATACATAAACACATATACATATACACAAATTTAGCGTGACCGGTCTTACGTTCAAGATTGACAAATTATGTAACAATATAACATTTAAATTGGGTTTCAGGTGTATCTGCAATAAGAACTCTATGTAACTGGTAACGGTATTTCAAATTTATTTGATATTAAAAATTGTGCACATGGCACTGACTTCGATTTAAAACATTCGTTATTATTTGTTATTATGCCGTAAGGGTTATGCTATATACATCCTTACTGACTAAATATTCTATTCTACTAATTATTGTATTAAAGAAAAATCTCATTTTCAGACTACTCAGTCAATTAATGTGTTTCAAAATATCAATATTTAAATCTCTTTTTATATATTGTAATGTACTCAAAATATTAATAGTTATTGAATTTATCTTTTGTTTCTCAGTACTGTTTTATCTCAAATACTAATTGTTTTCATTTAAATGCTTTGTAATCATTTTATCATATTAATTTGAGCTCTTGTTACGTTAATCGTATTTCTAAAACATCTATGATTTTAATTCTACTTTACAAGAAACATTGGCTCTTACTTTTAAATAAAATAGAAATGTCTTTAATTGTCTTTGAGTTCATTGTATGATTAAGATATAAATAAGTTGTTTATCACCTTATTGTCGTCAATCATACTCGATCATTTTGATCCATCTGTAGTTGTCCTCGTCTCGCACTCCAGCGTCGGCTGTCTCTCTCTTCTCCTCTTGTCCAGCGTCGGCTGTCTCTCTTCTCCTCTTGTCCAGCGTCGAATCACTCTCTTCTTGTCCAGCGTCGTATCACTCTCTGGAACTCTCCTCTTGTCCAGCGTCGAATCACTTCTTCTTGTCCAGCGTCGTATCACTCTCTGGAACTCTCCTCGTGCTGTTTCTGACGTCAGTGGATCTTCTTATGTAATTCTTCTTATGTACTGCTGTTATTATTTAAAAATGATTGTATTTACAACTTAGTTACATAGTTGTATGTAACTGGAAAATTTAAACTATTTATAAAAAAAATAAATACGCCGTGCGGATAGGCATAAGCTCCCGCTGCACCGTGGATGATTTAAGAAAGAGAACCACTGTAGCTTGCGTGTCCTATTTATACCCATGTCTTGGTCGACACCTGCAGTGGTACGAAATCGACATGTCAGAAACTGTCTCTGGATTCAGTTCCCCCACTCTTTGTCAAATTCGCTAATTCTTATATTTCTGCGAATTGCAGAGTCCTGTAAGTATACTCTTATACTTATCTTATAACTATTTTTACAACACATGTTCACTGTAATTTTGGACATTGCAACTTAACCCTTTCGATTTGTACACAGTTATTTCACTATTACACTCGTACGGTGTGTCACTTTCGCGTGGTTTTCGTACACAGTATTTAGTAAATTTTATTACATTTTATTGTGGTTTTGGATTTTAATTCTTAATTATAGTTTATGAATAATTACAGAAAAACAGTAATTGTGCAATTATTCATCTTGGGGTGGCAAAGTCGCCTGCATAGACCTGCGTTCACACACACTAGCAAAATACTGGTGTACACACTTTCAGTTACATTTGTGTGTGTGTGCACGTCGTATCAGGTTGAAACACCTGTTCATATTTTTGTCTGAGCCAAGCTTGCAATCCCTTACATGCTTATTTCTAATACATTATTAATTATTTACAGTTTATTAGGTATATTTAAATTTTTATATTCAATGCTCAGTACATCACTTATTTGTACTGTCGCATTATCCCTCTGCTTGGTAACAAAAAAAAATTAATAAATTTATTTATTATAATTTTTTTTATTATTATTATATTTGCAAAAAAAATGTAACAAATAATAAAGAATAATATTCGTCATTTCACCCTTAATTGGAGTGTATACAAATGTCTTACCTCCCCTCTTCGTACGCTCACTGCTCGTGACCTTGTAGTAGGGTGGCTTTAAAAAACAGCTGATCTGACTGGTTTCATTGACCTCGTCGTTTTCATGTGTAGAACTTCCTAAATGACGTTGCGTGGAATTTACCAATTTCTTTCTTCTGTACCTCATCATATACGATGAAAGTGTGTTGTCCTACTCGCTGTCTTAACGTATACGGTCCATTATAAAGTCTGAAGAATTTCTTCGCCGTAATATCACTCCATTTTCCCACTGGATTTGCTTTGAGTAGTGTACTTTCTCCCATGTTGAATTGTTGTAGCTTGTGAGTTAGATTAAATCTCTCTATTCTCTTGTTACCTCTTTCTCTTATCTGTTGCTTTGCGTATTCAATTTTCACACTTATTGGTATAGGTACATTTTGGTTATTAGGTTTGTTTATATACTTAGTCCAAACTCTGTTTGGCTTCTTATCTTCTTCTAATTCCATTGCAGTGTATCCTGTTGCTTCACTATAATTTTCGTTAATGGCTTTTTCAAGAAATGGTAAATATTCTGCCCATTTATTGTGTTGATCATGGCAATATATTCGTAAATATTTACCTAATTCTTTGTTAACTCTCTCAGCAAGGTTTCCTTGAGGATATCTTATGGATGTGAGTACAGGTTGTATTCCATTTTCCCTTAACGTCCTCTCACATTTTTCACTTTGGAATTGTACACCTTGATCACTGAGTACCTTCTTCATTTTTCCATATAACGGAATATATTTCTGCAGTAGTATCTTTAGAACAACTTTGGTTGTGGGTCGCATAATTGGGTACAGTCAAGGCCACACTATACTACTGGCCGGAGTCACCCCCTCCACTCCACGCGCCACATCACAGTAGGCGCCGGACCATTTGCGCCACCAGCCCAATGCTTTTTTAGTCAGTATACACTTACACACGTGTTTCTATTCGTATACGAAGTTTTGCTGCAACTGTTTTTCATTCCGTACATTTGTGATAATAATATTAAAACATGCCAACTTCATGCTGCGTACCAGGATGCAAAAGCAATTATAACACAGATAGTTCAGTGACTGTTTTTAGATTCCCGAAGGATCCTATCCAGTGTCAAAAATGGCTAAATGCCATTCACAGAGCAAACTTCACGCCCAGCAAACAATCTGTTGTTTGCATTCGTCACTTCGACGAACGTTATATCGTGCGAGAGGACTCGGTGAAAAAAACCCGACGGCACTGTCTTGACTGTAAAACGACAGTGTGTGAAATTAGCTGCAGATGCATGTCCAACAGTTTTTGAAAACCAGCCCGTATATTTGACGACAAATCTACCTCCCCTTCGAAGAGACCCTGCAAACAGGAGAGAGGAAATCCGGCAGCGAGAAGAGGACCGGAAGAGCCAAGTAAAGATATTAGACACTATAAATAGCTTAAGTGATATTAAAGAAAGATATAAACTTAAGTGTGATGACCATGCCATTAAACATTTTCATTTGCACGCCAGAGAAGACACTTTAAATTTTTTCTCTGTTTATCAAACCAAAAGAGGTAATGTTAAAGTATTGATAAGTCTACTTATAAGTAAGGATTTGTCTTTTAATGTATTATCAACAGATTACATAATTATTAACGATGATCCAAAGATTTTAGAAATTAGTTATGGTAGAAAACATCTATGTTTATGGTCACAGTTAAACGCTTTACTCGAATACTTATCTAATGAGAACAGGCAGATTAATATTAATTGTAGTACTGAAGACCACATCAGCTCTGTAAATAGTTCTCTCGGTAGTCTAATTGATGACTGTTTGGATAATCCTGATGTAAGCAAAAGGTTAACATTTTTACAGGAACAATTTAATTTACTATTCAAAAAGAAAGTCAGTTATTGTGTAAATACTTTAGTTTGGTTCCCTATTTTACTTTTTGCTTTCCCAGGATCCTATAACTATATCAGGGTAGCTAAGCTTCTGACAATGCCACACCCAAAATATTTAAATAAATTTACTTTTAAATTAGGAGTTAATACTTCAGGTTTACAATCTGGCCACATGGACTACTTAAAGAAAAAAGTTAGTGTCTTTGAAGAAAATGAAAAGTTTTGATGCCTACTCCTTGATGAAATTTATGTTAAGCCCGAAATCACTTATAAGGGTGGGAAGGTTGAGGGTCTAGTAGTTAATGACCAAAATGCACCAGAGCCTGCAAGTACAGTCCAAGTTTTTATGATTTCCTCAATTATGTTCAAATACAAAGATGTCGTTGGGTTGTTCCCTATTAAAAATTTGTCTAGTGATATGCTGTTCACCTTAACAAATCTAGTAATAAAACTACTTACTGAGATAGGGTTTAAAGTATTTTGTTTGATATCTGATAACAACAGGGTAAACAGAAATATGTTTGAACGATTTTGTGGAGGCACTCTTCAAACAAAATTTGTAAACCCTTACTGTGAGTCACAGAATATTTATGTTATGTTCGATCCAGTTCACTTGTTTAAATGTATTAGAAATAACTGGTTAAACCAAGTAGATAACAGACAAACATTTGTGTTTCCAAATTTTGACAAAAATAACGTAAAAGAAATGGCTTGTGTATCAGATCTCAAAATCTTACATTTAAGTGAGGAAAATAACTGTGTTAAACTGGCTCCTGCACTGTAAAAAAAAGTGTTATTCCCAACATCAATAGAGAGGCAAAATGTTCATTTGTGCTGTAGGTTATTCGACGAGAAAAATATTGCTGCTTTGAATGAAAATTCGTCATTGACTAAAACAGAAACTAAGAGTAGTACAGCACATTTCATTCAGGTCATTTTAAAGTGGTGGAAGATTGTCAACGTAAAACATATGTACAAGGGAGTTAAATTTAATGACGAAAACTTTAAACCAATCCAGTCTGTAACAGATACTAATTTTGTTTTTTTGAAGTCTTTTAGTAAATGGTTAGTTAAATGGTTCAAGGGGAGGAGTTGACAAAAGCTAAAAGGAGAGGAAAATTAACCAATGAAACACATGTAGCATTGCTACATACTGTTAACACTTTAATGGAAATTATTTCGTTTCTCTTAGGAGACCCATCCGTTAGAGGCCAGATTTAGCCAGTATAGACAGATGAGTGGTGCATGTTACCATGTATCAGTCAAGCAGGTTTTGGAATCATAAAAAAAAACTAAAAACTTTGAGTTTGATTGATATTTACTCCTCTAGACACAGTAAAGTATGTATCAAAGATTTATTTATTTCCACAGCAGACTGTGAAGAAAGCGATAGTAATGATATGCATGACAACAGTAATCAAATTTTTGATGACCTGCAGGTAGACATAACTGATGTTACCTTATCAGAAAATGACACTTGAGGCCTTGTTTATATTGGTGGTTACTTGGTACACAGTATTTTAAAAAATAACTCTTGCACTGGGTGTACAGATTTCTTTACTACAACAAATACCGAGTCTGCTGTTGTACCACAAAAGGACAATTACTATTTTAATGTTATTAGTAGAGGATCTTTAAAATACTCTTCAGATTATGTGATGGAAGTACTAAATTTAGCTTTCAAAGTGTTTACATTAATTGTATCTGACAGATACGAAACACAGTGTTTATTGTCCACTAATCAGAGAGTAGCGCTAAAATCCACTGTTTTAGGTTTTATTGACATCCATCATCCACAGAGAAATTGTAATATATGTAAAATTAATTTTAACAAACTTATCGATAAATGTTTATTTTCCTTTTGTAACATCTTATTAAACAATTATTCAAAATCTCGTAATGACAAATTCAATAAAAAAAGGAAAGATGCTCAGAATGATGTCAAATCGGACAAAAAGAGAAAAATACACAAATTTTACCCAAGTTCAGCGTTAACTTGGATAAATGTTAGACACAGAATTGTTAAGTTAGTCTAAATAACTTTATTGTAAGTAGATTTTAAATTACATGTAAATATGTTAGACGTAAGGCAATACGAGATTGTAATGCACCATCTTCAAATGATCAAATATTGTAAATAAATACTGAGCAGTTAGTAATCGGTTATTTCTTTAATTTTTCTGCTTACCCCGCTTCTGGTACTACTTATCATACATGATATAAAATCTTGTACAATACAACAGTTTGGCTGTTTATCTACATAAAGAAACTTGAAAAGTTATTTCCCCGATAAGCTGTCAGTTACCTTGAGTCACAGCTTTTTTACATCCTTCATGTCAATTGCACTTTCTCAAATGCTAAATATAACTGTTGTTGTTCACATATCTCTACATTTTTTCATACCAAGGTCTTTGTTAGTTCATACAGATTACAACCATATAGGACATGTTCAGGTAAACCATTACAGGTGTGTGTAGGAAAGGTTATTTGAGCATGCGACACAGTAAACAGCATTAGCGGCTGTGTTTCGTTTCGGCGCCTAGTGTGACGTCACGTTTCCAGCACTCCGGCCAGTAGTATAGTGTGGCCTTGGTACAGTCGTACTGCCTTGGAAAACATCGATATATTCCAATATGTGCTTCACACCTCGACTTGATCGCGGTAGTGGTCCCAGAAAATCCACTGCAATTAGCTCTCCTTTGTTCTCCTTCTGTATACTCTGCATTCCTACATCTGTGTGTAAATTCGGTCCTTAATTTTATATTATCTTACTCATACATTCTTACCTTCACTTCTAATCTTCCTTAACTCTTTTCTTAACATGACATTACTTTATCTAATACATTACTTATACAATACATTAACATTCATTACCTTTTATTACATTTCTTTAACATTACCTTTCTGATCGCTACTACTTTCCTGAAATACACTTCCGTAACAGAATACTCTTTTAGCTTTGTAGTGTGTCGCATGATCGGTTACAGAGGAACTGTCTTGGAAAACAACGATATTTTTCTCGAAGTCCTTAATCCTAAGTAGTCTCTGCCCATTTGACTTTTCACTCTTGCTTTCTTCTGTGTCCTTGTATCTCCATTAAGTTTTCGCTTGATCAGCCGTTCTAATAATTATGGCAATTATTTCCATTCCTAACCCTTTCTTCATATTAATAACAACAATAACATCTTTTACCATTACTTCCTTAAATATTTCTCTACAATAGCATTCCTTACCATCAATAATACATTTCTTAATTATACTCTCTTATATTATTACACATATTATTTCTTATTATTAATAATTAATAGTTATATATTTTATTTTTAAAATAATTATTCATTCCATTCGGGTATTGAGTTCTGAGTTCAGTGTGTAGTTTGATCTTACACCCCTCGTTATAACAATTGCATTGTCCGTCGTCTACCGGATGTATATTGTTCCTTTGTAGCGTAGTCGCCGTGCTTACCATTGTTCTCACCCTCGTGTAAACAACGTCCGCGTTCCATTGTATTACTGCGATGTTTGTTTTTATCGTAGAAGTCACCTGTACGTCGCTGCGTTGAATTGTTGCTGCCTTTATCGCGTGATCCACTTGTCTATAGGGTGAATACTTTATCCTCCCTCTATTTCTCTCGTAACGGTCGCATATCATAATTCTCTCCTCATGAATGCATTGCGTATGTTCAGTCTGCTTGAGGCCCATATAAACAACTGTCGACTGTTTTTTCATCCGTTGTTTATGATAACCTCTGTAATTTTTATAATTACAGTTATAATTATCGTTATTATAATTATCGTTCGCTTTATATTTCTCGTGCGTAAATCTACCGTCATATTTACCACAATTTTGTGTAGTGTTTCGTCTAGACAATTTAATATGTTTCTTGTTATACCTACAGTGATATTTATCTCCGTAAGTGTAGTGTCTTATGTGTTTCACCTGTGTCATCTTGTGTGGCTTACTAGTGTTTGTGTGTCTCACAATAGGGATATCGCTATTAATAAGGTATGTTTACCTTATTTAAAGGTGTGACCTTTATTTGCTTCTCCTCCTTAATGTTAATTACTTTTTTATAATTATCGTTAGTAATTACGAACGTATTTTCTCTCTTATTTTTAATTCTTATGGTTTGTTTATATTCTACTGCCGTAATGTGCGTATTAGAATCGTCAATTCTTTCTACTAATTCCTCTTTTGCTTTCCTTTCTTCTCTTAATTTTTCAGTCTGTTTTGTAAAAAATTCTGTTAACTCTTCTATTCGCGTTCTAATATTATTTTCTTTTACTTTTTCTGTTTGTTTGTTCTCTACTTCACCAAATACGGCTTGCATCATAGCTTGAAGTGCCTCTCCCATCCTCAAACTTCCTGATATTGCCATGGTGAATTATTATTAAAATATTTATTTAGTAGTAATTCTTTAACAATTATTATTGATAACCGTTCCCTACTTATTTATTTATTTCTTTATTTTTATTAATAGTTATTATTAATACTCATTACAGTTACACCTGTTTCATAGACAAACAATATTATTCGTGGGCGCCAGCTGTGTGATTACACAACAATTAACATTACATTCAATTACCGTTTAATATAAATAATAATTACATATTATACATTTTTCATTTAACACACTCTTTATTTTTTTAGAGCAACCATTTAGCTACATAAAAAAGTTTTAATAGTTAAATGATGGGGATCGGGCCATACGTTCATGGGCTACAATTTATGTAACAAATTTTTGTACATAAATTTAGGCATGTCGTGCCCCACGTCCAGGGCGACAAATATATGCAACGTATTTATGTGTGTGAATTTTTATGTACTTTAATTTGTATAGCCCCACATTCTTTGGGAGCCAAATATGCAACAACACATATACATAAACACATATACATATACACAAATTTAGCGTGACCGGTCTCACGTTCAAGATTGACAAATTATGTAACAATATAACATTTAAATTGGGTTTCAGGTGTATCTGCAATAAGAACTCTATGTAACTGGTAACGGTATTTCAAATTTATTTGATATTATTAAAAATTGTGCACATGGCACTGACTTCGATTTAAAACATTCGTTATTATTTGTTATTATGCCGTAAGGGTTATGCTATATACATCCTTACTGACTAAATATTCTATTCTACTAATTATTGTATTAAAGAAAAATCTCATTTTCAGACTACTCAGTCAATTAATGTGTTTCAAAATATCAATATTTAAATCTCTTTTTATATATTGTAATGTACTCAAAATATTAATAGTTATTGAATTTATTTTTGTTTCTCAGTACTGTTTTATCTCAAATATTAATTGTTTTCATTTAAATGCTTTGTAATCATTTTATCATATTAATTTGAGCTCTTGTTACGTTAATCGTATTTCTAAAACATCTATGATTTTAATTCTACTTTACAAGAAACATTGGCTCTTACTTTTAAATAAAATAGAAATGTCTTTAATTGTCTTTGAGTTCATTGTATGATTAAGATATAAATAAGTTGTTTATCACCTTATTGTCGTCAATCATACTCGATCATTTTGATCCATCTGTAGTTGTCCTCGTCTCGCACTCCAGCGTCGGCTGTCTTTCTCTTCTCCTCTTGTCCAGCGTCGGCTGTCTCTCTTCTCCTCTTGTCCAGCATCGAATCACTCTCTTCTTGTCCAGCGTCGTATCACTCTCTGGAACTCTCCTCGTGCTGTTTCTGACGTCAATGGATCTTCTTATGTAATTCTTCTTATGTACTGCTGTTATTATTTAAAAATGATTGTATTTACAACTTAGTTACATACTTGTATGTAACTGGAAAATTTAAACTATTTATAAAAAAAATAAATACGCCGTGCGGATAGGCATAAGCTCCCGTTGCACCGTGGATGATTTAAGAAAGAGAACCACTGTAGCTTGCGTGTCCTATTTATACCCATGTCTTGGTCGACACCTGCAGTGGTACGAAATCGACATGTCAGAAACTGTCTCTGGATTCAGTTCCCCCACTCTTTGTCAAATTCGCTATTTCTTATATTTCTGCGAATTGCAGAGTCCTGTAAGTATACTCTTATACTTATCTTATAACTATTTTTACAACACATGTTCACTGTAATTTTGGACATTGCAACTTAACCCTTTCGATTTGTACACAGTTATTTCACTATTACACTCGTACGGTGTGTCACTTTCGCGTGGTTTGGTACACAGTATTTAGTAAATTTTATTACATTTTATTGTGGTTTTGGATTTTAATTCTTAATTATAGTTTATGAATAATTACAGAAAAACAGTAATTGTGCAATTATTCATCTTGGGGTGGCAAAGTCGCCTGCATAGACCTGCGTTCACACACACTAGCAAAATACTGGTGTACACACTTTCAGTTACATTTGTGTGTGTGTGCACGTCGATTCAGGTCGAAACACCTGTTCATATTTTTGTCTGAGCCAAGCTTGCAATCCCTTACATGCTTATTTCTAATACATTATTAATTATTTACAGTTTATTAGGTATATTTAAATTTTTATATTCAATGCTCAGTACATCACTTATTTGTACTGTCGCATTATCCCTCTGCTTGGTAACAAAAAAAAATTAATAAATTTATTTATTATAATTTTTTTTATTATTATTATATTTGCAAAAAAAATGTAACAAATAATAAAGAATAATATTCGTCATTTCACCCTTAATTGGAGTGTATACAAATGTCTTACCTCCCCTCTTCGTACGCTCACTGCTCGTGACCTTGTAGTAGGGTGGCTTTAAAAAACAGCTGATCTGACTGGTTTCATTGACCTCGTCGTTTTCATGTGTAGAACTTCCTAAATGACGTTGCGTGGAATTTACCAATTTCTTTCTTCTGTACCTCATCATATACGATGAAAGTGTGTTGTCCTACTCGCTGTCTTAACGTATACGGTCCATTATAAAGTCTGAAGAATTTCTTCGCCGTAATATCACTCCATTTTCCCACTGGATTTGCTTTGAGTAGTGTACTTTCTCCCATGTTGAATTGTTGTAGCTTGTGAGTTAGATTAAATCTCTCTATTCTCTTGTTACCTCTTTCTCTTATCTGTTGCTTTGCGTATTCAATTTTCACACTTATTGGTATAGGTACATTTTGGTTATTAGGTTTGTTTATATACTTAGTCCAAACTCTGTTTGGCTTCTTATCTTCTTCTAATTCCATTGCAGTGTATCCTGTTGCTTCACTATAATTTTCGTTAATGGCTTTTTCAAGAAATGGTAAATATTCTGCCCATTTATTGTGTTGATCATGGCAATATATTCGTAAATATTTACCTAATTCTTTGTTAACTCTCTCAGCAAGGTTTCCTTGAGGATATCTTATGGATGTGAGTACAGGTTGTATTCCATTTTCCCTTAACGTCCTCTCACATTTTTCACTTTGGAATTGTACACCTTGATCACTGAGTACCTTCTTCATTTTTCCATATAACGGAATATATTTCTGCAGTAGTATCTTTAGAACAACTTTGGTTGTGGGTCGCATAATTGGGTACAGTCAAGGCCACACTATACTACTGGCCGGAGTCACCCCCTCCACTCCACGCGCCACATCACAGTAGGCGCCGGACCATTTGCGCCACCAGCCCAATGCTTTTTTAGTCAGTATACACTTACACACGTGTTTCTATTCGTATACGAAGTTTTGCTGCAACTGTTTTTCATTCCGTACATTTGTGATAATAATATTAAAACATGCCAACTTCATGCTGCGTACCAGGATGCAAAAGCAATTATAACACAGATAGTTCAGTGACTGTTTTTAGATTCCCGAAGGATCCTATCCAGTGTCAAAAATGGCTAAATGCCATTCACAGAGCAAACTTCACGCCCAGCAAACAATCTGTTGTTTGCATTCGTCACTTCGACGAACGTTATATCGTGCGAGAGGACTCGGTGAAAAAAACCCGACGGCACTGTCTTGACTGTAAAACGACAGTGTGTGAAATTAGCTGCAGATGCATGTCCAACAGTTTTTGAAAACCAGCCCGTATATTTGACGACAAATCTACCTCCCCTTCGAAGAGACCCTGCAAACAGGAGAGAGGAAATCCGGCAGCGAGAAGAGGACCGGAAGAGCCAAGTAAAGATATTAGACACTATAAATAGCTTAAGTGATATTAAAGAAAGATATAAACTTAAGTGTGATGACCATGCCATTAAACATTTTCATTTGCACGCCAGAGAAGACACTTTAAATTTTTTCTCTGTTTATCAAACCAAAAGAGGTAATGTTAAAGTATTGATAAGTCTACTTATAAGTAAGGATTTGTCTTTTAATGTATTATCAACAGATTACATAATTATTAACGATGATCCAAAGATTTTAGAAATTAGTTATGGTAGAAAACATCTATGTTTATGGTCACAGTTAAACGCTTTACTCGAATACTTATCTAATGAGAACAGGCAGATTAATATTAATTGTAGTACTGAAGACCACATCAGCTCTGTAAATAGTTCTCTCGGTAGTCTAATTGATGACTGTTTGGATAATCCTGATGTAAGCAAAAGGTTAACATTTTTACAGGAACAATTTAATTTACTATTCAAAAAGAAAGTCAGTTATTGTGTAAATACTTTAGTTTGGTTCCCTATTTTACTTTTTGCTTTCCCAGGATCCTATAACTATATCAGGGTAGCTAAGCTTCTGACAATGCCACACCCAAAATATTTAAATAAATTTACTTTTAAATTAGGAGTTAATACTTCAGGTTTACAATCTGGCCACATGGACTACTTAAAGAAAAAAGTTAGTGTCTTTGAAGAAAATGAAAAGTTTTGATGCCTACTCCTTGATGAAATTTATGTTAAGCCCGAAATCACTTATAAGGGTGGGAAGGTTGAGGGTCTAGTAGTTAATGACCAAAATGCACCAGAGCCTGCAAGTACAGTCCAAGTTTTTATGATTTCCTCAATTATGTCCAAATACAAAGATGTCGTTGGGTTGTTCCCTATTAAAAATTTGTCTAGTGATATGCTGTTCACCTTAACAAATCTAGTAATAAAACTACTTACTGAGATAGGGTTTAAAGTATTTTGTTTGATATCTGATAACAACAGGGTAAACAGAAATATGTTTGAACGATTTTGTGGAGGCACTCTTCAAACAAAATTTGTAAACCCTTACTGTGAGTCACAGAATATTTATGTTATGTTCGATCCAGTTCACTTGTTTAAATGTATTAGAAATAACTGGTTAAACCAAGTAGATAACAGACAAACATTTGTGTTTCCAAATTTTGACAAAAATAACGTAAAAGAAATGGCTTGTGTATCAGATCTCAAAATCTTACATTTAAGTGAGGAAAATAACTGTGTTAAACTGGCTCCTGCACTGTAAAAAAAAGTGTTATTCCCAACATCAATAGAGAGGCAAAATGTTCATTTGTGCTGTAGGTTATTCGACGAGAAAAATATTGCTGCTTTGAATGAAAATTCGTCATTGACTAAAACAGAAACTAAGAGTAGTACAGCACATTTCATTCAGGTCATTTTAAAGTGGTGGAAGATTGTCAACGTAAAACATATGTACAAGGGAGTTAAATTTAATGACGAAAACTTTAAACCAATCCAGTCTGTAACAGATACTAATTTTGTTTTTTTGAAGTCTTTTAGTAAATGGTTAGTTAAATGGTTCAAGGGGAGGAGTTGACAAAAGCTAAAAGGAGAGGAAAATTAACCAATGAAACACATGTAGCATTGCTACATACTGTTAACACTTTAATGGAAATTATTTCGTTTCTCTTAGGAGACCCATCCGTTAGAGGCCAGATTTAGCCAGTATAGACAGATGAGTGGTGCATGTTACCATGTATCAGTCAAGCAGGTTTTGGAATCATAAAAAAAAACTAAAAACTTTGAGTTTGATTGATATTTACTCCTCTAGACACAGTAAAGTATGTATCAAAGATTTATTTATTTCCACAGCAGACTGTGAAGAAAGCGATAGTAATGATATGCATGACAACAGTAATCAAATTTTTGATGACCTGCAGGTAGACATAACTGATGTTACCTTATCAGAAAATGACACTTGAGGCCTTGTTTATATTGGTGGTTACTTGGTACACAGTATTTTAAAAAATAACTCTTGCACTGGGTGTACAGATTTCTTTACTACAACAAATACCGAGTCTGCTGTTGTACCACAAAAGGACAATTACTATTTTAATGTTATTAGTAGAGGATCTTTAAAATACTCTTCAGATTATGTGATGGAAGTACTAAATTTAGCTTTCAAAGTGTTTACATTAATTGTATCTGACAGATACGAAACACAGTGTTTATTGTCCACTAATCAGAGAGTAGCGCTAAAATCCACTGTTTTAGGTTTTATTGACATCCATCATCCACAGAGAAATTGTAATATATGTAAAATTAATTTTAACAAACTTATCGATAAATGTTTATTTTCCTTTTGTAACATCTTATTAAACAATTATTCAAAATCTCGTAATGACAAATTCAATAAAAAAAGGAAAGATGCTCAGAATGATGTCAAATCGGACAAAAAGAGAAAAATACACAAATTTTACCCAAGTTCAGCGTTAACTTGGATAAATGTTAGACACAGAATTGTTAAGTTAGTCTAAATAACTTTATTGTAAGTAGATTTTAAATTACATGTAAATATGTTAGACGTAAGGCAATACGAGATTGTAATGCACCATCTTCAAATGATCAAATATTGTAAATAAATACTGAGCAGTTAGTAATCGGTTATTTCTTTAATTTTTCTGCTTACCCCGCTTCTGGTACTACTTATCATACATGATATAAAATCTTGTACAATACAACAGTTTGGCTGTTTATCTACATAAAGAAACTTGAAAAGTTATTTCCCCGATAAGCTGTCAGTTACCTTGATTCACAGCTTTTTTACATCCTTCATGTCAATTGCACTTTCTCAAATGCTAAATATAACTGTTGTTGTTCACATATCTCTACATTTTTTCATACCAAGGTCTTTGTTAGTTCATACAGATTACAACCATATAGGACATGTTCAGGTAAACCATTACAGGTGTGTGTAGGAAAGGTTATTTGAGCATGCGACACAGTAAACAGCATTAGCGGCTGTGTTTCGTTTCGGCGCCTAGTGTGACGTCACGTTTCCAGCACTCCGGCCAGTAGTATAGTGTGGCCTTGGTACAGTCGTACTGCCTTGGAAAACATCGATATATTCCAATATGTGCTTCACACCTCGACTTGATCGCGGTAGTGGTCCCAGAAAATCCACTGCAATTAGCTCTCCTTTGTTCTCCTTCTGTATACTCTGCATTCCTACATCTGTGTGTAAATTCGGTCCTTAATTTTATATTATCTTACTCATACATTCTTACCTTCACTTCTAATCTTCCTTAACTCTTTTCTTAACATGACATTACTTTATCTAATACATTACTTATACAATACATTAACATTCATTACCTTTTATTACATTTCTTTAACATTACCTTTCTGATCGCTACTACTTTCCTGAAATACACTTCCGTAACAGAATACTCTTTTAGCTTTGTAGTGTGTCGCATGATCGGTTACAGAGGAACTGTCTTGGAAAACAACGATATTTTTCTCGAAGTCCTTAATCCTAAGTAGTCTCTGCCCATTTGACTTTTCACTCTTGCTTTCTTCTGTGTCCTTGTATCTCCATTAAGTTTTCGCTTGATCAGCCGTTCTAATAATTATGGCAATTATTTCCATTCCTAACCCTTTCTTCATATTAATAACAACAATAACATCTTTTACCATTACTTCCTTAAATATTTCTCTACAATAGCATTCCTTACCATCAATAATACATTTCTTAATTATACTCTCTTATATTATTACACATATTATTTCTTATTATTAATAATTAATAGTTATATATTTTATTTTTAAAATAATTATTCATTCCATTCGGGTATTGAGTTCTGAGTTCAGTGTGTAGTTTGATCTTACACCCCTCGTTATAACAATTGCATTGTCCGTCGTCTACCGGATGTATATTGTTCCTTTGTAGCGTAGTCGCCGTGCTTACCATTGTTCTCACCCTCGTGTAAACAACGTCCGCGTTCCATTGTATTACTGCGATGTTTGTTTTTATCGTAGAAGTCACCTGTACGTCGCTGCGTTGAATTGTTGCTGCCTTTATCGCGTGATCCACTTGTCTATAGGGTGAATACTTTATCCTCCCTCTATTTCTCTCGTAACGGTCGCATATCATAATTCTCTCCTCATGAATGCATTGCGTATGTTCAGTCTGCTTGAGGCCCATATAAACAACTGTCGACTGTTTTTTCATCCGTTGTTTATGATAACCTCTGTAATTTTTATAATTACAGTTATAATTATCGTTATTATAATTATCGTTCGCTTTATATTTCTCGTGCGTAAATCTACCGTCATATTTACCACAATTTTGTGTAGTGTTTCGTCTAGACAATTTAATATGTTTCTTGTTATACCTACAGTGATATTTATCTCCGTAAGTGTAGTGTCTTATGTGTTTCACCTGTGTCATCTTGTGTGGCTTACTAGTGTTTGTGTGTCTCACAATAGGGATATCGCTATTAATAAGGTATGTTTTATTGACCTTTATTTGCTTCTCCTCCTTAATGTTAATTACTTTTTTATAATTATCGTTAGTAATTACGAACGTATTTTCTCTCTTATTTTTAATTCTTATGGTTTGTTTATATTCTACTGCCGTAATGTGCGTATTAGAATCGTCAATTCTTTCTACTAATTCCTCTTTTGCTTTCCTTTCTTCTCTTAATTTTTCAGTCTGTTTTGTAAAAAATTCTGTTAACTCTTCTATTCGCGTTCTAATATTATTTTCTTTTACTTTTTCTGTTTGTTTGTTCTCTACTTCACCAAATACGGCTTGCATCATAGCTTGAAGTGCCTCTCCCATCCTCAAACTTCCTGATATTGCCATGGTGAATTATTATTAAAATATTTATTTAGTAGTAATTCTTTAACAATTATTATTGATAACCGTTCCCTACTTATTTATTTATTTCTTTATTTTTATTAATAGTTATTATTAATACTCATTACAGTTACACCTGTTTCATAGACAAACAATATTATTCGTGGGCGCCAGCTGTGTGATTACACAACAATTAACATTACATTCAATTACCGTTTAATATAAATAATAATTACATATTATACATTTTTCATTTAACACACTCTTTATTTTTTTAGAGCAACCATTTAGCTACATAAAAAAGTTTTAATAGTTAAATGATGGGGATCGGGCCATACGTTCATGGGCTACAATTTATGTAACAAATTTTTGTACATAAATTTAGGCATGTCGTGCCCCACGTCCAGGGCGACAAATATATGCAACGTATTTATGTGTGTGAATTTTTATGTACTTTAATTTGTATAGCCCCACATTCTTTGGGAGCCAAATATGCAACAACACATATACATAAACACATATACATATACACAAATTTAGCGTGACCGGTCTCACGTTCAAGATTGACAAATTATGTAACAATATAACATTTAAATTGGGTTTCAGGTGTATCTGCAATAAGAACTCTATGTAACTGGTAACGGTATTTCAAATTTATTTGATATTATTAAAAATTGTGCACATGGCACTGACTTCGATTTAAAACATTCGTTATTATTTGTTATTATGCCGTAAGGCTTATGCTATATACATCCTTACTGACTAAATATTCTATTCTACTAATTATTGTATTAAAGAAAAATCTCATTTTCAGACTACTCAGTCAATTAATGTGTTTCAAAATATCAATATTTAAATCTCTTTTTATATATTGTAATGTACTCAAAATATTAATAGTTATTGAATTTATTTTTGTTTCTCAGTACTGTTTTATCTCAAATATTAATTGTTTTCATTTAAATGCTTTGTAATCATTTTATCATATTAATTTGAGCTCTTGTTACGTTAATCGTATTTCTAAAACATCTATGATTTTAATTCTACTTTACAAGAAACATTGGCTCTTACTTTTAAATAAAATAGAAATGTCTTTAATTGTCTTTGAGTTCATTGTATGATTAAGATATAAATAAGTTGTTTATCACCTTATTGTCGTCAATCATACTCGATCATTTTGATCCATCTGTAGTTGTCCTCGTCTCGCACTCCAGCGTCGGCTGTCTCTCTCTTCTCCTCTTGTCCAGCGTCGGCTGTCTCTCTTCTCCTCTTGTCCAGCGTCGAATCACTCTCTTCTTGTCCAGCGTCGAATCACTCTCTTTTTGTCCAGCGTCGTATCACTCTCTGGAACTCTCCTCTTGTCCAGCGTCGAATCACTTCTTCTTGTCCAGCGTCATATCACTCTCTGGAACTCTCCTCGTGCTGTTTCTGACGTCAATGGATCTTCTTATGTAATTCTTCTTATGTACTGCTGTTATTATTTAAAAATGATTGTATTTACAACTTAGTTACATAGTTGTATGTAACTGGAAAATTTAAACTATTTATAAAAAAAATAAATACGCCGTGCGGATAGGCATAAGCTCCCGCTGCACCGTAGATGATTTAAGAAAGAGAACCACTGTAGCTTGCGTGTCCTATTTATACCCATGTCTTGGTCGACACCTGCAGTGGTACGAAATCGACATGTCAGAAACTGTCTCTGGATTCAGTTCCCCCACTCTTTGTCAAATTCGCTATTTCTTATATTTCTGCGAATTGCAGAGTCCTGTAAGTATACTCTTATACTTATCTTATAACTATTTTTACAACACATGTTCACTGTAATTTTGGACATTGCAACTTAACCCTTTCGATTTGTACACAGCTATTTCACTATTACACTCGTACGGTGTGTCACTTTCACGTGGTTTTCGTACACAGTATTTAGTAAATTTTATTACATTTTATTGTGGTTTTGGATTTTAATTCTTAATTATAGTTTATGAATAATTACAGAAAAACAGTAATTGTGCAATTATTCATCTTGGGGTGGCAAAGTCGCCTGCATAGACCTGCGTTTACACACACTAGCAAAATACTGGTGTACACACTTTCAGTTACATTTGTGTGTGTGTGCACGTCGATTCAGGTCGAAACACCTGTTCATATTTTTGTCTGAGCTAAGCTTGCAATCCCTGACATGCTTATTTCTAATACATTATTAATTATTTACAGTTTATTAGGTATATTTAAATTTTTATATTCAATGCTCAGTACATCACTTATTTGTACTGTCGCATTATCCCTCTGCTTGGTAACAAAAAAAAATTTAATAAATTTATTTATTATAATTTTTATTATTATTATTATTATATTTGCAAAAAAATGTAACAAATAATAAAGAATAATATTCGTCATTTCACCCTTAATTGGAGTGTATACAAATGTCTTACCTCCCCTCTTCGTACGCTCACTGCTCGTGACCTTGTAGTAGGGTGGCTTTAACAAACAGCTGATCTGACTGGTTTCATTGACCTCGTCGTTTTCATGTGTAGAACTTCCTAAATGACGTTGCGTGGAATTTACCAATTTCTTTCTTCTGTACCTCATCATATACGATGAAAGTGTGTTGTCCTACTCGCTGTCTTAACGTATACGGTCCATTATAAAGTCTGAAGAATTTCTTCGCCGTATTATCACTCCGTTTTCCCACTGGATTTGCTTTGAGTAGTATACTTTCTCCCACGTTGAATTGTTGTAGCTTGTGAGATAGATTAAATCTCTCTATTCTCTTGTTACCTCTTTCTCTTATCCGTTGCTTTGCGTATTCAATTTTCACACTTATTGGTATAGGTACATTTTGGTTATTAGGTTTGTTTATATACTTAGTCCAAAATCTGTTTGGCTTCTTATCTTCTTCTAATTCCATTGCAGTGTATCCTGTTGCTTCACTATAATTTTCGTTAATGGCTTTTTCAAGAAATGGTAAATATTCTGCCCATTTTTTGTGTTGATCATGGCAATATATTCGTAAATATTTACCTAATTCTTTGTTAACTCTCTCAGCAAGGTTTCCTTGAGGATGTCTTATGGATGTGAGTACAGGTTGTATTCCATTTTCCCTTAACGTCCTCTCATATTTTTCACTTTGGAATTGTACACCTTGATCGCTGAGTACCTTCTTCATTTTTCCATATAACGGAATATATTTCTGCAGTAGTATCTTTAGAACAACTTTGGTTGTGGGTCGCATAATTGGGTACAGTCGTACTGCCTTGGAAAACACATCGATACATTCCAATATGTGCTTCACACCTCGACTTGATCGCGGTAGTGGTCCCAGAAAATCCACTGCAATTAGCTCTCCTTTGTTCTCCTTCTGTATACTCTGCATTCCTACATCTGTGTGTAAATTCGGTCCTTAATTTTATATTATCTTACTCATACATTCTTACCTTCACTTCTAATCTTCCTTAACTCTTTTCTTAACATGACATTACTTTATCTAATACATTACTTATACAATACATTAACATTCATTACCTTTTATTACATTTCTTTAACATTACCTTTCTGATCGCTACTACTTTCCTGAAATACACTTCCGTAACAGAATACTCTTTTAGCTTTGTAGTGTGTCGCATGATCGGTTACAGAGGAACTGTCTTGGAAAACAATGATATTTTTCTCGAAGTCCTTAATCCTAAGTAGTCTCTGCCCATTTGACTTTTCACTCTTGCTTTCTTCTGTGTCCTTGTATCTCCATTAAGTTTTCGCTTGATCAGCCGTTCTAATAATTATGGCAATTATTTCCATTCCTAACCCTTTCTTCATATTAATAACAACAATAACATCTTTTACCATTACTTCCTTAAATATTTCTCTACAATAGCATTCCTTACCATCAATAATACATTTCTTAATTATACTCTCTTATATTATTACACATATTATTTCTTATTATTAATAATCAATAGTTATATTATTTTATTTTTAAAATAATTATTCATTCCATTCGGGTATTGAGTTCTGAGTTCAGTGTGTAGTTTGATCTTACACCCCTCGTTATAACAATTGCATTGTCCGTCGTCTACCGGACGTATATTGTTCCTTTGTAGCGTAGTCGCCGTGCTTACCATTGTTCTCACCCTCGTGTAAACAACGTCCGCGTTCCATTGTATTACTGCGATGTTTGTTTTTATCGTAGAAGTCACCTGTTCGTCGCTGCGTTGAATTGTTGCTGCCTTTATCGCGTGATCCACTTGTCTATAGGGTGAATACTTTATCCTCCCTCTATTTCTCTCGTAACGGTCGCATTGCATAATTCTCTCCTCATGAATGCATTGCGTATGTTCAGTCTGCTTGAGGCCCATATAAACAACTGTCGACTGTTTTTTCATCCGTCGTTTATGATAACCTCTGTAATTTTTATAATTACAGTTATAATTATCGTTATTATAATTATCGTTCGCTTTATATTTCTCGTGTGTAAATCTACCGTCATATTTACCACAATTTTGTGTAGTGTTTCGTCTAGACAATATAATATGTTTCTTGTTATACCTACAGTGATATTTATCTCCGTAAGTGTAGTGTCTTATGTGTTTCACCTGTGTCATCTTGTGTGGCTTACTAGTGTTTGTGTGTCTCACAATAGGGATATCGCTATTAATAAGGTATGTTTTATTAACCTTTATTTGCTTCTCCTCCTTAATGTTAATTACTTTTTTATAATTATCGTTAATAATTACGAACGTATTTTCTCTCTTATTTTTAATTCTTATGGTTTGTTTATATTCTACTGCCGTAATGTGCATATTAGAATCGTCAATTCTTTCTACGAATTCCTCTTTTGCTTTCCTTCTTCTCTTAATTTTTCGGTCTGTTTTGTAAAAAATTCTGTTAACTCTTCTATTCACGTTCTAATATTATTTTCTTTTACTTTTTCTGTTTGTTTGTTCTCCACTTCACCAAATACGGCTTGCATCATAGCTTGAAGTGCCTCTCCCATCCTCAAACTTCCTGATATTGCCATGGTGAATTATTATTAAAATATTTATTTAGTAGTAATTCTTTAACAATTATTATTGATAACCGTTCCCTACTTATTTATTTATTTCTTTATTTTTATTAATAGTTATTATTAATACTCATTACAGTTACACCTGTTACATAGACAAACAATATTATTCGTGGGCGCCAGCTGTGTGATTACACAACAATTAACATTACATTCAATTACCGTTTAATATAAAGAATAATTACATATTATACATTTTTCATTTAACACACTCTATTTTTTTAGAGCAACCATTTAGCTACATAAAAAAATTTTAATAGTTAAATGATGGGGATCGGGCCATACGTTCATGGGCTACAATTTATGTAACAAATTTTTGTACCTAAATTTAGGCATGTCGTGCCCCACGTCCAGGGCGACAAATATATGCAACGTATTTATGTGTGTGAATTTTTATATACTTTAATTTGTATAGCCCCACGTTCTTTGGGAGCCAAATATGCAACAACACATATACATATACACAAATTTAGCGTGACCGGTCTCACGTTCAAGATTGACAAATTATGTAACAATATAACATTTAAATTGGGTTTCAGGTGTATTTGCAATAAGAACTCTATGTAACTGGTAACGGTATTTCAAATTTATTTGATATTATTAAAAATTGTGCACATGGCACTGACTTCGATTTAAAACATTCGTTATTATTTGTTATTATGCCGTAAGGCTTATGCTATATACATCCTTACTGACTAAATATTCTATTCTACTAATTATTGTATTAAAGAAAAATCTCATTTTCAGACTACTCAGTCAATTAATGTGTTTCAAAATATCAATATTTAAATCTCTTTTTATATATTGTAATGTACTCAAAATATTAATAGTTATTGAATTTATCTTTTGTTTCTCAGTACTGTTTTATCTCAAATACTAATTGTTTTCATTTAAATGCTTTGTAATCATTTTATCATATTAATTTGAGCTCTTGTTACGTTAATCGTATTTCTAAAACATCTATGATTTTAATTCTACTTTACAAGAAACATTGGCTCTTACTTTTAAATAAAATAGAAATGTCTTTAATTGTCTTTGAGTTCATTGTATGATTAAGATATAAATAAGTTGTTTATCACCTTATTGTCGTCAATCATACTCGATCATTTTGATCCATCTGTAGTTGTCCTCGTCTCGCACTCCAGCGTCGGCTGTCTCTCTCTTCTCCTCTTGTCCAGCGTCGGCTGTCTCTCTTCTCCTCTTGTCCAGCGTCGAATCACTCTCTTCTTGTCCAGCATCGTATCACTCTCTGGAACTCTCCTCTTGTCCAGCGTCGAATCACTTCTTCTTGTCCAGCGTCGTATCACTCTCTGGAACTCTCCTCGTGCTGTTTCTGACGTCAATGGATCTTCTTATGTAATTCTTCTTATGTACTGCTGTTATTATTTAAAAATGATTGTATTTACAACTTAGTTACATACTTGTATGTAACTGGAAAATTTAAACTATTTATAAAAAAAATAAATACGCCGTGCGGATAGGCATAAGCTCCCGTTGCACCGTGGATGACTTAAGAAAGAGAACCACTGTAGCTTGCGTGTCCTATTTATACCCATGTCTTGGTCGACACCTGCAGTGGTACGAAATCGACATGTCAGAAACTGTCTCTGGATTCAGTTCCCCCACTCTTTGTCAAATTCGCTATTTCTTATATTTCTGCGAATTGCAGAGTCCTGTAAGTATACTCTTATACTTATCTTATAACTATTTTTACAACACATGTTCACTGTAATTTTGGACATTGCAACTTAACCCTTTCGATTTGTACACAGTTATTTCACTATTACACTCGTACGGTGTGTCACTTTCGCGTGGTTTTCGTACACAGTATTTAGTAAATTTTATTACATTTTATTGTGGTTTTGGATTTTAATTCTTAATTATAGTTTATGAATAATTACAGAAAAACAGTAATTGTGCAATTATTCATCTTGGGGTGGCAAAGTCGCCTGCATAGACCTGCGTTCACACACACTAGCAAAATACTGGTGTACACACTTTCAGTTACATTTGTGTGTGTGTGCACGTCGATTCAGGTCTAAACACCTGTTCATATTTTTGTCTGAGCTAAGCTTGCAATCCCTGACATGCTTATTTCTAATACATTATTAATTATTTACAGTTTATTAGGTATATTTAAATTTTTATATTCAATGCTCAGTACATCACTTATTTGTACTGTCGCATTATCCCTCTGCTTGGTAACAAAAAAAAATTTAATAAATTTATTTATTATAATTTTTTTTATTATTATTATTATTATATTTGCAAAAAAAATGTAACAAATAATAAAGAATAATATTCGTCATTTCACCCTTAATTGGAGTGTATACAAATGTCTTACCTCCCCTCTTCGTACGCTCACTGCTCGTGACCTTGTAGTAGGGTGGCTTTAACAAACAGCTGATCTGACTGGTTTCATTGACCTCGTCGTTTTCATGTGTAGAACTTCCTAAATGACGTTGCGTGGAATTTACCAATTTCTTTCTTCTGTACCTCATCATATACGATGAAAGTGTGTTGTCCTACTCGCTGTCTTAACGTATACGGTCCATTATAAAGTCTGAAGAATTTCTTCGCTGTATTATCACTCCGTTTTCCCACTGGATTTGCTTTGAGTAGTATACTTTCTCCCACGTTGAATTGTTGTAGCTTGTGAGTTAGATTAAATCTCTCTATTCTCTTGTTACCTCTTTCTCTTATCCGTTGCTTTGCGTATTCAATTTTCACACTTATTGGTATAGGTACATTTTGGTTATTAGGTTTGTTTATATACTTAGTCCAAAATCTGTTTGGCTTCTTATCTTCTTCTAATTCCATTGCAGTGTATCCTGTTGCTTCACTATAATTTTCGTTAATGGCTTTTTCAAGAAATGGTAAATATTCTGCCCATTTTTTGTGTTGATCATGGCAATATATTCGTAAATATTTACCTAATTCTTTGTTAACTCTCTCAGCAAGGTTTCCTTGAGTATGTCTTATGGATGTGAGTACAGGTTGTATTCCATTTTCCCTTAACGTCCTCTCACATTTTTCACTTTGGAATTGTACACCTTGATCACTGAGTACCTTCTTCATTTTTCCATATAACGGAATATATTTCTGCAGTAGTATCTTTAGAACAACTTTGTTTGTGGGTCGCATAATTGGGTACAGTCGTATTGCCTTGGAAAACACATCGATATATTCCAATATGTGCTTCACACCTCGACTTGATCGCGGTAGTGGTCCCAGAAAATCCACTGTAATTAGCTCTCCTTTGTTCTCCTTCTGTATACTCTGCATTCCTATATCTGTGTGTAAATTCGGTCCTTAATTTTATATTATCTTACTCATACATTCTTACCTTCACTTCTAATCTTCCTTAACTCTTTTCTTAACATGACATTTCTTTATCTAATACATTACTTATACAATACATTAACATTCATTACCTTTTATTACATTTCTTTAACATTACCTTTCTGATCGCTACTACTTTCCTGAAATACACTTCTGTAACAGAATACTCTTTTAGCTTTGTAGTGTGTCGCATGATCGGTTACAGAGGAACTGTCTTGGAAAACAACGATATTTTTCTCGAAGTCCTTAATCCTAAGTAGTCTCTGCCCATTTGACTTTTCACTCTTGCTTTCTTCTGTGTCCTTGTATCTCCATTAAGTTTTCGCTTGATCAGCCGTTCTAATAATTATGGCAATTATTTCCATTCCTAACCCTTTCTTCATATTAATAACAACAATAACATCTTTTACCATTACTTCCTTAAATATTTCTCTACAATAGTATTCCTTACCATCAATAATACATTTCTTAATTATACTCTCTTATATTATTATACATATTATTTTTTATTATTAATAATTAATAGTTATATTATTTTATTTTTAAAATAATTATTCATTCCATTCGGGTATTGAGTTCTGAGTTCAGTGTGTAGTTTGATCTTACACCCCTCGTTATAACAATTGCATTGTCCGTCGTCTACCGGACGTATATTGTTCCTTTGTAGCGTAGTCGCCGTGCTTACCATTGTTCTCACCCTCGTGTAAACAACGTCCGCGTTCCATTGTATTACTGCGATGTTTGTTTTTATCGTAGAAGTCACCTGTTCGTCGCTGCGTTGAATTGTTGCTGCCTTTATCGCGTGATCCACTTGTCTATAGGGTGAATACTTTATCCTCCCTCTATTTCTCTCGTAACGGTCGCATTGCATAATTCTTTCCTCATGAATGCATTGCGTATGTTCAGTCTGCTTGAGGCCCATATAAACAACTGTCGACTGTTTTTTCATCCGTCGTTTATGATAACCTCTGTAATTTTTATAATTACAGTTATAATTATCGTTATTATAATTATCATTCGCTTTATATTTCTCGTGCGTAAATCTACCGTCATATTTACCACAATTTTGTGTAGTGTTTCGTCTAGACAATTTAATATGTTTCTTGTTATACCTACAGTGATATTTATCTCCGTAAGTGTAGTGTCTTATGTGTTTCACCTGTGTCATCTTGTGTGGCTTACTAGTGTTTGTGTGTCTCACAATAGGGATATCGCTATTAATAAGGTATGTTTTATTAACCTTTATTTGCTTCTCCTCCTTAATGTTAATTACTTTTTTATAATTATCGTTAGTAATTACGAACGTATTTTCTCTCTTATTTTTAATTCTTATGGTTTTCTTATATTCTACTGCCGTAATGTGCGTATTAGAATCGTCAATTCTTTCTACTAATTCCTCTTTTGCTTTCCTTTCTTCTCTTAATTTTTCGGTCTGTTTTGTAAAAAATTCTGTTAACTCTTCTATTCGCGTTCTAATATTATTTTCTTTTACTTTTTCTGTTTGCTTGTTCTCTACTTCACCAAATACGGCTTGCATCATAGCTTGAAGTGCCTCTCCCATCCTCAAACTTCCTGATATTGCCATGGTGAATTATTATTAAAATATATATTTAGTAGTAATTCTTTAACAATTATTATTGATAACCATTCCCTACTTATTTATTTATTTCTTTATTTTTATTAATAGTTATTATTAATACTCATTACAGTTACACCTGTTACATAGACAAACAATATTATTCGTGGGCGCCAGCTGTGTGATTACACAACAATTAACATTACATTCAATTACTGTTTAATATAAATAATAATTACATATTATACATTTTTCATTTAACACACTCTTTTTTTTTTAGAGCAACCATTTAGCTACATAAAAAAATTTTAATAGTTAAATGATGGGGATCGGACCATACGTTCATGGGCAACAATTTATGTAACAAATTTATGTACATAAATTTAGGCATGTCGTGCCCCACGTCCAGGGCGACAAATATATGCAACGTACTTATGTGTGTGAATTTTTATGTACTTTAATTTGTATAGCCCCACGTTCTTTGGGAGCCAAATATGCAACAACACATATACATAAACACATATACATATACACAAATTTAGCGTGACCGGTCTCACGTTCAAGATTGACAAATTATGTAACAATATAACATTTAAATTGGGTTCCAGGTGTATCTGCAATAAGAACTCTATGTAACTGGTAACGGTATTTCAAATTTATTTGATATTATTAAAAATTGTGCACATGGCACTGACTTCGATTTAAAACATTCGTTATTATTTGTTATTATGCCGAAAGGCTTATGCTATATACATCCTTACTGACTAAATATTCTATTCTGCTAATTATTGTATTAAAGAAAAATCTCATTTTCAGACTACTCAGTCAATTAATGTGTTTCAAAATATCAATATTTAAATCTCTTTTTATATATTGTAATGTACTCAAAATATTAATAGTTATTGAATTTATCTTTTGTTTCTCAGTACTGTTTTATCTCAAATACTAATTGTTTTCATTTAAATGCTTTGTAATCATTTTATCATATTAATTTGAGCTCTTGTTACGTTAATCGTATTTCTAAAACATCTATGATTTTAATTCTACTTTACAAGAAACATTGGCTCTTACTTTTAAATAAAATAGAAATGTCTTTAATTGTCTTTGAGTTCATTGTATGATTAAGATATAAATAAGTTGTTTATCACCTTATTGTCTTCAATCATACTCTATCATTTTGATCCATCTGTAGTTGTCCTCGTCTCGCACTCCAGCGTCGGCTGTCTCTCTCTTCTCCTCTTGTCCAGCGTCGGCTGTCTCTCTTCTCCTCTTGTCCAGCGTCGAATCACTCTCTTCTTGTCCAGCGTCGTATCACTCTCTGGAACTCTCCTCTTGTCCAGCGTTGAATCACTTCTTCTTGTCCAGCGTCGTATCACTCTCTGGAACTCTCCTCGTGCTGTTTCTGACGTCAATGGATCTTCTTATGTAATTCTTCTTATGTACTGCTGTTATTATTTAAAAATGATTGTATTTACAACTTAGTTACATAGTTGTATGTAACTGGAAAATTTAAACTATTTATAAAAAAAATAAATACGCCGTGCGGACGGGCATAAGCTCCCGCTGCACCGTGGATGATTTAAGAAAGAGAACCACTGTAGCTTGCGTGTCCTATTTATACCCATGTCTTGGTCGACACCTGCAGTGGTACGAAATCGACATGTCAGAAACTGTCTCTGGATTCAGTTCCCCCACTCTTTGTCAAATTCGCTATTTCTTATATTTCTGCGAATTGCAGAGTCCAGTAAGTATACTCTTATACTTATCTTATAACTATTTTTACAACACATGTTCACTGTAATTTTGGACATTGCAACTTAACCCTTTCGATTTGTACACAGTTATTTCACTATTACACTCGTACGGTGTGTCACTTTCGCGTGGTTTTCGTACTCAGTATTTAGTAAATTTTATTACATTTTATTGTTGTTTTGGATTTTAATTCTTAATTATAGTGTATGAATAATTACAGAAAAACAGTAATTGTGCAATTATTCATCTTGGGGTGGCAAAGTCGCCTGCATAGACCTGCGTTCACACACACTAGCAAAATACTGGTGTACACACTTTCAGTTACATTTGTGTGTGTGTGCACGTCGATTCAGGTCGAAACACCTGTTCATATTTTTGTCTGAGCCAAGCTTGCAATCCCGTACATGCTTATTTCTAATACATTATTAATTATTTACAGTTTATTAGGTATATTTAAATTTTTATATTCAATGCTCAGTACATCACTTATTTGTACTGTCGCAGTATACTGTTCATATGGACAGCACTTACGTATACCTGGCATCCACTTTGTGGCTGTCAACACACCACCACCAAGCGCTAACAAGCATAGCATTGCTCCCTGAGATGCCATGGTATGTCAAAAGTAATATTCTACATTGGGGCGTCTATGTTCTTTCCATGGAGAATTTCATTCCATCTCTGGCAACCAATTTGTTCGTAAAGGCCAGGATTCCTCCTTCTGATTTACCTATTGGGTAAACAATACAGATAACACACCAACCTTGGGCGCAACTATGCACTCTTCACATGAACCCCTAATGAATCAACCATCTTAATTTCATGTGATCAGCCACACAGTAGAAGACATTCAATGCGGTGGCTTCCCAATAGTTGGCTAAAGGGGCGAATTTACCATTTTGCCACCTGTAGTCAGTATAAAATTTTCACCGTCCCACAAATCTCTGTTGGGGGGGGTGCGTTTATGGGGTTAATTCAATCCTTTATATTTTCAGTTACCCTAAAATTTGTTCTTTATATATTTTCTTCCCAATTTTTCTTCATACATCTTTATAGAACAATTTACATAAAATACTAGGAAGAGTTCAATAAGACATTAAATTACTGTAGCCGTATTTGTTCCAAAACATTTTAACTGTAGTTAAAACATAGCAATTTAATACAAGTTTGTATGCAAATTGGTACAAAATTAAAAAGACCAAGAGAGTTGTAATAATAGTTTTTGAAATGATTTTTAAACTTTACATCGTGATTTGTGATGGGTAAAATTATTAATAATATCTGTCAGGTCCATCTCTTTAATAACTCTCCTTCCATGGAAAATATAGCCAATGAATTCAAATGATCTTCTCCCATGTTCCCATGTTCCCATGTTCATGCGTAGATAATTCTTTACTCTTCTTAGCCACGAGAACGCTAGCTCAGTTGAGCAGTTTGAGGCGTATGTATTAAAGAAAAATACTTGGCTTTTTTTAATTTCAGAAATAATTTCATCTGTAGCTGCCTTAGCTATGATAAATAAAAATTCTTCAGCAATCATTGATGATAAATAAGAAGTTTTACTAGTCCCAGGGTGACCAAACTTGGCTATATGAGAAGCAAGGAACGTATAAAACTCTGCTATCTGGCTATATATCATATAGTTGCCATTGCGACTACACTAAAAACTCTTTTATCTGAATTGTGTTTATCAAAAAAATCTGGTTTATCCGAAACAATTTTTAGTAAATTTTAAAAATACACAAAAGCATTTTCCTGTCACTATAATCTATATTTAATAGAGTTAGGTTAGGTTAGGTGGGTTAAGAAAGATGTGTTACCTCAAAAAGCCGTGTTGTTGTTAGACAATGCCCCCACCTATCCAGAAGAGAAAGAGTTAAGAAATGGAGACATTTTTATAAAGTTTTCCCTCCAAATGTCACGTCTCACATCCAGCCAATAGACCATGGCTCAATTGAGGCTATGAAACACAGGTATTGAAGAGCACTGTTAAGCAAAATTGTGGAGGAAAATGACAAAAAAAAAATATCGTACAATTTTAAAGGAAATTAATATCAATAATGTGATTTACATGTCTGCAGCTGCTTGAGAAGAGGTCACACCGAAAACTTTAAGGAACTCCTGGAAAAACCTAGGCCAGATGTGCCAGTGAAAAATCAAGACAATGCCAACAAGAATGAAGAAGCCACTGAAAATTCAAAATTGTAGAAATATTAAAAGACATTGAAGGGTGCGGACAGTTACAAGAAGAAGACGTATCCGAGTGGATGGATTCAGAAAAAGACGATCCTGGACATGAGTTCTTATCTGATGACGAAATTGTTGCACAATGTTCACAACAGCCTGGTGAGGACAAAAGCTCTGACGATGGTGTGGAAGAGAAAACGGGAGTTAACCATATGGAGGCAACACCAATGTTTGAAGAGCCACTGTTGTATTTGGAGTGACAAGACGAAACTTCCCCTACAGAACTTCTAACAATGAAACGACTTCGAGATCGGGCAGCCAGCAAATGAGCTTCAAAGCTTAGGCAAAAAACTATGATTTAATAATATATATATACTTTCACTTATGAATTTACTATTGTCACTTCCCAAACGTTTCAAGATGTTGTTTCTCTTCTTCAGTGGGTTGAGTACTAACTGTCGATTACAGAATAACCGTTACGGAATGGAGTGTGTGGTGGGGGTTGATGGTGGGAAGGGGTTGGCGCTGAGGTTCGAATTATGTGTGTGGATCAGTGTGTCAAATAGTGTATGTGATTTGTAATGTATCTGTTCATTTAATATGTTGTTTGGTTGTAGTGTGTGATATCTGTATATTTCAAATTGTTCGGCTGTGTTTAGTTTTCTACTTTTTGGTAAGTAGTGTAATATTTCCATGTTGTGTTCTATGTTTGTGTAGCTGTGGTTTTCGTTATGTAAATGTGTGGCAAATGTGGAATGTATGTAGTTTGTGGTGAGGGCTTTTAAATGTTCAGAAAACCTGGAAGAAAAAGATCTTCCCGTCTGGCCGATGTAGAATTGTTGACAATCATTGCAATTTAATTTGTAAACCCCTGTTTTGCTGTATGTGTCAATGTCTTTGTTAGTATTGTTTATGTGTTTTCTAATGGTGTTGTTGGTTCTGTAAGCTACTTTATAATTTTGTTTCCTAAATGTGTTTGCAATTTTATGTGTATTGGAATTGTAGTATGTAAGTGTTATGTATTTACTGGGTTGTGTGCTGTTGGTCAGATGTGTTGAACAATTTGAAATATACAGATATCACACACTACAACCAAACAACATATTAAATGAACAGATACATTACAAATCACATACACTATTTGACACACTGATCCACACACATAATTCGAACCTCAGCGCCAACCCCTTCCCACCATCAACCCCCACCACACACTCCATTCCGTAACGGTTATTCTGTAATCGACAGTTAGTACTCAACCCACTGAAGAAGAGAAACAACATCTTGAAACGTTTGGGAAGTGACAATAGTAAATTCATAAGTGAAAGTATATATATATTATTAAATTTAATAAGTGAACGAAGAGGATGCAACAACAAGATAATTAAAAAACTATGATTTATTACTGTACGAACAAGCAATAGGACTGTTTATTGTTATAGACTGAATAAGCAATAGAAACTATAATTTACAGTGCAGTGCCTTATATAACTATAATTTACAGTAAAGTGTTTTATAGTTTATTGTGTCATATTCACTGTATCTTTTAAATTATGATTAAATAAAGTTACTGGACTTACATATGTATTATTATTTAAATAGAAGTTTCGGTTTATCCAAAATTTCGTTTATCCAAAACGGGAGCGGTCCCATCAAATTCGGATAAACAGGTTTTTAGTGTACTTCCAAATTTTTCTTTGTGCTCACACAATGACATGCCGTGTGATGCTAATGCTTTGACACAACAACAACTCGATGAAGACCGTTCTTCCAGTAATTAGTTTCCGCTTCCAACTGTTCTGCCAACTCTTTGTCTATGTGGCATGTTAAACGCCCTCTTTCATTAAGTGTGGCAAGACTGTTCCTATGGTTTATAGAATTTTCATGCTCTTTAAGTTTAGAAAAAACTTCCAGTCATTAAACCCTCTTACAGAAAACTTTGTCCCTAGAGCTGTTTGACTTGAAAACAGTAAATAGACACCACAAAAAACAACCAGTGCTTTCAGAATAAACTAGCCAGGTTCGAGGTAATGTTTAAACATTAGCAACCCTACACTGAAACATATTTGAGGTAAGGTATCTAACTATTCCATCCTTATATTCCCTCTTTTTTTTAAAGTCTGCACTAGTGTTCTGTTTAAATCCAAACTTTGCTACATAATTACATGTGCTCTCATTCACTTGCCAATTAATAGGATCAGAATCTAAGACATTCCCTACCTGATTTGATTCTTCAAAAATGAAGTTTCCTCCACAACGGACCTCTCTGGCTAAACACTGTGAACAGTATCTTCACCTTCACTACTATTTCAGTTATTGTCAGTATCACTCAGTGGCGGCTCGTGAGTACATCTACAGGGGGTTCACAATTAATAATTTGCAGTTTTTGAGATACACACTTGTGTGTTGCTTGCAATATTCATATAATTTAGTCGCTGCTATACCTTGATGTAATGTATTAATTTTGAAACGAAATGTTATTATAGAAATTACTGTACTTTAACTATTTCACAACTTAATAATAAAGGATTACTTTATTGATCATACTTGTTATAATATGCTAATTGTTCTTTTTTACTAAAACAATTATTTTCATTTAATTTTAAAGTAGTAAAATAAACGCAAAACAGAAAGCTTGTTTTAAGTGTTAAATATTTAGATAGTTAGTCATAAGGCCTCATGCTCTCAATTATTAGATTAGATTATTAAACACACCGGAAAAGGAAAATAATCAAAGCTGCTGCATATATGGTAAGGTCTAGTATTTACTTACACAAATTTACTTGGATGGTAGCTTAGACAAATATTTTCTTTAAGTACAGTTTTTGTAAACAAAGTCCATCCTTCTATCTTTTCTTGACACAAAAACATCAATAACTCTTTCATTGAAATTATGGATGTTAGAAATCATTTCCTTCTCGATTGCAAGCATGGCTAAAGCTGTAAGCCTCTCTTGACACATCGTAGACCGCAAAAATGTCTTTATCCGTTTTAGGGTTGAAAAACACCTTTCAGCTTCAGCAGTCGTCATTGGTATTTTGCAATAATTAATAACAGTTTATAACTTTCAGAAAATGATGACAATAAGTTGTTTTCAATAAAAAACTGTAAAAGACTAACAGCACCACGCATGTTTCTGAAATCAGTTCTTTTGTAAATGATTTCAAGCTCTGTCTTGAGGCGATTTTTTTCAAGAAATGAATACACATTTACTGTATCTTCAAGCAATTTCTCGGGGAATTTCTGTTCAAACTCTTCAAACTTTTGTGATTCAAAAAGAGATACAGCTGAGCAAGATGTTGTGAATGAAAATCTTGTTTTTATTTGCATTGTAATAATGTCACAGGTTTCCTTGGCAGCCACTGTTCTACTTAAGTAAAAATCTTCTTCACGCCTCGATCGTTTAGTGCATTTTCTGGGTACTGATTAACCAGCTCTGTCACTTTGTCCATGTTAGCTCTTTCCTTATCAATGGCTTTGACGAAGTGGTCAACATTGGCTTTAGTTCTCACAGCATCAGTGTAAGTTAGCTGTAATTGGTTGTACAAAATATCCACATGTGGCATTAATCTGTGAAAAATAGAAAGCCAAAATATAAACTTATTATCTCTAAGGAGACGAGCTAGAGCACCAGCTTTAATTATGGTGGTTGGTTGCTTAGAGGTTGATTGGATTTCCTCCATACATTCAATGAATTCCTCTCTTTACTCAAAAACAGTATTAACAGTTCTGCTCTTAAAATTCCACCTTGTAGCTGACGCCCGAGGTATTCGTTTGCCAACTATCTTGTCCAAAACAGCCACTCTCTGAGGGGAATTCGAAACAAAATTTGTTATATCACTTAAGTCCGAAAAAAAATTCTGACATCTTGGTTTTGGCTTGTTGCTTGAGCTACAATTGAGTTCAACTGATGAGCGTAACAGTGAACGATAAAAGCATGTTTATAGGTTTGTTGCACTATGGTCTGCACGCCAGCATGGTGCCCACTCATTACATTCGCACCGTCATAGCTTTGAGATACGAGTTTTTCTGGATTTTGCACAACATAATCTAAACTGGTACAAATACATTTGGCTATAGATTCTGCGTCGTGCCCTTCAGGGTTATCAAATTTACAAAATCTTTCAACTGGTTGGCCATTAGCTAAAACATAGCGGAAAACTATAACTAACTGAAATACAGACGAGATGTCTGATGTTTCGTCTACAATCAAAGAAACATACTGTGCAGTTTTTATTTTTTCTATTATGTTTTCTTGACATACAAAAAGCATACAATCTAACAATTCATTTTGAATTTCTTTCGAGATACCTTTAAAGACAGTAGCGGTACTCAAGTGTTCTTTCAAAGATGAGTCAAGTTCTGCAGAAAAGTTTACAAGCCCTTTAAATATACCAGGATTTAAGGAATCGTCATCCTCATGATGACCTCGAAGGGCCAACTCAAATGCACCGCAAAATTTAATACAGTCTATAAGCTTAGAAAGGACATACCTATTTTTAGTCACTTGTTCATTGTGCTTATTAATATTTTGTCGATAAGCACTGTCAAGCTGCTGACGAACGTCAACCTTTCCTAGCAAATTAAAATCCAATGTAGCACTTGTGTCCATGAGAACTTTCGTGTTTTTTAATTTTTTTATTCAAATGAGCTAAGTCACAAATGCCGTTTTTCACCCAAGCAGGATCGTCCTTTTCACGGGAAAATAACAAACAAGGAAAACAAAATATTTTGTTTGTTTGTTCACAACCACAAAGCCAAGGAATTTTTTCGTATAGCTCTTCTTTAAATTCTCTTTTAAAAGTTCTAGATTTTGATGTCGATGTTTGACTTATATTAAGTTGGGGCGTTGGCCTACCACTCTCTTTTATTGCTATTTTAACTTCTATGGGTAAATTGGCAAACGCTACTTCGTTTAAATTACTAACTGAGTACTTACAGGTACTTTCCATTATTGTACAGTAAATAAAAATAACAGTTCACTAGCTACACTATAATAAATAAACTGTAATTTCAACTAAAACTTTATCACTAAAAAATAATCGAAACTGCAAAACACAAATGTAACGCGCGCGCGCCAAGGTAAGGAGCATCCAGCGTCAACTACAGCCGCTGAGCTGAGCTGTGTCAGAGGCAGCTCATCGGTATTCTCCGTTAAGCTGCTTGTAAACATGTTTCCCCCTCCTTCCGCGAGCAAATGGACTCGCCCGTCTGTCGTATATCCCATGTGTACAGCATCGAGAGCGGCGCATTCAGTCCGCTCCCAGCCACTGGCGCGTCATTACACTTAACTTCGCTTGGCGCGCTCTACGCTGTTTTTCATTGTCCGCTCTTTTAAACTTACTGAAGATAAGCCATTTTAGTACTGCGTCAATAAAGATGTATAATTTATATCGTCATTTTCTATATAAGTAACTCGATGTTTCTTGCAGTAATTATATAATTTGTGATGTTTTCAATTTGTTTCTTCTGCAAGTAGATAATATTGTATATTCTTTTTAACACTATATTTTAGGTGTTAAAAAGAATATACAATATTATCTACTTGCAGAAGAAACAAATTGAAAACATCACAAATTAAATTTATATCGTATAATTATTTTTATAGGGTGTTCTTGTGCTCTTATGGACGAGCCGCCACTGGTATCACTAAAATATCTCGATTCCTTAAATATTAGGCTTGCCTCGGTTTCTGGAACCATCCGACAATTCGGTATTACATGGACAAATCTACATTTCTTAATTTGATCTGGATTGCCCACAATTAAAATCTCTCGATGATCAGATTCAGTAGTCTTTTCACTAGCACTGTTGACACTAGTGGTACCAACATCACTAAACTTCAAATCAGACCTTTCACATCCTTGCGGTTGCGCATCACTAACACTACATGATTTAAATAAACTATCACTTTTACTTATAATAGTTTCCACTTTAGTTTTTTCTTTCTTTTTTTTTCAGTTTTAAATATTGTCTGCCACTTAGTTGCTTTCTTCCATCAGCCATTTTGTAAAGATTCACACTAAAACACTTTATAATATTTTTTAAATTCTTCAATATCTACACTGATATTACAAACAGAAAAAATTTGCGTCTTAAATTATAATTCAAATGAAGTTAGAAAACTTTTACCTATTCTAAGATCAGTCTGATAGATGAACATGAACGACAGACACATATGCGGTATGATAGAGTAACAAAATTACACATAAATTAGAATTATTTAGCGTTATTTTCTGCGTTGCATAAAAATGAAAATAAGTACCATTAAATAATCTCAAAATTGTGTCCACTACACCGTGTTGTGTTGAAGGATGTTTAAATATTATATTTTATACGATGAATATTAGTATAAATACCAACCAATAATAAACCACATACACAAAAACAAATGTTAATGTTACTTCCGATTTTTCATCTGCCATCCAAATCAGCGAACTAAAGAATAATTACTGAAGGAAAATGTATTAATAAGTAAACAAACACAAGAGGGGCGGTGGTGGGGTAAAGAAAAAGTGATCAGACGACTCACACTTTACGCAGAAGTACACACCATGCCAAAAATTTATGTGGTGCCAGTCAGGGTTGGGTACGAAATTATGCTACGAAATTCTATGACTGTTAACAGTTAGTGGCATCCATTGACATGCACTCATGTCTGATTACAGAATTGGTAAAGGATGTTCGAAATTTGAATTTAAACGAATTAATAGTTAAATAATTAATATAATGGAAGTATCACATATATAATGCATGTAATTATGAAATAACGATGTACTACATATACATATCAGAAGTAAATGACAAACTATTCTCTTTATGTAATAATCCTAGCTACTAAACAATATATATTTTTAAGTTTCTTATCATATTGGTACGAAATGGAGCAGCATTTAAAACATGTCTTATATATAAAAACAACACAACGACCATCAAATTTCATCTTTCCAAAATTTGCTGCCCGTAGGCAATTGTCTACTTTACCTATGCATAGATCCACCACTGGTTGGCTACCCCACTGCGTGCATCTGAAATTCAGCAATAGATGCAATAGAAACAGCTCGAGCCACTTGTGCTATACTGTCGTTTGGTTCTGTTGCACAAAATATACAAGTTAGCCACAAGTAGTCATTACTATTCCTGTATCAACTGTACCCTATGACAGTATGATGAACAGTTCAACAACCTGTCTTGAAGTAGTAGCAGTTGAGAGGATGGTCATTTAAGACCTGAAGATGGTGGAGACACCGAAAGGCCTTGTCAAGAACAAAGTATCTAGCAGTGTGGCAATAAGTAGTGACAAAGTTGGTGTTAAGATGGCTGCTAATATCCTAACAGAATGGCCCACCCAGGTATCAGTCTGGCTCACCCCCCCCCCTTTTTGAAATGCTGGAGCCACCATTGACAAAATTCCAGCCTTACTGGGAACTATAATCATTTAAAATTGATAGGAAAATCTGTTGTAGTCATCAGAATACATAGAACCAATACGTCATCCCCCTTTCCCTTCCCAGTCAATCCTCTTTCTCCTATTACATCACACAACATTCTACTGACATAGTTTTGTACCACTGCATAACCTAGCATTGTTGAGATCCTGAAGCAGCATAATGGATGGACCAACTTTAGGTTGCAGATCATGTGGTGACCTAGATGGATCTAGAGAGTAGAGGAACTCTTCATTGGATAATTTATAGCCTCTTTGTCACCACGAAAATAACAATGGAAATTGTATTCACTTATGGAGCCTAGAATCATCCTGAATGTGATTTCATTGCCAGTATTGTTTTTGGCAGCAAGCACACCTTTTCATATAACCACCTCTGATTCTTGTAATTTTCTATTATACTTGGATAAACTGTATAATAAACATATAATAAACTGTACAATAAATATATAATAACCTGTACAATATAACTATATGGATAAACATATAATTTTCTATATTCTCTAACTGACAACACCATGATACAAAAATATTCTGGAAAATAAATTTTGCCAATTGTCTACTGTGCAGGAAAAGTACCTTCACTGATTTGAAGAAGCTTGTTGGCAAAGGAAGGAGTCTGCGCAGTTGAATCCCCTAGAAGTTGTGTTCTCATATTTGTATTTAAAATAATTCTGTTACCTGTCTCCAAAGTCCTAAAGCCTTCAGGGAAGATTTAATTTCACCACCCAGTCTTGACCTTGATTCTACCTGGAAGCCAGTCTGGAAGAGTCTGCTAGAAATCACCATCTACAACCACCAGACTTCCTCCCATCAATCGATTATTTCTCCTTAAGTCTTGCAAAGTTCTATCGAGGGCTTCAAGTGATTTCTTGCACACCATAGTGCATTCATTCCACACAATGACATTTCAAGTTTGTACACTTGCAGTTGACCACATGTTTTGCTAATATTGCATATAAGATTCTGTTCACTAGCTACATTAAAGAGTAATATCAATGCTCACAGCATACATTCAAGAGTGAGGATGCAATGCCACATGAAGTGACAAGTGTCTCTATCATTCTGTGCTAGAGTTTCAGCAAGTAGAAAATTCATCAAAAATGTTTTCCCAATTCCTTCAGAAGCATTGAGGAAAGAATTCCACCTTGTTGTCTACTTACATAATCCATTAGGGTGTCATATGATTTTCTTTGATCGACAGTTAAAAAAAAATGTTTGATTCTACAATTATTTGTGATTTCTCAATGTCATAGTTCTTTTCTATCACAAGGTCAGTATTATCACATGGTGTAGACTTTGTTCTGGGGATTGAATGCCTAACTGTAATAATATCATGTCATTGATAGGCTGGATAGCTGACTTCTAAAAATATAAGTGGCTCATTAAAAATTTAAAAAATAGTTGGATTATCTCTTCAGGCTTTGGCAAGTATATCTTCACTCAGGCACTTCCAATATTTGTCCCCATAAACTGTTTGTTTATGGTTGGATAGGTTGCAGTAATCAGTATGGTGGCAAAGAGATCACTTTTTCCCCCTTCAAAAGACCTTAATGCTGTTTCTGATAATGTAATATCCCAGTATTGATTATCCTCTATAAACTGTTCGTATCCTCTATAAAATGTATTAAGTAGCATTCTGAGGAAAAAATTTTTAGAATTGGTTGGATGAACTGTGTAGACAAGACCCAAGGCTCATCTGGCAACTAGTTTTCCTTATTTTCTTTTGGAGAATACCTTCCTTGACACATTCCAAGTGAAATATTGGAGAACCTCAGATACAACCATGCCCTCACAAATGGGTCCTTTTGACATAATTGAAGGCTAAGAAAATTGTATTTGCTGGCTCAGCAACAACTAACTGTCCAGGCACTATGAATTATTTCTTGTAAAAAGCATTCTTTGACTATTACCTAATTGAACGCTAGGTTTATTCCTCTGATTTTGGAAACTCAGCCAATATAACACCATCGATTTGGATTGTACAATGTTTTTATACTGGACAACAAGAGTAGATGGGACAGCAAGAGAGTTCATTTGTTGAGTATGCATGCCTGTTCATATAAACATTTATCTCTTACCTCTGGCCAAATTAGTGAATTCAATAATGAGGTGAAACAGTAAACTGAGAAGTTGAAAAGAGATGGTACTAGATTTGTGGAAAAAATAAAGTTAAACCTAAGCAGACAGAAGTCAAACTTGACCAGGTTACAGATAAGAAGGCATGTGATTGTTTTTGGTGAAAGTAATATGCTGAATATTACTGACAAAGAAACTTTAGTGAGTAGAAACTAGTGATGAGGTAGAGGTGAAGATGAGTGTGAAAGAACGTACAGTGAGTTTAGGTGAGAGTGAGATGAAAAGTACAGTGCAAAACAAAATACAATACACCAAATAAGTCATCAGCTTTAACTTTCACAGTTAAACAGTTTGTAATTATAGATTGACCAGAGACAAAAAATAGTTGGAGTCAACCACCACCCTACAAAACAAACTCAAACAGAACAACACACCAGACGAACTTATCAATGAAATGACAGAAACTCTGAACATTATCACAAAACAAAACTACTTTACTTATAACAATAAATACTACACACAGAACGAAGGCCTACCCATGGGCTCCCCCATATCCAGCATTCTAGCAGAAGTCTTCCTCCAACACTTAGAAAAAACAAAAATACTCACAAACAATGACAGACACTCACATTAAAAAAATACTATATTGGCACAGATACGTTGATGACATTCTAATACTATACAGGGGAAACAAAAGACAATGTGAACAGTTACTAACGCACATAAACAAAATACATAAAAACATAACCTTCACTGCCGAATACGAACACAACAATACCATAAACTTCTTAGACCTCTCCATCACAAAACTAGAACACAGGCACAAATTCAGTATATACAGAAAACCAACTACAACTGACACACTAATACACAACACCTCCAATCACCCAATACAACACAAACTAGCTGCTTTTAGAACCATGATACATAGACTTAACAACATCCCCTTAGATGAAATAGACTACAAAGACGAACTAAACACGATAAAATATCTAGCAGAATCTAACGGTTATGACAGAACAATAGTCAGTAAACTCCTACACAAAACACAAAACAAACAACAGACAAAGACAGAAAACAACAAATTCATAACACTAACATACATCAACAAACAAACAGAAAAAATCGCCCACAAATTCAAAAAAGCAGGATACAGAATTGCTTTCAAAACTACTAACAAAACAGAACACACACTATCAAAACGCATGCCCAAAGCACAAAACAAATTCGATCTACCCGGTGTATATAAGCTAAATTGTTCAAATTGCAATAAATTCTACATAGGCCAGACAGGACGTAGCTTCAAACAGAGATACATTGAACACACAAAAGCACTCCACACCACTACAGAATCTACCTTCGCAAACCACCTCATTGAAGCAAACCACACATATAAAAACATCGACAATAACATGAACATACTACACGTACACACAAAAGGCCGAAAACTAGACACTCTAGAACAATTAGAAATATACAAACACACAAAAACAAATAAAAACGACATCCTAAACGAACAGACACAATTCAAATCGCACGCATTATTCGAACACATCTCACCACACACACACACAGCTTCAATCTTTCGAAAAACTATCTCATCACCAACAACAAGACGAACAGCGCTACTAACGACAGCCTCTGATGAAGCCTTCTATAGGTGAAAGCCGGTTTAGGCTGTAAGGTAAAACTTTACGTTTTTACTTATAAAAAACTTAGTGTTCCGAGTCATCAATATTATAGTGATATGTAGTTAAGTAACGGACACGTCATGGACAACGAAATCCAATAATTATTAATAATAAAAAATGGTAAATATTTATGGTGTTAATTTTCCTTACCTATTCGTCTTCTGAATCTTCACTTGTAGGCCTACTTGAATCTGAATCTTCTCCCACAGAAATAATTAATTAATTTGTCCACTTCTTCATCCATAATATGATCCGTAATCCAGTACTGTTCTTCAATTTTTTTTGTATGTTCACAACACTTTTTCCACTTTTCAATTGTAAAATTATCAACTATTTTTTTCGCACCCATTTTTCTTTTCATCTAAAGATAATCAACTAAAATTACGTGCAAGTTCTCCTTTAATATCTCCCCAGACAAGTTCTATAGGATTCAGATCGGGATGGTAAGGTGCCAGACGAAGTGGAAATGTCCTTTTGCACGAATTATTTCGTCGACAATAAATGTTTTTCACAGTTAACGGAGTTCACTTTTTCCAGCAGCTGAAATTTCGTTAATCTATTGCAACACCATGATTCACAAGCCAGTCAATTATTTCTTGTTTTAGTGGACCCGAGGTCGGCCTTTTATCCTTTTCTACACAATGATACTTGGCATTGTCCATCACTATTACAGAGCTGTTTGGGGTTAGGTAGTAATTTTTCTGATAGCCACTTACCAAAGTTATTAAAATTTATAGAGCTATGGTAGTCTCCAGATGTCGACGAAGACTTAAATATTAACAGAGCATTGTTAACAAAACCAGCCTCTCCCCCACCATGAACTATAATAAGTCTATTACCTTTCCCAATTTTCGTTGTTGATGCTGAATGTGATGCTGAACATATGTCCTGTCAATGTAAACAATATTTTTACCCTCTCGTCTGTATTTATTTATGTCACTTGGATAGTGAATTCTCTAAGCAACGATATCACTTCTTTCTATTAGGAGCCTTCTATTGGATTGACAGCGAGTCCATTTAAATCCTAATTTTCCAAGTTGTTGCCTCAAATATTCTTGTTCACATTGAATGACATCATCTTCCTTTAGAGATTACAGTAAACGCTTTATTGAGGGTGAGACTTTTTTCACTGTATAAAATTCGTGCACCTTTTTTCTTATTGCACTATCTGTGAAGGAGTCCACTTCAATCTTTTTGTTATGAGGCTGCGATTTTCCTTTTGGCGTAGAAAACAGATTTTTTTTACAATCAGAACTTGACGATTTCTTGACTTCTTTTAAAATTTTGTACACAGTAGCCTGAGAGACTCCTGTTGCTTCACTTGTACTAGGGGCAATATTATAACTTAAGTTGTATTCCTTTTTTTGTTTTCTTAAATATTCTGCCACATTGAAAATAATTTCATTGGCTTGACTTGTTAGAGGTCTCCCAGAAGCTAGCTTACTATTCGATGACAATGCCATTTATAAAAAAAAAAATAACACGCTACGGTAACAATACGACAACGAATGGTAATTTGTTGGTAATTAGTCAGCATAAACTAAAATACACAACACACTGTTAGTTCTAATGATTATCACAACACACTGTTAGTTCTAATGATTATAATAAAATACTAAACGAAAACTAATTATAAATAGTATATATACAATTATATTAAACGAAAATGTAAAGAAATCGTACAAAGGAAAACAAATCGCAATTTATTCACAAATACGTGAACGCATCTAACTGAATAACACGCTGACCACTTAAGACAGCTTACACAGCCGTCAACGTTATTAAATATTTGCAATTGCACCATGTTGTTGGCGACAAATATAAAATATCTCGGTTTATAGCTCCACATTTTGGTGCACCAAATATAAAATTTCACTGGATGCCCCTCGTGTTTGGGTGTCAACTGTGAATATTATTTAAAATTTATGAAAAAATGCTGGGCGCCAGAGATAATTAGGAATCTCAGGGTGTTGTTAATAACAACTCTTATGTTCAGATGCTAATTAAACAATACTATATTTACCATTTGAATACATTTAAATTTATAACATATAATATCATCATCATTTCAATTTGACAGGTTAATTACTTCTCAATTGCTACTAAACTTCTTATCCCTATTTAATCATTACAAGAAATTCATGAATACACTGAATATCATTTACCATTTATGAAAGCTTAATAAACACATTAAATATTATTTATCATTAATAAGCGATTAATGAACACATTAAATATTATTCATCATTAATAAGAGATTAATGGACACATGAAATATTATTTATCATTAATAAGAGATTGATGAACACTGTAACATGACCAGATGTTACATAACCTAGACATATACCATCAGATTTAATAAATACATAACAGTAATGTAAATAGATAATATAATGATAAGAGTAGCCAAGAAGAGAGGAACCATTGAAGAAGAAAGAAGAAGAAGTGCCACAAGAAGCAGTAAACCTAAATACTGCTTGACACTACAACCATACTATAACTGACACAAACTAATGGACAAATTAAATTCACTTTAAGCTGTCAAGCGAGTCAGTGAATAAATTAAATGGAATTTGACATGTTAATAAAAACAATTAAATAAGAATCTGAATAATGTGATATCAGCATCAGCATTTGGCTGAGAATAAATCAACTATGACTAGTAACTATTAATGCCAAGGACTAAGATTAGCTATGACCACAATATGAGATTGAAGCTGTATTACAGTCTCAAATATGCTTATGACAAGTAAACATGTTTGTAAGAGGGAACCTTATACAAATAAGCTACCTCATCAAGGTACCAAATTGTAAACTAATAAATGTTATTAAGGCATAAATCCGATACAAACGGTATGCTTCAGCAATGCCTAAAACAAACAATCATCAGTAAGGTGATTAGCAGAAAGTACTATGAGTGTAAATCACATACACTGAACAATCTTTGTGCCAGACTTAGCGATAAGCATTATTAATATGTTATACAATTAATAGTTCAATTGTTAATTAATAGCATGGAGCAAAATAATGTGAAACAAAATGTCATAGTGAGTAAGTATAGTTCATAGCAATGTATAAGTTAAGGTTTAATCATAATATTCAGTAAATAAATATCAGAACGGATATAATAGTGTTCTAACATAGACGTTTAAGTGAAAAAACGCGATGTGGAACACAAACAATATTGATAAGAGAAAGCCATCGCTGGCTTTGATTAGCAGACGACAGCGCGAAGCCATATACCTGAACATTGTTTATTAAAAAATGTCAGTGAAAGTGTAAATAAACCAGTGTCAAACTATATCACATTGAAGAGGAAAAAATATCCTTTAATTTGATAGCGATACGACCCCGATCGCAACTATAATAAGTGCGTGACAGGCGTTAGCATCATTTGCACAAAATGAATAAGAAATCGGTGTATCAACACTAACAACAACGACGGCTGTCAATCATTCTGGTGACGAGTCGGTTAAAAACCGTTAGTGACAGTTGGAAAGACAATACGTCACTTTCGTAACGCCTGGCTAAGCCAATCAGAAAATAGCTTAATAAGTAAAACAATCGCCTAAGGCTGATCAAACCATAGGGTATATAAAGAAGAGCGGCTTATTACCGTTAGACACTTTTTAACGTTCAACCGGAGCGGCAAGTACGCTCGTCTCAATTTCTACTAACTGATAGCTTCATTGTAATAGTGCATCAATGGAATCATTTCGGCAACAACAAAAAGTAACTACAAGATATTCTACAAAGAACCAGTGCATCTAAGTGCAGTATTATTTTATTTAGTGCGGGAAAATAACGAACAGAAGAAATAATTAAGTAATATCATATAAGGTCCTTTTTAGTCAGAAGCGGACCAATGTTCTCTGTTCCAGTGCGTGTGTAGTGAATAACAATGGTCATTACAATCCGACCATTGATGTGTTTAATTGAATTTTAATCGAAAGATTAAAAACACAAAGGTAACAGGGTGATAATTTATTCTATTACACCGAGTGCAATAACCTATATGTTTTGATAAACAAATCTGTACTGACGCATAACATTGAAACATTTTCTGTATTACACCATGTCTGAATTTATTTAATGGATTTGTCAATCCTATTTAAGTTGGATGTTAGTCATAAGTGATCTCACCATATAACTTTGTAAATCATGAATCAAGCGTGACGAACGCCTAACCTATAAAATAGGTTTTATTTTTATATTAGTAAACTAAAAGGCATTACTAGTCGATATTATATCAGAAAATAATTAGCTATTGTGTAGCCATGAGCATTCTTTTTTGTGTTTCAAAGAACTTACGCCTGAGATATAAATAATATTAATGTTTAAAGTAAAGAGTATCTGGACTTAACCAGAATTATTGTGTATGCTCTGAGCCAGTTGTATAGGGTATGTAACAAAATATTTGCAATTGTACACCAATGTATTCCTTTAATTATATTTGTTTGAATTCACTATCAAGGGTACAAATAAAACCCCATTATTAGCAGCATAACTTGACTTAATTTATTTCTAAAAAACAGATAAATAAATCATTCAGAAGAATCAAAACAACTTTCAGTTGCGATTAAATATTGTTGAATTGCATTGCCATAAGGGCAATAAACACGATTTTAACTTTTTAAAATTATTATTTGATTCTATTAATGGGTTTTCCACGGGATTTTCCCGAAATAAACCTGTGTAGCGCCCATTATTAAACAAGGTAACCTAACCTTGTAGATAAAGTGAGTTGGTTTTGTAAACCGTCTTGGTAGCTTATTGATTTATTGAAATTCTGAACTTCCAGAAAACACGAACAGGTACGTGGAAGTGTATTTTATTCATTCTATTGTCCAGACGTTACTAGACTTTACGTACTTAGACGACTATCAACCTGGAGGAGGAGTTTCGCTGCTAGTATCAGCAAGACGGTCACCACCATCAAGCAACCAGCTAGTACACTTTATTTTTAAATTTAAGCAACGTTATTGTTCAAATAATATTAACGCAATTATTTTATTTATTTATTTATTTTTTTCTTTATCTAAAGGAATTCTTTTCAGACAATTATAAGTTTGCAATTGTAAACACACTTTTAATAACATCTAATGCTACATTTTAATTACTTTATAAAATTAGTAACTTTCAATTTTCAACAACTACAACCTTTAATATTTTAAATATAAACAGGAATAGGTTAGGTTTATTACAAATTGGCGACCAGCAACGTGAGGCTGAAAAAATATTAGATAAAAATATTTTTTATATTGATAATCAGCCCGGCAGACACAAAAGAACAAACATGCCACACACACATCAGTACGACACAAGATACAAGGACAGCCGAGTGGGAGAGGTACAACCAGATACAGAGACATATGAGACACAACCCACACACGAGATGGAGGTCATTACCATTAATAACATAGAAACTCAACCCGAAGAAACACCCCATGTAGAACCGGAAGTGGAAGTGAGGGTCAACCACCAACACAGATTATCTGAAAAACCCGCACAAGCAGAGAATACGGACTTCCAGGAAGCAATGATGAGAGTGATGATGGAACTGAAAGAAGATGGTAAAAAATCCCGGGCGGAGAATCAGAAGAATGTAGAGTTATTAAATAAAAATATGGAAGCGATTAACAGGAAAATGGATGACGGCCAGAAAAATATCGAATCGTTAAGAGAAGATCTCCATAAAAAATTAGACGATACCAATAGATCCATGGACACGTTGAACCGCAAAATAGACGACAGCAACAGGGCCTTAAGGGAAGAGTTGAATACCACACTAAATGAGATTAGCCAGAAAATGGATGAAATGAATAAGAAATATATGGAAGAGGTGGATCAGACAACAAGAGGAGAATTATGAAACGACAGCAACTCAGAAACTGAAGAGATACCCAATGATGAAACCACAGAAGAATTGCAACCTGAAGATGAGGTCGAACAAACTGAGAATGAAGGGGACTCAAATACATCATCGTCTGAAAATGAGTTTGACAGAAATCAGGAAGATGTTCAATATAAGGAGATCGATACCGGAAGTATAGAGAACACTCAGGTAATTAAGGAAGCGAAGAGTTAGTAGCCGAGAATGAAGACTTAGAACAAAATAATCTGCCAATGTGTGATGATCAAGTGGAGACAAAAGGAGTACCCAGAAATACAACTACCGAACAAGTGAATTCGAAAATTAAAATTCATGAAGAAAGGAACAAAATAATTAAGAAAACGGAAGAAAAGGAGGCGAAGATAAGAAGAATAATACGCCCAAAGAAGCCTAGAGTAACAAAGGAATTAATCGAAATGACTCGGAGCGGTCTAATTAATATGATTTATTTCCCAGTCAACAACCGTAAAGAAGGGACCTATAGGAAGGAGTACCGAAGGAGCTTCATGAAGCTGGATGAGGAGAAGAAATGTGCTACCACGAGGAAGACTATAACCAATAACATACTTAAAGCAAATATTTCCAAAGGGAGAATAAGGCATTCCAAGAAAAGGAAAGGGTATCAAGAACAGCTGGACTGGATCACTGAAGGGTATGCCCAAGAAATAAAAGAATTACGGAAGAAGAGGGACCAATCAATGGAAAAATCCAACCAGGAAACTAATGACGATCAACCAGAGTTAGAAGAGGTACTGGACGTCAATAATAACAAAGACCAGGAGTACACTGGACATATGGATACCAAAGAGGGTGAGAAGAAGAAGGCAAGAAAACGGGGAGCCAATGACTATCTGGTAGCCGCCAAGTGGAAGAACCGCATGATAGGGTCAGAGTGCCAAATACCACAAACATGTAGTACTAGAGACAGCTATGAAAAGGATACCTGTGAAAGGTAATTGTCCCAAACAATGAACCCAATAGAGTGGGAAAGCACAATGTAACCCCAAATATGTAGACCATAAATGTGATTATTGTTAAAAACGGATAAATTATAGTGGTATACAACATTTACCACCGGAATATTTAGTGTATAAGAAATTTTAAAAGTAACTACCATAAACGGATTCATTTAGTGATCAGAAGGATCATGTATTATGCCCAAGGTATTGAAAGTGACTAATTGCCTATAGCAAACCTATTTGCCATATTGTGTTATAAAAAGTGTGTAGTATTAGTGTACAGGCCAAACTATTTGTTACCTATTAAATAAGAGCCAGATTTATTATACTGAATGGTAGGAAAATGTGTATTGTAAACCAAATAATTTAATGAGAAGAAAGATATCTATTATATCATAGAGAACCAAAAGTGGCATATAACAAAAATATACCTAGGATAATGACATAAAATTACTCTAATACTCTTATGTTAGATTAATTTAAAGAAGAAATACTACTATTTTATAACTAAAATTACTATGCTATATTTAAGGAAGAGAAAGAAAAATGTTTATCAAATGAATATTGTATATAACAAAATGTTTATCAAATGAATATTGTGTATAACAAAATGTTTATCAAATGAATATTGTATACCTCTCACAAAACTAAGATATTATATAAATCATCCAGAATAAGTGGTAAACATCTATCACTTGAAGGAGAATAGGAGCAAACCACCAAAGCGAGTAATATAAGAGAAGGCTATTATAAAGGAAAGAAAAGAAAAAAAAAATGTTTATCAAATGAATATTGTATATAACAAAGTGTTTATCAAATGAATATTGAATATAACAAAATGTTTATCAAATGAATATTGTATACCTCTCACAAAACTAAGATATTATATAAAATCATCCAGAATAAGTGTAAATTATCAGACACTTTAAGGAGTAGAGAGGCAGAATACCAAAGAGAGTTGATTATAAAGATGGCTATTATTATTGTGGAATGAAGAGAAAGAAAAATGTTATTTAATTACCAAATATTGTATGTAACAAGATATGTCAGAGAACATCTAACAAAACCATTTAGTATATGAATACTGTAAACCCTGATAATTCAGGATAAGTGTAAATTATTGACGAGAGAAAAACTAGTAAACTATTGTAAGAATGAAATATTGTAAACTCTATATGTAAGAAACAACTGCATAATTATATAAGGATCAATGTAAGTGTGTAATTTTAAGAATACTCAAGTAAACCAAAACAACTTGTCAACTAGTATAAAAAGGTAACAATACGGCTAATAAAAAGCATGGCCGAGAATGTCAAGTCTGAAAAGAAATAATTACCTGTGAAAAGGAAGTATGTTAGAAAGTATAAAAGAAGGAGATGTGATACAAATGAAACCTCTAATACCTTGAATATTATATTGAATATGTTATATTATTGAAAAATGAATGATATGTTATATTTTATGTGTTGTGATAGTGCAACTATTGCTATGTGCAATTTTTATTTTGTCTCAGACAGAGATGCTGATTCTGAGTATGTGTAATGAGGAACGGCGGAGAATGTATGCCACAGTGAGCCACTCTGATTCCGAACCCACTACAAATGTTAGGGAATTATATAGTAATGTATCAAGGACTATTATTAAAGAATCTGTGAGGTAAAAAATGAAAGAACCATTGAGATAATCACAAAAGTAAAGATATGTAATGAGAAATAAAAGTGTATATAAGACAGGAAATTGTTAATTTAAGTAGTGAAATCTATTGTAATTAAATGACTTAAAATGTGAGAAACTTGAAAAAATACTAGTAAGCTAAGAATTATATCACTAGCCGAGAACTCAAGCTAGTGTAACACACTAATAGTATGTTAAAGGTCAAGGTAAAGAGTACAAGACAAAAAACAGTAGTAATATACTAAGAACTGAAATGAAATGATAATTTTATCAAAAAATCAAATTTACTCTCAAATTATCAATTTTGAGGGGGGAGTATATGTAACATGACCAGATGTTACATAACCTAGACATATACCATCAGATTTAATAAATACATAACAGTAATGTAAATAGATAATATAATGATAAGAGTAGCCAAGAAGAGAGGAACCATTGAAGAAGAAAGAAGAAGAAGTGCCACAAGAAGCAGTAAACCTAAATACTGCTTGACACTACAACCATACTATAACTGACACAAACTAATGGACAAATTAAATTCACTTTAAGCTGTCAAGCGAGTCAGTGAATAAATTAAATGGAATTTGACATGTTAATAAAAACAATTAAATAAGAATCTGAATAATGTGATATCAGCATCAGCATTTGGCTGAGAATAAATCAACTATGACTAGTAACTATTAATGCCAAGGACTAAGATTAGCTATGACCACAATATGAGATTGAAGCTGTATTACAGTCTCAAATATGCTTATGACAAGTAAACATGTTTGTAAGAGGGAACCTTATACAAATAAGCTACCTCATCAAGGTACCGAATTGTAAACTAATAAATGTTATTAAGGCATAAATCCGATACAAACGGTATGCTTCAGCAATGCCTAAAACAAACAATCATCAGTTAGGTGATTAGCAGAAAGTACTATGAGTGTAAATCACATACACTGAACAATCTTTGTGCCAGACTTAGCGATAAGCATTATTAATATGTTATACAATTAATAGTTCAATTGTTAATTAATAGCATGAAGCAAAATAATGTGAAACAAAATGTCATAGTGAGTAAGTATAGTTCATAGCAATGTATAAGTTAAGGTTTAATCATAATATTCAGTAAATAAATATCAGGACGGATATAATAGTGTTCTAACATAGACGTTTAAGTGAAAAAACGCGATGTGGAACACAAACAATATTGATAAGAGAAAGCCATCGCCGGCTTTGATTAGCAGACGACAGCGCGAAGCCATATACCTGAACATTGTTTATTAAAAAATGTCAGTGAAAGTGTAAATAAACCAGTGTCAAACTATATCACATTGAAGAGGAAAAAATATCCTTTAATTTGATAGCGATACGACCCCGATCGCAACTATAATAAGTGCGTGACAGGCGTTAGCATCATTTGCACAAAATGAATAAGAAATCGGTGTATCAACACTAACAACAACGACGGCTGTCAATCATTCTGGTGACGAGTCGGTTAAAAACCGTTAGTGACAGTTGGAAAGACAATACGTCACTTTCGTAACGCCTGGCTAAGCCAATCAGAAAATAGCTTAATAAGTAAAACAATCGCCTAAGGCTGATCAAACCATAGGGTATATAAAGAAGAGCGGCTTATTACCGTTAGACACTTTTTAACGTTCAACCGGAGCGGCAAGTACGCTCGTCTCAATTTCTACTAACTGATAGCTTCATTGTAATAGTGCATCAATGGAATCATTTCGGCAACAACAAAAAGTAACTACAAGATATTCTACAAAGAACCAGTGCATCTAAGTGCAGTATTATTTTATTTAGTGCGGGAAAATAACGAACAGAAGAAATAATTAAGTAATATCATATAAGGTCCTTTTTAGTCAGAAGCGGACCAATGTTCTCTGTTCCAGTGCGTGTGTAGTGAATAACAATGGTCATTACAATCCGACCATTGATGTGTTTAATTGAATTTTAATCGAAAGATTAAAAACACAAAGGTAACAGGGTGACAATTTATTCTATTACACCGAGTGCAATAACCTATATGTTTTGATAAACAAATCTGTACTGACGCATAACATTGAAACATTTTCTGTATTACACCATGTCTGAATTTATTTAATGGATTTGTCAATCCTATTTAAGTTGGATGTTAGTCATAAGTGATCTCACCATATAACTTTGTAAATCATGAATCAAGCGTGACGAACGCCTAACCTATAAAATAGGTTTTATTTTTATATTAGTAAACTAAAAGGCATTACTAGTCGATATTATATCAGAAAATAATTAGCTATTGTGTAGGCATGAGCATTCTTTTTTGTGTTTCAAAGAACTTACGCCTGAGATATAAATAATATTAATGTTTAAAGCAGGGCCGTAACAAGGTACTCCTGCGCCCTTGGCAATTTTGACAAAGCTGCGCCCCCAACAGTGGTGCCGATCCCCCCCCAAGCCCTATGTCGCTTCCCCCCCCAACTCCAGGCTCGATTACTAAAAAAAAAAAAAAAAAAAAAAAATTGTATAAATCTCATCACGTGATACACCATGCAGCCCCCTTAAGCAAGCTTTGACGCAAATTGCGACCAGGAAATACGTTCTCACATTGTATTCGGTATTTTTGTAATAGTAAATTTCATACAACAGTCAAAAAAATTCATAACTTTAGTCGGTGCTTTAGTTCTATAATTTATCTCGATTTTTTTTACACAGGACTTCAGGACTTGCACTTACAACATTCTGTTGTTGTAACTGCAGGTACCATTTTTTTGGCTCTGGGGGCTGGTAAATAACAAATTGAAACTCTTCAGTAAACAAATATATTGCTTTTACAAATTGTTACATACAGTATATAGCAGAAAAGCCATGGAACTAAAACTTTACCTTTCTTGCTTTCAGCAAGGCGAACTCACTAATTATTTCACAAAAATCAAGTTTTGAAGCAATCTCATATTCTATGGACAGGATAGCTAAGTTTGTCAATCTGTTTTCACACATACTTGACCGTAAGTAGTTTTTGATTATCTTCAGCTTGCTGAAAGTACGCTCGCAAGACGCCACACTGACGGGCATTGTCAAAAATATCCTCAATGCTATTTCGATGTTTGGATAAGCATCTCTTAATCCATAGTTTGAAATAACTTTCAGAATATCCAAATGGGAAGCCTTGTAAATGTTCTTCACCAGCTCTTTTGCATGAAACTTGAAAGCAGCTACTTCGTTAACTAGCTCAACTCTATCAATGTCTCTGCTATATATCGCACCAAGATCAGCTGCACACTTTTCAAGAAAAGAAACAGAGCATTCACTTAAGGACTTTCCTGACAAAAAACTGAAGTCTGATGAAACTGTGTGGTAAATGTGTGCCCTTTTTTCCATTTCACTTACAATTCTATCAAATACAGTGTAACATTCTATCTCAAATGATTTATCAGAACTCAACAAGTGTGCTTCATCTTCAGCCGTCTCCCCAGCCATCCTCTTGACTTTCCTCAGCCTCTTAACAGCAAAACTGCTTTGGATGGCCATGGAATCACAAATAGCTTTGGCTTTTTCTGTGTATTTTTTAATTCCTTCTTTACGTAGGTCTTCAACTTTTTTTGCCAAACCTGAGAGCAAACTTGATGCTACGTCAAGAGTTGTGCCCTTTCCTTGCAGTGACTTGTTGGTGCAGTCCAAACTTATCAAAACATCAGACCACATCTCTAAAAGGCACACAAATTCGTAATCAATTTGTCTAAGAAGTTTCATAGCACCAGACAGTGTGTCAGTGTTCCAGTCGTTGTCTTTATCAGCCATGTTTTGTAAAACTTTGTGTACAGATGATAAGTTCTTCTTAAGAGCTGTCACAGCTTGACGCCTGGAAGACCATCTTGTATCACAATGTCTCTTAAGGGTAGTTTTGAGACAACCAATCAAAGCATCCCACCTTAAGGTAGAGCTACTAAAGAAGTTGAAAAACTCCAACACATTTCCAAAAAAACTTGTCATCATAATTGACACTTCCGCGGCGTGCACGCCAACGAGGTTAAGACTGTGTGCTGCACAAGGCACAAATTTAGCAAGGTCGTTTAGTTGGGATATGTGCGCTTGAACGCCTTCATATTTTCCTACCATGTTTGAGCCGTTGTCAAAGCCTTGACCACGACAGTTCTGAATATCCAAGCCGTCATTGTTTAGCTTTTGCAATATTTCTTGTGATAACCCTCTTCCTTTTTTCTGGTGACTTATGATGAAGTCCACAAAACTTTCTTCAACTGAGCATTTCCCATCCTTAATGTTAACATACCTTATTATTTCACTCATTTGTTCTAAATGTGCTGTGTCCGGGGTGCAGTCAAACATAATAGAGAAATACTTAGCACTTTTTACATTCTTCAGTATTTCAGATCGAACCTTATTTCCCAAAATGTCTATGACCTCATTTTGAATTAGAGGTGAAAAATAGCTTGTGACATGTTTTCCACTTTTAACATTTTCTATGTGCTTAGATAGTTGAGGATTGTAGTGACTAATAAGTTCTAATGTACTCAGAAATACACCACAGTTGCTGTCACTGATCGAATCGGAACCTCCTCTTAAAGGTAAGTTATTCCTTGCACAATGGAGAATTACATCCACAATACATTTGAGAACATTGCACCACTTTTCTGCTTCAGCTTGTATCAATGTTTGATGTTCTGCATCAACAGATCTATTAGTTTTCAGTCCAATTTCTAATTCTTTCCAATCGACATAAGAATGTCGGTGAGGTATCGACCTTTCGTGATTGACAATAAATGGGTTCAAGTGTCTCCAATCATTGAATCCCTCATCAATATTAGAGAAAGCAGATTTGTCCTTTTTGTCATCTTTTGAAAAGAGAAGGCAAGGGAAACAAAACAGTGCGTCCTTAGACTGGCTGTACAACAACCATTGCCTTTTTACTTTTTCCCCGTTTGGTAGAATTTTATAAACCCATTTCTGAGAAAAGTGTCTTCCATCATCTGCACAGGGGAATTTGTAGCTATCTAAGTCAATTGTTTGTGGGCCTCGTTCAACAAGTTTACAACGAACTGTGTCTGATCGAAAATTTGCTGGCCATTTTTTGGGATCCTCGTAGATAATTTCTATTCCCACATCAGTAGTATTTAATGCATCATTTTCATTATAATTAGATGTGCAAGATGTGCTGGGTTTTTCAAGATCAGTAGATTGCCTGCCCATTGTGGAATGACTTAGCTCAGGATCACTTCCTTCTTCAAAATCAATGACGTTTGTGACGAACTCCATTGGAGTGATCTGGCTGTGGTTGTCTTTTGAAACAGTCTCAGTCTTGCTATCTTCTTTTTCATTTTCTCCTTCCTTTTCTTCTTGGTCGTCTTCTTTTTCTTCTTCTTCTTCTTCTTGAAGTGCATTACTATTACTGGCACTATCACTTTCACCTACTTCTTTCTCTTAATTTCGCAGCCAATTTCCAAGCGCCGATGCTAATTTTTCGTCGTCTTCTTCTTTTCGTTTTTTGATTTTTTTAAATTCACTTCCAGAAGGTTTTTTTGGCCCCATTTCTGAAACAAACCATTCCCATTTAATTTACATTCTATTACAGTTGTAAATGGCTGCCATTTAAAAACTACTTGACCGATCTCAAACATTAACGAACTCCGCCTAGATATTGTGCCCACTGCCCAAGGACCTGTGTGCCAAGTTTGGTCATAATCGGTAAATTTGTTTGGGCGCTGCCGCTGTCATTGTCATTGTTACAGACGGCCAAAAAGTTTTTTTGAATCCTGAGTAATAGGATTACACGGAAAACGCGAAGCACTGTAAATACAAGTGAGCCTCTCGCGGTAAGAAAAAAGAAACGATGTCTGCGACGTTTTAACGCTATCACCGAATTTTTCGGTGAACGCAACTGTCGGCACTGAACATAAACAGGAATATTATGAAATTCGTGTTTATGTTCAGTGCCGACAGTTGCGTTCACCGAAAAATTCGGCGATAGCGTTAAAACGTAGCAGACATCGTTTCTTTTTTCTTACCGGGAGAGGCTCACTTGTATTTACAGTGCTTCGGGTTTTCCGTGTACGCGATCGCTCATCCAATTATAAAAATAAAATTGATACCATATTCATGAAACTTGTGATTGAAATATTTACGTAAACTAATTTTGAAATCGGGACTATTTTAGTCAGCAGACTTGCGCAACAAAATCAGCTGACACTTGCTGAAAATTGGACATTTACAACCACGACCATTTCCGCTAAAAATGAACCAATAGGAATATAAGTTATACCAATGGAACGGGCCCGTTCTTCTTCTTTCTTCCGGTATTTTTTTTATTTTCTGTAGGTCTAGAAAATTAAACGGCGAACACAGTGATATTAGTTAGGCCTATTTGGCTTTGTCAGTCTGGCAGTAAAGACAGAACGAATGTTGGGAAATTATTTCTGACAGCTGGAGTCAAGTTTCGCACGGTAACCTCCATTGATTGTTTGATTCACTGACGTTTTCGTGATGTTGAAGAGTAAATAGTATAATTAATGTATTGTTTTGCAATAATACCGTGTTATAATAATAATAATAATAATAATAATATATAGTGTTTTCAAAAACTGCACAAAAAGGGAAAAAATAGGCCACCACGGGGAATAACATGCGCCAATTCTAGGGTTAATGTAGACTAAGCTATGGTACATTTTATTGAAATCATTCTTACCCGTACAACAGAAGCAACGCCAACATCAACAAGTAACAACACAAACACTGTAAGTGTCGTCTAATCGCTGAGTGTGAAAATCACTTAGTTCACAAATTACAATAGAAAATAATACCAGCGGTTGTAATTACACTGAGTCTCAACAAAACCAACAGAACAAACTAGAATAGAGCAATAGATTGACGTGGCCGAGGTGGCGGGGGGGAGGGGTATGAGTATGAGTAATATTCAAGTTATGACAAGCTTGCTAAAACCAACGAATATAGACGTTACTAGAAGCACACTTCTGGGTTATTAAAAGCGTAGTTGAAACAATGCTACTACTTTTTGTATAAAAGAGTGGTAGATGAAAAACATGTTTGTAATAGGCCTAATAAGACGCATGTTCTTGTATATTTTAAAATTCTTTTGCGCACTGCATAATAAATGAATGCATCAAAAGTGCATTTTTTGAGTAGGCTGCATTTATTTGATTCATTCCTTCGTACCCAGTGTGTCAAACAAATGTGAAAAAATTTTGGAGGTTGTGTCTAGTCTAACCCCTACAAACATTTTTTCATCTACCACTTTTTATTTGATAAGTTGTAGCTTTTTCCAATTATATATTAACAAAAATGTTTGAAATTTACTAAATTTCGCGGTATAGTACAAAAAATTACTTGGAAACGCCAGCGCCATCTAGTTGCCGGGGTGTTGAACTACGGTTTATCACCCCAGAAAGCTGACCCCACTCGCTCCATAAGAAGTGTTCTTCTAGTTACGTCTATATTCGTTGCTAAAACCAAGAAGGCGCAGGTGCAGTGCAGTGACCCAGTGACTGACACATCAAGGGATGGGCGGAGGGGAAGGGATATTCGCTTTGCGCCTGGCCCGACTCCGCGCCCATCAGTAGGGCAAGGTCCAGTGCAGTTACTAAATTTACGTAGCTGCTTTTTGTTTATTGTATAATAGACACAAATATAGACAGTTCACGTACAGTAACTTTTAACAATCTGAAACTGAAAGATTTTTTCCAATAACGTGGAGTTTTTATTTGCTTGACAAATTGTACCAATCTAACTGTAAAAAAAGATATTTTTCATGGTCAATTTTGCGCCCTCTTTGTACCTGCGCCCTTGGCGGGGGCACATCTCGCCAACGCCTAGTTACGGCCCTGGTTTAAAGTAAAGAGTATCTGGACTTAACCAGAATTATTGTGTATGCTCTGAGCCAGTTGTATAGGGTATGTAATAAAATATTTGCAATTGTACATCAATGTATTCCTTTAATTATATTTGTTTGAATTCACTATCAAGGGTACAAATAAAACCCCATTATTAGCAGCATAACTTGACTTAATTTATTTCTAAAAAACATAAATAAATCATTCAGAAGAATCAAAACAACTTTCAGTTGCGATTAAATATTGTTGAATTGCATTGCCATAAGGGCAATAAACACGATTTTAACTTTTTAAAATTATTATTTGTTTCTATTAATGGGTTTTCCACTGGATTTTCCTGAAATAAACCTGTGTGGCGCCCATTATTAAACAAGGTAACCTAACCTTGTAGATAAAGTGAGTTGGTTTTATAAACCGTCTTGGTAGCTTATTGATTTATTGAACTTCTGAACTTCCAGAAAACACGAACTGGTACGTGGAAGTGTATTTTATTAATTCTATTGTCCAGACGTTACTAGACTTTACGTACTTTAACGACTATCAACCTGGAGGAGGAGTTTCGCTGCTGGTATCAGCAAGACGATCACCACCATCAAGCAACCAGCTAGTACACTTTATTTTTAAATTTAAGCAACGTTATTGTTCAAATAATATTAACGCAATTATTTTATTTTTTTTAATTTTTTCTTTATCTAAAGGAATTCTTTTCAGACACTTATAAGTTTGCAATTGTAAACACACTTTTAATAACATCTAATGCTACATTTTAATTACTTTATAAAATTAGTAACTTTCAATTTTCAACAACTACAACCTTTAATATTTTAAATATAAACAGGAATAGGTTAGGTTTATTACAAATTGGCGACCAGCAACGTGAGGTTGAAAAAATATTAGATAAAAATATTTTTTATATTGATAATCAGCCCGGCAGACACAAAAGAACAAACATGCCACACACACATCAGTACGACACAAGATACAAGGACAGCCGAGTGGGAGAGGTACAACCAGATACAGAGACATATGAGACACAACCCACACACGAGATGGAGGTCATTACCATTAATAACATAGAAACTCAACCCGAAGAAACACCCCATGTAGAACCGGAAGTGGAAGTGAGGGTCAACCACCAACCCAGATTATCTGAAAAACCCGCACAAGCAGAGAATACGGACTTCCAGGAAGCAATGATGAGAGTGATGATGGAACTGAAAGAAGATGGTAAAAAATCCCGGGCGGAGAATCAGAAGAATGTAGAGTTATTAAATAAAAATATGGAAGCGATTAACAGGAAAATGGATGACGGCCAGAAAAATATCGAATCATTAAGAGAGGATCTCCATAAAAAATTAGACGATACCAATAGATCCATGGACGCGTTGAACCGCAAAATAGACGACAGCAACAGGGCCTTAAGGGAAGAGTTGAATACCACACTAAATGAGATTAGCCAGAAAATGGATGAAATGAATAAGAAATATACGGAAGAGGTGGATCAGACAACAAGAGGAGAATTACGAAACGACAGCAACTCAGAAACTGAAGAGATACCCAATGATGAAACCACAGAAGAATTGCAACCTGAAGATGAGGTCGAACAAACTGAGAATGAAGGGGACTCAAATACATCATCGTCTGAAAATGAGTTTGACAGAAATCAGGAAGATGTTCAATATAAGGAGATCGATACCGGAAGTATAGAGAACACTCAGGTAATTAAGGAAGCGGAAGAGTTAGTAGCCGAGAATGAAGACTTAGAACAAAATAATCTGCCAATGTGTGATGATCAAGTGGAGACAAAAGGAGTACCCAGAAATACAACTACCGAACAAGTGAATTCGAAAATTAAAATTCATGAAGAAAGGAACAAAATAATTAAGAAAACAGAAGAAAAGGAGGAGAAGATAAGAAGAATAATACGCCCAAAGAAGACTAGAGTAACAAAAGAATTAATCGAAATGACTCGGAGCGGTCTAATTAATATGATTTATTTCCCAGTCAACAACCGTAAAGAAGGGACCTATAGGAAGGAGTACCGAAGGAGCTTCATGAAGCTGGATGAGGAGAAGAAATGTGCTACCACGAGGAAGACTATAACCAATAACATACTTAAAGCAAATATTTCCAAAGGGAGAATAAGGCATTCCAAGAAAAGGAAAGGGTATCAAGAACAGCTGGACTGGATCACTGAAGGGTATGCCCAAGAAATAAAAGAATTACGGAAGAAGAGGGACCAATCAATGGAAAAATCCAACCAGGAAACTAATGACGATCAACCAGAGTTAGAAGAGGTACTGGACGTCAATAATAACAAAGACCAGGAGTACACTGGACACATGGATACCAAAGAGGGTGAGAAGAAGAAGGCGAGAAAACGGGGAGCCAATGACTATCTGGTAGCCGCCAAGTGGAAGAACCGCATGATAGGGACAGAGTGCCAAATACCACAAACATGTAGTACTAGAGACAGCTATGAAAAGGATACCTGTGAAAGGTAATTGTCCCAAACAATGAACCCAATAGAGTGGGAAAGCACAATGTAACCCCAAATATGTAGACCATAAATGTGATTATTGTTAAAAACGGATAAATTATAGTGGTATACAACATTTACCACCGGAATATTTAGTGTATAAGAAATTTTAAAAGTAACTACCATAAACGGATTCATTTAGTGATCAGAAGGATCATGTATTATGCCCAAGGTATTGAAAGTGACTAATTGCCTATAGCAAACCTATTTGCCATATTGTGTTATAAAAAGTGTGTAGTATTAGTGTACAGGCCAAACTATTTGTTACCTATTAAATAAGAGCCAGATTTATTATACTGAATGGTAGGAAAATGTGTATTGTAAACCAAATAATTTAATGAGAAGAAAGATATCTATTATATCATAGAGAACCAAAAGTGGCATATAACAAAAATATACCTAGGATAATGACATAAAATTACTCTAATACTCCTATGTTAGATTAATTTAAAGAAGAAATACTACTATTTTATAACTAAAATTACTATGCTATATTTAAGGAAGAGAAAGAAAAATGTTTATCAAATGAATATTGTATATAACAAAATGTTTATCAAATGAATATTGTATATAACAAAATGTTTATCAAATGAATATTGTATACCTCTCACAAAACTAAGATATTATATAAATCATCCAGAATAAGTGGTAAACATCTATCACTTGAAGGAGAATAGGAGCAAACCACCAAAGCGAGTAATATAAGAGAAGGCTATTATAAAGGAAAGAAAAGAAAAAAAAAATGTTTATCAAATGAATATTGTATATAACAAAATGTTTATCAAATGAATATTGAATATAACAAAATGTTTATCAAATGAATATTGTATACCTCTCACAAAACTAAGATATTATATAAAATCATCCAGAATAAGTGTAAATTATCAGACACTTGAAGGAGTAGAGAGGCAGAATACCAAAGAGAGTTGATTATAAAGATGGCTATTATTATTGTGGAATGAAGAGAAAGAAAAATGTTATTTAATTACCAAATATTGTATGTAACAAGATATGTCAGAGAACATCTAACAAAACCATTTAGTATATGAATACTGTAAACCCTGATAATTCAGGATAAGTGTAAATTATTGACGAGAGAAAAACTAGTAAACTATTGTAAGAATGAAATATTGTAAACTCTATATGTAAGAAACAACTGCATAATTATATAAGGATCAATGTAAGTGTGTAATTTTAAGAATACTCAAGTAAACCAAAACAACTTGTCAACTAGTATAAAAAGGTAACAATACGGCTAATAAAAAGCATGGCCGAGAATGTCAAGTCTGAAAAGAAATAATTACCTGTGAAAAGGAAGTATGTTAGAAAGTATAAAAGAAGGAGATGTGATACAAATGAAACCTCTAATACCTTGAATATTATATTGAATATGTTATATTATTGAAAAATGAATGATAAGTTATATTTTATGTGTTGTGATAGTGCAACTATTGCTATGTGCAATTTTTATTTTGTCTCAGACAGAGATGAGGATGCCTCTGATTCTGAGTATGTGTAATGAGGAACGGCGGAGAATGTATGCCACAGTGAGCCACTCTGATTCCGAACCCACTACAAATGTTAGGGAATTATATAGTAATGTATCAAGGACTATTATTAAAGAATCTGTGAGGTAAAAAATGAAAGAACCATTGAGATAATCACAAAAGTAAAGATATGTAATGAGAAATAAAAGTGTATATAAGACAGGAAATTGTTAATTTAAGTAGTGAAATCTATTGTAATTAAATGACTTAAAATGTGAGAAACTTGAAAAAATACTAGTAAGCTAAGAATTATATCACTAGCCGAGAACTCAAGCTAGTGTAACACACTAATAGTATGTTAAAGGTCAAGGTAAAGAGTACAAGACAAAAAACAGTAGTAATATACTAAGAACTGAAATGAAATGATAATTTTATCAAAAAATCAAATTTACTCTCAAATTATCAATTTTGAGGGGGGAGTATATGTAACATGACCAGATGTTACATAACCTAGACATATACCATCAGATTTAATAAATACATAACAGTAATGTAAATAGATAATATAATGATAAGAGTAGCCAAGAAGAGAGGAACCATTGAAGAAGAAAGAAGAAGAAGTGCCACAAGAAGCAGTAAACCTAAATACTGCTTGACACTACAACCATACTATAACTGACACAAACTAATGGAGAAATTAAATTCACTTTAAGCTGTCAAGCGAGTCAGTGAATAAATTAAATGGAATTTGACATGTTAATAAAAACAATTAAATAAGAATCTGAATAATGTGATATCAGCATCAGCATTTGGCTGAGAATAAATCAACTATGACTAGTAACTATTAATGCCAAGGACTAAGATTAGCTATGACCACAATATGAGATTGAAGCTGTATTACAGTCTCAAATATGCTTATGACAAGTAAACATGTTTGTAAGAGGGAACCTTATACAAATAAGCTACCTCATCAAGGTACCGAATTGTAAACTAATAAATGTTATTAAGGCATAAATCCGATACAAACGGTATACTTCAGCAATGCCTAAAACAAACAATCATCAGTAAGGTGATTAGCAGAAAGTACTATGAGTGTAAATCACATACACTGAACAATCTTTGTGCCAGACTTAGCGATAAGCATTATTAATATGTTATACAATTAATAGTTCAATTGTTAATTAATAGCATGGAGCAAAATAATGTGAAACAAAATGTCATAGTGAGTAAGTATAGTTCATAGCAATGTATAAGTTAAGGTTTAATCATAATATTCAGTAAATAAATATCAGGACGGATATAATAGTGTTCTAACATAGACGTTTAAGTGAAAAAACGCGATGTGGAACACAAACAATATTGATAAGAGAAAGCCATCGCTGGCTTTGATTAGCAGACGACAGCGCGAAGCCATATACCTGAACATTGTTTATTAAAAAATGTCAGTGAAAGTGTAAATAAACCAGTGTCAAACTATATCACATTGAAGAGGAAAAAATATCCTTTAATTTGATAGCGATACGACCCCGATCGCAACTATAATAAGTGCGTGACAGGCGTTAGCATCATTTGCACAAAATGAATAAGAAATCGGTGTATCAACACTAACAACAACGACGGCTGTCAATCATTCTGGTGACGAGTCGGTTAAAAACCGTTAGTGACAGTTGGAAAGACAATACGTCACTTTCGTAACGCCTGGCTAAGCCAATCAGAAAATAGCTTAATAAGTAAAACAATCGCCTAAGGCTGATCAAACCATAGGGTATATAAAGAAGAGCGGCTTATTACCGTTAGACACTTTTTAACGTTCAACCGGAGCGGCAAGTACGCTCGTCTCAATTTCTACTAACTGATAGCTTCATTGTAATAGTGCATCAATGGAATCATTTCGGCAACAACAAAAAGTAACTACAAGATATTCTACAAAGAACCAGTGCATCTAAGTGCAGTATTATTTTATTTAGTGCGGGAAAATAACGAACAGAAGAAATAATTAAGTAATATCATATAAGGTCCTTTTTAGTCAGAAGCGGACCAATGTTCTCTGTTCCAGTGCGTGTGTAGTGAATAACAATGGTCATTACAATCCGACCATTGATGTGTTTAATTGAATTTTAATCGAAAGATTAAAAACACAAAGGTAACAGGGTGACAATTTATTCTATTACACCGAGTGCAATAACCTATATGTTTTGATAAACAAATCTGTACTGACGCATAACATTGAAACATTTTCTGTATTACACCATGTCTGAATTTATTTAATGGATTTGTCAATCCTATTTAAGTTGGATGTTAGTCATAAGTGATCTCACCATATAACTTTGTAAATCATGAATCAAGCGTGACGAACGCCTAACCTATAAAATAGGTTTTATTTTTATATTAGTAAACTAAAAGGCATTACTAGTCGATATTATATCAGAAAATAATTAGCTATTGTGTAGGCATGAGCATTCTTTTTTGTGTTTCAAAGAACTTACGCCTGAGATATAAATAATATTAATGTTTAAAGCAGGGCCGTAACAAGGTACTCCTGCGCCCTTGGCAATTTTGACAAAGCTGCGCCCCCAACAGTGGTGCCGATCCCCCCCCAAGCCCTATGTCGCTTCCCCCCCCAACTCCAGGCTCGATTACTAAAAAAAAAAAAAAAAAAAAAAATTGTATAAATCTCATCACGTGATACACCATGCAGCCCCCTTAAGCAAGCTTTGACGCAAATTGCGACCAGGAAATACGTTCTCACATTGTATTCGGTATTTTTGTAATAGTAAATTTCATACAACAGTCAAAAAAATTCATAACTTTAGTCGGTGCTTTAGTTCTATAATTTATCTCAATTTTTTTTACACAGGACTTCAGGACTTGCACTTACAACATTCTGTTGTTGTAACTGCAGGTACCATTTTTTTGGCTCTGGGGGCTGGTAAATAACAAATTGAAACTCTTCAGTAAACAAATATATTGCTTTTACAAATTGTTACATACAGTATATAGCAGAAAAGCCATGGAACTAAAACTTTACCTTTCTTGCTTTCAGCAAGGCGAACTCACTAATTATTTCACTAAAATCAAGTTTTGAAGCAATCTCATATTCTATGGACAGGATAGCTAAGTTTGTCAATCTGTTTTCACACATACTTGACCGTAAGTAGTTTTTGATTATCTTCAGCTTGCTGAAAGTACGCTCGCAAGACGCCACACTGACGGGCATTGTCAAAAATATCCTCAATGCTATTTCGATGTTTGGATAAGCATCTCTTAATCCATAGTTTGAAATAACTTTCAGAATATCCAAATGGGAAGCCTTGTAAATGTTCTTCACCAGCTCTTTTGCATGAAACTTGAAAGCAGCTACTTCGTTAACTAGCTCAACTCTATCAATGTCTCTGCTATATATCGCACCAAGATCAGCTGCACACTTTTCAAGAAAAGAAACAGAGCATTCACTTAAGGACTTTCCTGACAAAAAACTGAAGTCTGATGAAACTGTGTGGTAAATGTGTGCCCTTTTTTCCATTTCACTTACAATTCTATCAAATACAGTGTAACATTCTATCTCAAATGATTTATCAGAACTCAACAAGTGTGCTTCATCTTCAGCCGTCTCCCCAGCCATCCTCTTGACTTTCCTCAGCCTCTTAACAGCAAAACTGCTTTGGATGGCCATGGAATCACAAATAGCTTTGGCTTTTTCTGTGTATTTTTTAATTCCTTCTTTACGTAGGTCTTCAACTTTTTTTGCCAAACCTGAGAGCAAACTTGATGCTACGTCAAGAGTTGTGCCCTTTCCTTGCAGTGACTTGTTGGTGCAGTCCAAACTTATCAAAACATCAGACCACATCTCTAAAAGGCACACAAATTCGTAATCAATTTGTCTAAGAAGTTTCATAGCACCAGACAGTGTGTCAGTGTTCCAGTCGTTGTCTTTATCAGCCATGTTTTGTAAAACTTTGTGTACAGATGATAAGTTCTTCTTAAGAGCTGTCACAGCTTGACGCCTGGAAGACCATCTTGTATCACAATGTCTCTTAAGGGTAGTTTTGAGACAACCAATCAAAGCCTCCCACCTTAAGGTAGAGCTACTAAAGAAGTTGAAAAACTCCAACACATTTCCAAAAAAACTTGTCATCATAATTGACACTTCCGCGGCGTGCACGCCAACGAGGTTAAGACTGTGTGCTGCACAAGGCACAAATTTAGCAAGGTCGTTTAGTTGGGATATGTGCGCTTGAACGCCTTCATATTTTCCTGCCATGTTTGAGCCGTTGTCAAAGCCTTGACCACGACAGTTCTGAATATCCAAGCCGTCATTGTTTAGCTTTTGCAATATTTCTTGTGATAACCCTCTTCCTTTTTTCTGGTGACTTATGATGAAGTCCACAAAACTTTCTTCAACTGAGCATTTCCCATCCTTAATGTTAACATACCTTATTATTTCACTCATTTGTTCTAAATGTGCTGTGTCCGGGGTGCAGTCAAACATAATAGAGAAATACTTAGCACTTTTTACATTCTTCAGTATTTCAGATCGAACCTTATTTCCCAAAATGTCTATGACCTCATTTTGAATTAGAGGTGAAAAACAGCTTGTGACATGTTTTCCACTTTTAACATTTTCTATGTGCTTAGATAGTTGAGGATTGTAGTGACTAATAAGTTCTAATGTACTCAGAAATACACCACAGTTGCTGTCACTGATCGAATCGGAACCTCCTCTTAAAGGTAAGTTATTCCTTGCACAATGGAGAATTACATCCACAATACATTTGAGAACATTGCACCACTTTTCTGCTTCAGCTTGTATCAATGTTTGATGTTCTGCATCAACAGATCTATTAGTTTTCAGTCCAATTTCTAATTCTTTCCAATCGACATAAGAATGTCGGTGAGGTATCGACCTTTCGTGATTGACAATAAATGGGTTCAAGTGTCTCCAATCATTGAATCCCTCATCAATATTAGAGAAAGCAGATTTGTCCTTTTTGTCATCTTTTGAAAAGAGAAGGCAAGGGAAACAAAACAGTGCGTCCTTAGACTGGCTGTACAACAACCATTGCCTTTTTACTTTTTCCCCGTTTGGTAGAATTTTATAAACCCATTTCTGAGAAAAGTGTCTTCCATCATCTGCACAGGGGAATTTGTAGCTATCTAAGTCAATTGTTTGTGGGCCTCGTTCAACAAGTTTACAACGAACTGTGTCTGATCGAAAATTTGCTGGCCATTTTTTGGGATCCTCGTAGATAATTTCTATTCCCACACCAGTAGTATTTAATGCATCATTTTCATTATAATTAGATGTGCAAGATGTGCTGGGTTTTTCAAGATCAGTAGATTGCCTGCCCATTGTGGAATGACTTAGCTCAGGATCACTTCCTTCTTCAAAATCAATGACGTTTGTGACGAACTCCATTGGAGTGATCTGGCTGTGGTTGTCTTTTGAAACAGCCTCAGTCTTGCTATCTTCTTTTTCATTTTCTCCTTCCTTTTCTTCTTGGTCGTCTTCTTTTTCTTCTTCTTCTTCTTCTTGAAGTGCATTACTATTACTGGCACTATCACTTTCACCTACTTCTTTCTCTTCATTTCGCAGCCAATTTCCAAGCGCCGATGCTAATTTTTCGTCGTCTTCTTCTTTTCGTTTTTTGATTTTTTTAAATTCACTTCCAGAAGGTTTTTTTGGCCCCATTTCTGAAACAAACCATTCCCATTTAATTTACATTCTATTACAGTTGTAAATGGCTGCCATTTAAAAACTACTTGACCGATCTCAAACATTAACGAACTCCGCCTAGATATTGTGCCCACTGCCCAAGGACCTGTGTGCCAAGTTTGGTCATAATCGGTAAATTTGTTTGGGCGCTGCCGCTGTCATTGTCATTGTTACAGACGGCCAAAAAGTTTTTTTGAATCCTGAGTAATAGGATTACACGGAAAACGCGAAGCACTGTAAATACAAGTGAGCCTCTCGCGGTAAGAAAAAAGAAACGATGTCTGCGACGTTTTAACGCTATCACCGAATTTTTCGGTGAACGCAACTGTCGGCACTGAACATAAACAGGAATATTATGAAATTCGTGTTTATGTTCAGTGCCGACAGTTGCGTTCACCGAAAAATTCGGCGATAGCGTTAAAACGTAGCAGACATCGTTTCTTTTTTCTTACCGGGAGAGGCTCACTTGTATTTACAGTGCTTCGGGTTTTCCGTGTACGCGATCGCTCATCCAATTATAAAAATAAAATTGATACCATATTCATGAAACTTGTGATTGAAATATTTACGTAAACTAATTTTGAAATCGGGACTATTTTAGTCAGCAGACTTGCGCAACAAAATCAGCTGACACTTGCTGAAAATTGGACATTTACAACCACGACCATTTCCGCTAAAAATGAACCAATAGGAATATAAGTTATACCAATGGAACGGGCCCGTTCTTCTTCTTTCTTCCGGTATTTTTTTTATTTTCTGTAGGTCTAGAAAATTAAACGGCGAACACAGTGATATTAGTTAGGCCTATTTGGCTTTGTCAGTCTGGCAGTAAAGACAGAACGAATGTTGGGAAATTATTTCTGACAGCTGGAGTCAAGTTTCGCACGGTAACCTCCATTGATTGTTTGATTCACTGACGTTTTCGTGATGTTGAAGAGTAAATAGTATAATTAATGTATTGTTTTGCAATAATACCGTGTTATAATAATAATAATATATAGTGTTTTCAAAAACTGCACAAAAAGGGAAAAAATAGGCCACCACGGGGAATAACATGCGCCAATTCTAGGGTTAATGTAGACTAAGCTATGGTACATTTTATTGAAATCATTCTTACCCGTACAACAGAAGCAACGCCAACATCAACAAGTAACAACACAAACACTGTAAGTGTCGTCTAATCGCTGAGTGTGAAAATCACTTAGTTCACAAATTACAATAGAAAATAATACCAGCGGCTGTAATTACACTGAGTCTCAACAAAACCAACAGAACAAACTAGAATAGAGCAATAGATTGACGTGGCCGAGGAGGCGGGGGGGAGGGTATGAGTATGAGTAATATTCAAGTTATGACAAGCTTGCTAAAACCAACGAATATAGACGTTACTAGAAGCACACTTCTGGGTTATTAAAAGCGTAGTTGAAACAATGCTACTACTTTTTGTATAAAAGAGTGGTAGATGAAAAACATGTTTGTAATAGGCCTAATAAGACGCATGTTCTTGTATATTTTAAAATTCTTTTGCGCACTGCATAATAAATGAATGCATCAAAAGTGCATTTTTTGAGTAAGCTGCATTTATTTGATTCATTCCTTCGTACCCAGTGTGTCAAACAAATGTGAAAAAATTTTGGAGGTTGTGTCTAGTCTAACCCCTACAAACATTTTTTCATCTACCACTTTTTATTTGATAAGTTGTAGCTTTTTCCAATTATATATTAACAAAAATGTTTGAAATTTACTAAATTTCGCGGTATAGTACAAAAAATTACTTGGAAACGCCAGCGCCATCTAGTTGCCGGGGTGTTGAACTACGGTTTATCACCCCAGAAAGCTGACCCCACTCGCTCCATAAGAAGTGTTCTTCTAGTTACGTCTATATTCGTTGCTAAAACCAAGAAGGCGCAGGTGCAGTGCAGTGACCCAGTGACTGACACATCAAGGGATGGGCGGAGGGGAAGGGATATTCGCTTTGCGCCTGGCCCGACTCCGCGCCCATCAGTAGGGCAAGGTCCAGTGCAGTTACTAAATTTACGTAGCTGCTTTTTGTTTATTGTATAATAGACACAAATATAGACAGTTCACGTACAGTAACTTTTAACAATCTGAAACTGAAAGATTTTTTCCAATAACGTGGAGTTTTTATTTGCTTGACAAATTGTACCAATCTAACTGTAAAAAAAGATATTTTTCATGGTCAATTTTGCGCCCTCTTTGTACCTGCGCCCTTGGCGGGGGCACATCTCGCCAACGCCTAGTTACGGCCCTGGTTTAAAGTAAAGAGTATCTGGACTTAACCAGAATTATTGTGTATGCTCTGAGCCAGTTGTATAGGGTATGTAATAAAATATTTGCAATTGTACATCAATGTATTCCTTTAATTATATTTGTTTGAATTCACTATCAAGGGTACAAATAAAACCCCATTATTAGCAGCATAACTTGACTTAATTTATTTCTAAAAAACAGATAAATAAATCATTCAGAAGAATCAAAACAACTTTCAGTTGCGATTAAATATTGTTGAATTGCATTGCCATAAGGGCAATAAACACGATTTTAACTTTTTAAAATTATTATTTGTTTCTATTAATGGGTTTTCCACTGGATTTTCCTGAAATAAACCTGTGTGGCGCCCATTATTAAACAAGGTAACCTAACCTTGTAGATAAAGTGAGTTGGTTTTATAAACCGTCTTGGTAGCTTATTGATTTATTGAACTTCTGAACTTCCAGAAAACACGAACAGGTACGTGGAAGTGTATTTTATTAATTCTATTGTCCAGACGTTACTAGACTTTACGTACTTTAACGACTATCAACCTGGAGGAGGAGTTTCGCTGCTGGTATCAGCAAGACGATCACCACCATCAAGCAACCAGCTAGTACACTTTATTTTTAAATTTAAGCAACGTTATTGTTCAAATAATATTAACGCAATTATTTTATTTTTTTAAATTTTTTCTTTATCTAAAGGAATTCTTTTCAGACACTTATAAGTTTGCAATTGTAAACACACTTTTAATAACATCTAATGCTACATTTTAATTACTTTATAAAATTAGTAACTTTCAATTTTCAACAACTACAACCTTTAATATTTTAAATATAAACAGGAATAGGTTAGGTTTATTACAAATTGGCGACCAGCAATGTGAGGTTGAAAAAATATTAGATAAAAATATTTTTTATATTGATAATCAGCCCGGCAGACACAAAAGAACAAACATGCCACACACACATCAGTACGACACAAGATACAAGGACAGCCGAGTGGGAGAGGTACAACCAGATACAGAGACATATGAGACACAACCCACACACGAGATGGAGGTCATTACCATTAATAACATAGAAACTCAACCCGAAGAAACACCCCATGTAGAACCGGAAGTGGAAGTGAGGGTCAACCACCAACCCAGATTATCTGAAAAACCCGCACAAGCAGAGAATACGGACTTCCAGGAAACAATGATGAGAGTGATGATGGAACTGAAAGAAGATGGTAAAAAATCCCGGGCGGAGAATCAGAAGAATGTAGAGTTATTAAATAAAAATATGGAAGCGATTAACAGGAAAATGGATGACGGCCAGAAAAATATCGAATCATTAAGAGAGGATCTCCATAAAAAATTAGACGATACCAATAGATCCATGGACGCGTTGAACCGCAAAATAGACGACAGCAACAGGGCCTTAAGGGAAGAGTTGAATACCACACTAAATGAGATTAGCCAGAAAATGGATGAAATGAATAAGAAATATACGGAAGAGGTGGATCAGACAACAAGAGGAGAATTACGAAACGACAGCAACTCAGAAACTGAAGAGATACCCAATGATGAAACCACAGAAGAATTGCAACCTGAAGATGAGGTCGAACAAACTGAGAATGAAGGGGACTCAAATACATCATCGTCTGAAAATGAGTTTGACAGAAATCAGGAAGATGTTCAATATAAGGAGATCGATACCGGAAGTATAGAGAACACTCAGGTAATTAAGGAAGCGGAAGAGTTAGTAGCCGAGAATGAAGACTTAGAACAAAATAATCTGCCAATGTGTGATGATCAAGTGGAGACAAAAGGAGTACCCAGAAATACAACTACCGAACAAGTGAATTCGAAAATTAAAATTCATGAAGAAAGGAACAAAATAATTAAGAAAACAGAAGAAAAGGAGGCGAAGATAAGAAGAATAATACGCCCAAAGAAGACTAGAGTAACAAAAGAATTAATCGAAATGACTCGGAGCGGTCTAATTAATATGATTTATTTCCCAGTCAACAACCGTAAAGAAGGGACCTATAGGAAGGACTACCGAAGGAGCTTCATGAAGCTGGATGAGGAGAAGAAATGTGCTACCACGAGGAAGACTATAACCAATAACATACTTAAAGCAAATATTTCCAAAGGGAGAATAAGGCATTCCAAGAAAAGGAAAGGGTATCAAGAACAGCTGGACTGGATCACTGAAGGGTATGCCCAAGAAATAAAAGAATTACGGAAGAAGAGGGACCAATCAATGGAAAAATCCAACCAGGAAACTAATGACGATCAACCAGAGTTAGAAGAGGTACTGGACGTCAATAATAACAAAGACCAGGAGTACACTGGACACATGGATACCAAAGAGGGTGAGAAGAAGAAGGCGAGAAAACGGGGAGCCAATGACTATCTGGTAGCCGCCAAGTGGAAGAACCGCATGATAGGGACAGAGTGCCAAATACCACAAACATGTAGTACTAGAGACAGCTATGAAAAGGATACCTGTGAAAGGTAATTGTCCCAAACAATGAACCCAATAGAGTGGGAAAGCACAATGTAACCCCAAATATGTAGACCATAAATGTGATTATTGTTAAAAACGGATAAATTATAGTGGTATACAACATTTACCACCGGAATATTTAGTGTATAAGAAATTTTAAAAGTAACTACCATAAACGGATTCATTTAGTGATCAGAAGGATCATGTATTATGCCCAAGGTATTGAAAGTGACTAATTGCCTATAGCAAACCTATTTGCCATATTGTGTTATAAAAAGTGTGTAGTATTAGTGTACAGGCCAAACTATTTGTTACCTATTAAATAAGAGCCAGATTTATTATACTGAATGGTAGGAAAATGTGTATTGTAAACCAAATAATTTAATGAGAAGAAAGATATCTATTATATCATAGAGAACCAAAAGTGGCATATAACAAAAATATTCCTAGGATAATGACATAAAATTACTCTAATACTCCTATGTTAGATTAATGTAAAGAAGAAATACTACTATTTTATAACTAAAATTACTATGCTATATTTAAGGAAGAGAAAGAAAAATGTTTATCAAATGAATATTGTATATAACAAAATGTTTATCAAATGAATATTGTATATAACAAAATGTTTATCAAATGAATATTGTATACCTCTCACAAAACTAAGATATTATATAAATCATCCAGAATAAGTGGTAAACATCTATCACTTGAAGGAGAATAGGAGCAAACCACCAAAGCGAGTAATATAAGAGAAGGCTATTATAAAGGAAAGAAAAGAAAAAAAAATGTTTATCAAATGAATATTGTATATAACAAAATGTTTATCAAATGAATATTGTATACCTCTCACAAAACTAAGATATTATATAAAATCATCCAGAATAAGTGTAAATTATCAGACACTTGAAGGAGTAGAGAGGCAGAATACCAAAGAGAGTTGATTATAAAGATGGCTATTATTATTGTGGAATGAAGAGAAAGAAAAATGTTATTTAATTACCAAATATTGTATGTAACAAGATATGTCAGAGAACATCTAACAAAACCATTTAGTATATGAATACTGTAAACCCTGATAATTCAGGATAAGTGTAAATTATTGACGAGAGAAAAACTAGTAAACTATTGTAAGAATGAAATATTGTAAACTCTATATGTAAGAAACAACTGCATAATTATATAAGGATCAATGTAAGTGTGTAATTTTAAGAATACTCAAGTAAACCAAAACAACTTGTCAACTAGTATAAAAAGGTAACAATACGGCTAATAAAAAGCATGGCCGAGAATGTCAAGTCTGAAAAGAAATAATTACCTGTGAAAAGGAAGTATGTTAGAAAGTATAAAAGAAGGAGATGTGATACAAATGAAACCTCTAATACCTTGAATATTATATTGAATATGTTATATTATTGAAAAATGAATGATATGTTATATTTTACGTGTTGTGATAGTGCAACTATTGCTATGTGCAATTTTTATTTTGTCTCAGACAGAGATGAGGATGCCTCTGATTCTGAGTATGTGTAATGAGGAACGGCGGAGAATGTATGCCACAGTGAGCCACTCTGATTCCGAACCCACTACAAATGTTAGGGAATTATATAGTAATGTATCAAGGACTATTATTAAAGAATCTGTGAGGTAAAAAATGAAAGAACCATTGAGATAATCACAAAAGTAAAGATATGTAATGAGAAAGAAAAGTGTATATAAGACAGGAAATTGTTAATTTAAGTAGTGAAATCTATTGTAATTAAATGACTTAAAATGTGAGAAACTTGAAAAAATACTAGTAAGCTAAGAATTATATCACTAGCCGAGAACTCAAGCTAGTGTAACACACTAATAGTATGTTAAAGGTCAAGGTAAAGAGTACAAGACAAAAAACAGTAGTAATATACTAAGAACTGAAATGAAATGATAATTTTATCAAAAAATCAAATTTACTCTCAAATTATCAATTTTGAGGGGGGAGTATATGTAACATGACCAGATGTTACATAACCTAGACATATACCATCAGATTTAATAAATACATAACAGTAATGTAAATAGATAATATAATGATAAGAGTAGCAAAGAAGAGAGGAACCATTGAAGAAGAAAGAAGAAGAAGTGCCACAAGAAGCAGTAAACCTAAATACTGCTTGACACTACAACCATACTATAACTGACACAAACTAATGGACAAATTAAATTCACTTTAAGCTGTCAAGCGAGTCAGTGAATAAATTAAATGGAATTTGACATGTTAATAAAAACAATTAAATAAGAATCTGAATAATGTGATATCAGCATCAGCATTTGGCTGAGAATAAATCAACTATGACTAGTAACTATTAATGCCAAGGACTAAGATTAGCTATGACCACAATATGAGATTGAAGCTGTATTACAGTCTCAAATATGCTTATGACAAGTAAACATGTTTGTAAGAGGGAACCTTATACAAATAAGCTACCTCATCAAGGTACCGAATTGTAAACTAATAAATGTTATTAAGGCATAAATCCGATACAAACGGTATGCTTCAGCAATGCCTAAAACAAACAATCATCAGTAAGGTGATTAGCAGAAAGTACTATGAGTGTAAATCACATACACTGAACAATCTTTGTGCCAGACTTAGCGATAAGCATTATTAATATGTTATACAATTAATAGTTCAATTGTTAATTAATAGCATGGAGCAAAATAATGTGAAACAAAATGTCATAGTGAGTAAGTATAGTTCATAGCAATGTATAAGTTAAGGTTTAATCATAATATTCAGTAAATAAATATCAGGACGGATATAATAGTGTTCTAACATAGACGTTTAAGTGAAAAAACGCGATGTGGAACACAAACAATATTGATAAGAGAAAGCCATCGCCGGCTTTGATTAGCAGACGACAGCGCGAAGCCATATACCTGAACATTGTTTATTAAAAAATGTCAGTGAAAGTGTAAATAAACCAGTGTCAAACTATATCACATTGAAGAGGAAAAAATATCCTTTAATTTGATAGCGATACGACCCCGATCGCAACTATAATAAGTGCGTGACAGGCGTTAGCATCATTTGCACAAAATGAATAAGAAATCGGTTTATCAACACTAACAACAACGACGGCTGTCAATCATTCTGGTGACGAGTCGGTTAAAAACCGTTAGTGACAGTTGGAAAGACAATAGGTCACTTTCGTAACGCCTGGCTAAGCCAATCAGAAAATAGCTTAATAAGTAAAACAATCGCCTAAGGCTGATCAAACCATAGGGTATATAAAGAAGAGCGGCTTATTACCGTTAGACACTTTTTAACGTTCAACCGGAGCGGCAAGTACGCTCGTCTCAATTTCTACTAACTGATAGCTTCATTGTAATAGTGCATCAATGGAATCATTTCGGCAACAACAAAAAGTAACTACAAGATATTCTACAAAGAACCAGTGCATCTAAGTGCAGTATTATTTTATTTAGTGTGGGAAAATAACGAACAGAAGAAATAATTAAGTAATATCATATAAGGTCCTTTTTAGTCAGATGCGGACCAATGTTCTCTGTTCCAGTGCGTGTGTAGTGAATAACAATGGTCATTACAATCCGACCATTGATGTGTTTAATTGAATTTTAATCGAAAGATTAAAAACACAAAGGTAACAGGGTGACAATTTATTCTATTACACCGAGTGCAATAACCTATATGTTTTGATAAACAAATCTGTACTGACGCATAACATTGAAACATTTTCTGTATTACACCATGTCTGAATTTATTTAATGGATTTGTCAATCCTATTTAAGTTGGATGTTAGTCATAAGTGATCTCACCATATAACTTTGTAAATCATGAATCAAGCGTGACGAACGCCTAACCTATAAAATAGGTTTTATTTTTATATTAGTAAACTAAAAGGCATTACTAGTCGATATTATATCAGAAAATAATTAGCTATTGTGTAGGCATGAGCATTCTTTTTTGTGTTTCAAAGAACTTACGCCTGAGATATAAATACTATTAATGTTTAAAGCAGGGCCGTAACAAGGTACTCCCGCGCCCTTGGCAATTTTGACAAAGCTGCGCCCCCAACAGTGGTGCCGATCCCCCCCAAGCCCTATGTCGCTTCCCCCCCAACTCCAGGCTCGATTACTAAAAAAAAAAAAAAAAAAAAAAAAAAATTGTATAAATCTCATCACGTGATACACCATGCAGCCCCCTTAAGCAAGCTTTGACGCAAATTGCGACCAGGAAATACGTTCTCACATTGTATTCGGTATTTTTGTAATAGTAAATTTCATACAACAGTAAAAAAAATTCATAACTTTAGTCGGTGCTTTAGTTCTATAATTTATCTCGATTTTTTTTACACAGGACTTCAGGACTTGCACTTACAACATTCTGTTGTTGTAACTGCAGGTACCATTTTTTTGGCTCTGGGAGCTGGTAAATAACAAATTGAAACTCTTCAGTAAACAAATATATTGCTTTTACAAATTGTTACATACAGTATATAGCAGAAAAGCCATGGAACTAAAACTTTACCTTTCTTGCTTTCAGCAAGGCGAACTCACTAATTATTTCACTAAAATCAAGTTTTGAAGCAATCTCATATTCTATGGACAGGATAGCTAAGTTTGTCAATCTGTTTTCACACATACTTGACCGTAAGTAGTTTTTGATTATCTTCAGCTTGCTGAAAGTACGCTCGCAAGACGCCACACTGACGGGCATTGTCAAAAATATCCTCAATGCTATTTCGATGTTTGGATAAGCATCTCTTAATCCATAGTTTGAAATAACTTTCAGAATATCCAAATGGGAAGCCTTGTAAATGTTCTTCACCAGCTCTTTTGCATGAAACTTGAAAGCAGCTACTTCGTTAACTAGCTCAACTCTATCAATGTCTCTGCTATATATCGCACCAAGATCAGCTGCACACTTTTCAAGAAAAGAAACAGAGCATTCACTTAAGGACTTTCCTAACAAAAAACTGAAGTCTGATGAAACTGTGTGGTAAATGTGTGCCCTTTTTTCCATTTCACTTACAATTCTATCAAATACAGTGTAACATTCTATCTCAAATGATTTATCAGAACTCAACAAGTGTGCTTCATCTTCAGCCGTCTCCCCAGCCATCCTCTTGACTTTCCTCAGCCTCTTAACAGCAAAACTGCTTTGGATGGCCATGGAATCACAAATAGCTTTGGCTTTTTCTGTGTATTTTTTAATTCCTTCTTTACGTAGGTCTTCAACTTTTTTTGCCAAACCTGAGAGCAAACTTGATGCTACGTCAAGAGTTGTGCCCTTTCCTTGCAGTGACTTGTTGGTGCAGTCCAAACTTATCAAAACATCAGACCACATCTCTAAAAGGCACACAAATTCGTAATCAATTTGTCTAAGAAGTTTCATAGCACCAGACAGTGTGTCAGTGTTCCAGTCGTTGTCTTTATCAGCCATGTTTTGTAAAACTTTGTGTACAGATGATAAGTTCTTCTTAAGAGCTGTCACAGCTTGACGCCTGGAAGACCATCTTGTATCACAATGTCTCTTAAGGGTAGTTTTGAGACAACCAATCAAAGCCTCCCACCTTAAGGTAGAGCTACTAAAGAAGTTGAAAAACTCCAACACATTTCCAAAAAAACTTGTCATCATAATTGACACTTCCGCGGCGTGCACGCCAACGAGGTTAAGACTGTGTGCTGCACAAGGCACAAATTTAGCAAGGTCGTTTAGTTGGGATATGTGCGCTTGAACGCCTTCATATTTTCCTGCCATGTTTGAGCCGTTGTCAAAGCCTTGACCACGACAGTTCTGAATATCCAAGCCGTCATTGTTTAGCTTTTGCAATATTTCTTGTGATAACCCTCTTCCTTTTTTCTGGTGACTTATGATGAAGTCCACAAAACTTTCTTCAACTGAGCATTTCCCATCCTTAATGTTAACATACCTTATTATTTCACTCATTTGTTCTAAATGTGCTGTGTCCGGGGTGCAGTCAAACATAATAGAGAAATACTTAGCACTTTTTACATTCTTCAGTATTTCAGATCGAACCTTATTTCCCAAAATGTCTATGACCTCATTTTGAATTAGAGGTGAAAAATAGCTTGTGACATGTTTTCCACTTTTAACATTTTCTATGTGCTTAGATAGTTGAGGATTGTAGTGACTAATAAGTTCTAATGTACTCAGAAATACACCACAGTTGCTGTCACTGATCGAATCGGAACCTCCTCTTAAAGGTAAGTTATTCCTTGCACAATGGAGAATTACATCCACAATACATTTGAGAACATTGCACCACTTTTCTGCTTCAGCTTGTATCAATGTTTGATGTTCTGCATCAACAGATCTATTAGTTTTCAGTCCAATTTCTAATTCTTTCCAATCGACATAAGAATGTCGGTGAGGTATCGACCTTTCGTGATTGACAATAAATGGGTTCAAGTGTCTCCAATCATTGAATCCCTCATCAATATTAGAGAAAGCAGATTTGTCCTTTTTGTCATCTTTTGAAAAGAGAAGGCAAGGGAAACAAAACAGTGCGTCCTTAGACTGGCTGTACAACAACCATTGCCTTTTTACTTTTTCCCCGTTTGGTAGAATTTTATAAACCCATTTCTGAGAAAAGTGTCTTCCATCATCTGCACAGGGGAATTTGTAGCTATCTAAGTCAATTGTTTGTGGGCCTCGTTCAACAAGTTTACAACGAACTGTGTCTGATCGAAAATTTGCTGGCCATTTTTTGGGATCCTCGTAGATAATTTCTATTCCCACATCAGTAGTATTTAATGCATCATTTTCATTATAATTAGATGTGCAAGATGTGCTGGGTTTTTCAAGATCAGTAGATTGCCTGCCCATTGTGGAATGACTTAGCTCAGGATCACTTCCTTCTTCAAAATCAATGACGTTTGTGACGAACTCCATTGGAGTGATCTGGCTGTGGTTGTCTTTTGAAACAGTCTCAGTCTTGCTATCTTCTTTTTCATTTTCTCCTTCCTTTTCTTCTTGGTCGTCTTCTTTTTCTTCTTCTTCTTCTTCTTGAAGTGCATTACTATTACTGGCACTATCACTTTCACCTACTTCTTTCTCTTCATTTCGCAGCCAATTTCCAAGCGCCGATGCTAATTTTTCGTCGTCTTCTTCTTTTCGTTTTTTGATTTTTTTAAATTCACTTCCAGAAGGTTTTTTTGGCCCCATTTCTGAAACAAACCATTCCCATTTAATTTACATTCTATTACAGTTGTAAATGGCTGCCATTTAAAAACTACTTGACCGATCTCAAACATTAACGAACTCCGCCTAGATATTGTGCCCACTGCCCAAGGACCTGTGTGCCAAGTTTGGTCATAATCGGTAAATTTGTTTGGGCGCTGCCGCTGTCATTGTCATTGTTACAGACGGCCAAAAAGTTTTTTTGAATCCTGAGTAATAGGATTACACGGAAAACGCGAAGCACTGTAAATACAAGTGAGCCTCTCGCGGTAAGAAAAAAGAAACGATGTCTGCGACGTTTTAACGCTATCACCGAATTTTTCGGTGAACGCAACTGTCGGCACTGAACATAAACAGGAATATTATGAAATTCGTGTTTATGTTCAGTGCCGACAGTTGCGTTCACCGAAAAATTCGGCGATAGCGTTAAAACGTAGCAGACATCGTTTCTTTTTTCTTACCGCGAGAGGCTCACTTGTATTTACAGTGCTTCGGGTTTTCCGTGTACGCGATCGCTCATCCAATTATAAAAATAAAATTGATACCATATTCATGAAACTTGTGATTGAAATATTTACGTAAACTAATTTTGAAATCGGGACTATTTTAGTCAGCAGACTTGCGCAACAAAATCAGCTGACACTTGCTGAAAATTGGACATTTACAACCACGACCATTTCCGCTAAAAATGAACCAATAGGAATATAAGTTATACCAATGGAACGGGCCCGTTCTTCTTCTTTCTTCCGGTATTTTTTTAATTTTCTGTAGGTCTAGAAAATTAAACGGCGAACACAGTGATATTAGTTAGGCCTATTTGGCTTTGTCAGTCTGGCAGTAAAGACAGAACGAATGTTGGGAAATTATTTCTGACAGCTGGAGTCAAGTTTCGCACGGTAACCTCCATTGATTGTTTGATTCACTGACGTTTTCGTGATGTTGAAGAGTAAATAGTATAATTAATGTATTGTTTTGCAATAATACCGTGTTATAATAATAATAATATATAGTGTTTTCAAAAACTGCACAAAAAGGGAAAAAATAGGCCACCACGGGGAATAACATGCGCCAATTCTAGGGTTAATGTAGACTAAGCTATGGTACATTTTATTGAAATCATTCTTACCCGTACAACAGAAGCAACGCCAACATCAACAAGTAACAACACAAACACTAAGTGTCGTCTAATCGCTGAGTGTGAAAATCACTTAGTTCACAAATTACAATAGAAAATAATACCAGCGGTTGTAATTACACTGAGTCTCAAAAAAACCAACAGAACAAACTAGAATAGAGCAATAGAATGACGTGGCCGAGGTGGCGGGGGGGGAGGGGTATGAGTATGAGTAATATTCAAGTTATGACAAGCTTGCTAAAACCAACGAATATAGACGTTACTAGAAGCACACTTCTGGGTTATTAAAAGCGTAGTTGAAACAATGCTACTACTTTTTGTATAAAAGAGTGGTAGATGAAAAACATGTTTGTAATAGGCCTAATAAGACGCATGTTCTTGTATATTTTAAAATTCTTTTGCGCACTGCATAATAAATGAATGCATCAAAAGTGCATTTTTTTGAGTAGGCTGCATTTATTTGATTCATTCCTTCGTACCCAGTGTGTCAAACAAATGTGAAAAAATTTTGGAGGTTGTGTCTAGTCTAACCCCTACAAACATTTTTTCATCTACCACTTTTTATCTGATAAGTTGTAGCTTTTTCCAATTATATATTAACGAAAATGTTTGAAATTTACTAAATTTCGCGGTATAGTACAAAAAATTACTTGGAAACGCCAGCGCCATCTAGTTGCCGGGGTGTTGAACTACGGTTTATCACCCCAGAAAGCTGACCACACTCGCTCCATAAGAAGTGTTCTTCTAGTTATGTCTATATTCGTTGCTAAAACCAAGAAGGCGCAGGTGCAGTGCAGTGACCCAGTGACTGACACATCAAAGGATGGGCGGAGGGGAAGGGATATTCGCTTTGCGACTGGCCCGACTCCGCGCCCATCAGTAGGGCAAGGTCCAGTGCAGTTACTAAATTTACGTAGCTGCTTTTTGTTTATTGTATAATAGACACAAATATAGACAGTTCACGTACAGTAACTTTTAACAATATGAAACTGAAAGATTTTTTCCAATAACGTGGAGTTTTTATTTGCTTGACAAATTGTACCAATCTAACTGTAAAAAAAGATATTTTTCATGGTCAATTTTGCGCCCTCTTTGTACCTGCGCCCTTGGCGGGGGCACATCTCGCCAACGCCTAGTTACGGCCCTGGTTTAAAGTAAAGAGTATCTGGACTTAACCAGAATTATTGTGTATGCTCTGAGCCAGTTGTATAGGGTATGTAACAAAATATTTGCAATTGTACATCAATGTATTCCTTTAATTATATTTGTTTGAATTCACTATCAAGGGTACAAATAAAACCCCATTATTAGCAGCATAACTTGACTTAATTTATTTCTAAAAAACAGATAAATAAATCATTCAGAAGAATCAAAACAACTTTCAGTTGCGATTAAATATTGTTGAATTGCATTGCCATAAGGGCAATAAACACGATTTTAACTTTTTAAAATTATTATTTGTTTCTATTAATGGGTTTTCCACGGGATTTTCCTGAAATAAACCTGTGTGGCGCCCATTATTAAACAAGGTAACCTAACCTTGTAGATAAAGTGAGTTGGTTTTATAAACCGTCTTGGTAGCTTATTGATTTATTGAACTTCTGAACTTCCAGAAAACACGAACAGGTACGTGGAAGTGTATTTTATTAATTCTATTGTCCAGACGTTACTAGACTTTACGTACTTTAACGACTATCAACCTGGAGGAGGAGTTTCGCTGCTGGTATCAGCAAGACGATCACCACCATCAAGCAACCAGCTAGTACACTTTATTTTTAAATTTAAGCAACGTTATTGTTCAAATAATATTAACGCAATTATTTTATTTTTTTTAATTTTTTCTTTATCTAAAGGAATTCTTTTCAGACACTTATAAGTTTGCAATTGTAAACACACTTTTAATAACATCTAATGCTACATTTTAATTACTTTATAAAATTAGTAACTTTCAATTTTCAACAACTACAACCTTTAATATTTTAAATATAAACAGGAATAGGTTAGGTTTATTACAAATTGGCGACCAGCAACGTGAGGCTGAAAAAATATTAGATAAAAATATTTTTTATATTGATAATCAGCCCGGCAGACACAAAAGAACAAACATGCCACACACACATCAGTACGACACAAGATACAAGGACAGCCGAGTGGGAGAGGTACAACCAGATACAGAGACATATGAGACACAACCCACACACGAGATGGAGGTCATTACCATTAATAACATAGAAACTCAACCCGAAGAAACACCCCATGTAGAACCGGAAGTGGAAGTGAGGGTCAACCACCAACCCAGATTATCTGAAAAACCCGCACAAGCAGAGAATACGGACTTCCAGGAAGCAATGATGAGAGTGATGATGGAACTGAAAGAAGATGGTAAAAAATCCCGGGCGGAGAATCAGAAGAATGTAGAGTTATTAAATAAAAATATGGAAGCGATTAACAGGAAAATGGATGACGGCCAGAAAAATATCGAATCATTAAGAGAGGATCTCCATAAAAAATTAGACGATACCAATAGATCCATGGACGCGTTGAACCGCAAAATAGACGACAGCAACAGGGCCTTAAGGGAAGAGTTGAATACCACACTAAATGAGATTAGCCAGAAAATGGATGAAATGAATAAGAAATATACGGAAGAGGTGGATCAGACAACAAGAGGAGAATTACGAAACGACAGCAACTCAGAAACTGAAGAGATACCCAATGATGAAACCACAGAAGAATTGCAACCTGAAGATGAGGTCGAACAAACTGAGAATGAAGGGGACTCAAATACATCATCGTCTGAAAATGAGTTTGACAGAAATCAGGAAGATGTTCAATATAAGGAGATCGATACCGGAAGTATAGAGAACACTCAGGTAATTAAGGAAGCGGAAGAGTTAGTAGCCGAGAATGAAGACTTAGAACAAAATAATCTGCCAATGTGTGATGATCAAGTGGAGACAAAAGGAGTACCCAGAAATACAACTACCGAACAAGTGAATTCGAAAATTAAAATTCATGAAGAAAGGAACAAAATAATTAAGAAAACAGAAGAAAAGGAGGCGAAGATAAGAAGAATAATACGCCCAAAGAAGACTAGAGTAACAAAAGAATTAATCGAAATGACTCGGAGCGGTCTAATTAATATGATTTATTTCCCAGTCAACAACCGTAAAGAAGTGACCTATAGGAAGGAGTACCGAAGGAGCTTCATGAAGCTGGATGAGGAGAAGAAATGTGCTACCATGAGGAAGACTATAACCAATAACATACTTAAAGCAAATATTTCCAAAGGGAGAATAAGGCATTCCAAGAAAAGGAAAGGGTATCAAGAACAGCTGGACTGGATCACTGAAGGGTATGCCCAAGAAATAAAAGAATTACGGAAGAAGAGGGACCAATCAATGGAAAAATCCAACCAGGAAACTAATGACGATCAACCAGAGTTAGAAGAGGTACTGGACGTCAATAATAACAAAGACCAGGAGTACACTGGACACATGGATACCAAAGAGGGTGAGAAGAAGAAGGCGAGAAAACGGGGAGCCAATGACTATCTGGTAGCCGCCAAGTGGAAGAACCGCATGATAGGGACAGAGTGCCAAATACCACAAACATGTAGTACTAGAGACAGCTATGAAAAGGATACCTGTGAAATGTAATTGTCCCAAACAATGAACCCAATAGAGTGGGAAAGCACAATGTAACCCCAAATATGTAGACCATAAATGTGATTATTGTTAAAAACGGATAAATTATAGTGGTATACAACATTTACCACCGGAATATTTAGTGTATAAGAAATTTTAAAAGTAACTACCTTAAACGGATTCATTTAGTGATCAGAAGGATCATGTATTATGCCCAAGGTATTGAAAGTGACTAATTGCCTATAGCAAACCTATTTGCCATATTGTGTTATAAAAAGTGTGTAGTATTAGTGTACAGGCCAAACTATTTGTTACCTATTAAATAAGAGCCAGATTTATTATACTGAATGGTAGGAAAATGTGTATTGTAAACCAAATAATTTAATGAGAAGAAAGATATCTATTATATCATAGAGAACCAAAAGTGGCATATAACAAAAATATACCTAGGATAATGACATAAAATTACTCTAATACTCCTATGTTAGATTAATTTAAAGAAGAAATACTACTATTTTATAACTAAAATTACTATGCTATATTTAAGGAAGAGAAAGAAAAATGTTTATCAAATGAATATTGTATATAACAAAATGTTTATCAAATGAATATTGTATACCTCTCACAAAACTAAGATATTATATAAATCATCCAGAATAAGTGGTAAACATCTATCACTTGAAGGAGAATAGGAGCAAACCACCAAAGCGAGTAATATAAGAGAAGGCTATTATAAAGGAAAGAAAAGAAAAAAAAAATGTTTATCAAATGAATATTGTATATAACAAAATGTTTATCAAATGAATATTGTATATAACAAAATGTTTATCAAATGAATATTGTATACCTCTCACAAAACTAAGATATTATATAAAATCATCCAGAATAAGTGTAAATTATCAGACACTTGAAGGAGTAGAGAGGCAGAATACCAAAGAGAGTTGATTATAAAGATGGCTATTATTATTGTGGAATGAAGAGAAAGAAAAATGTTATTTAATTACCAAATATTGTATGTAACAAGATATGTCGGAGAACATCTAACAAAACCATTTAGTATATGAATACTGTAAACCCTGATAATTCAGGATAAGTGTAAATTATTGACGAGAGAAAAACTAGTAAACTATTGTAAGAATGAAATATTGTAAACTCTATATGTAAGAAACAACTGCATAATTATATAAGGATCAATGTAAGTGTGTAATTTTAAGAATACTCAAGTAAACCAAAACAACTTGTCAACTAGTATAAAAAGGTAACAATACGGCTAATAAAAAGCATGGCCGAGAATGTCAAGTCTGAAAAGAAATAATTACCTGTGAAAAGGAAGTATGTTAGAAAGTATAAAAGAAGGAGATGTGATACAAATGAAACCTCTAATACCTTGAATATTATATTGAATATGTTATATTATTGAAAAATGAATGATAAGTTATATTTTATGTGTTGTGATAGTGCAACTATTGCTATGTGCAATTTTTATTTTGTCTCAGACAGAGATGAGGATGCCTCTGATTCTGAGTATGTGTAATGAGGAACGGCGGAGAATGTATGCCACAGTGAGCCACTCTGATTCCGAACCCACTACAAATGTTAGGGAATTATATAGTAATGTATCAAGGACTATTATTAAAGAATCTGTGAGGTAAAAAATGAAAGAACCATTGAGATAATCACAAAAGTAAAGATATGTAATGAGAAAGAAAAGTGTATATAAGACAGGAAATTGTTAATTTAAGTAGTGAAATCTATTGCAATTAAATGACTTAAAATGTGAGAAACTTGAAAAAATACTAGTAAGCTAAGAATTATATCACTAGCCGAGAACTCAAGCTAGTGTAACACACTAATAGTATGTTAAAGGTCAAGGTAAAGAGTACAAGACAAAAAACAGTAGTAATATACTAAGAACTGAAATGAAATGATAATTTTATCAAAAAATCAAATTTACTCTCAAATTATCAATTTTGAGGGGGGAGTATATGTAACATGACCAGATGTTACATAACCTAGACATATACCATCAGATTTAATAAATACATAACAGTAATGTAAATAGATAATATAATGATAAGAGTAGCCAAGAAGAGAGGAACCATTGAAGAAGAAAGAAGAAGAAGTGCCACAAGAAGCAGTAAACCTAAATACTGCTTGACACTACAACCATACTATAACTGACACAAACTAATGGACAAATTAAATTCACTTTAAGCTGTCAAGCGAGTCAGTGAATAAATTAAATGGAATTTGACATGTTAATAAAAACAATTAAATAAGAATCTGAATAATGTGATATCAGCATCAGCATTTGGCTGAGAATAAATCAACTATGACTAGTAACTATTAATGCCAAGGACTAAGATTAGCTATGACCACAATATGAGATTGAAGCTGTATTACAGTCTCAAATATGCTTATGACAAGTAAACATGTTTGTAAGAGGGAACCTTATACAAATAAGCTACCTCATCAAGGTACCGAATTGTAAACTAATAAATGTTATTAAGGCATAAATCCGATACAAACGGTATGCTTCAGCAATGCCTAAAACAAACAATCATCAGTTAGGTGATTAGCAGAAAGTACTATGAGTGTAAATCACATACACTGAACAATCTTTGTGCCAGACTTAGCGATAAGCATTATTAATATGTTATACAATTAATAGTTCAATTGTTAATTAATAGCATGAAACAAAATAATGTGAAACAAAATGTCATAGTGAGTAAGTATAGTTCATAGCAATGTATAAGTTAAGGTTTAATCATAATATTCAGTAAATAAATATCAGGACGGATATAATAGTGTTCTAACATAGACGTTTAAGTGAAAAAACGCGATGTGGAACACAAACAATATTGATAAGAGAAAGCCATCGCCGGCTTTGATTAGCAGACGACAGCGCGAAGCCATATACCTGAACATTGTTTATTAAAAAATGTCAGTGAAAGTGTAAATAAACCAGTGTCAAACTATATCACATTGAAGAGGAAAAAATATCCTTTAATTTGATAGCGATACGACCCCGATCGCAACTATAATAAGTGCGTGACAGGCGTTAGCATCATTTGCACAAAATGAATAAGAAATCGGTTTATCAACACTAACAACAACGACGGCTGTCAATCATTCTGGTGACGAGTCGGTTAAAAACCGTTAGTGACAGTTGGAAAGACAATAGGTCACTTTCGTAACGCCTGGCTAAGCCAATCAGAAAATAGCTTAATAAGTAAAACAATCGCCTAAGGCTGATCAAACCATAGGGTATATAAAGAAGAGCGGCTTATTACCGTTAGACACTTTTTAACGTTCAACCGGAGCGGCAAGTACGCTCGTCTCAATTTCTACTAACTGATAGCTTCATTGTAATAGTGCATCAATGGAATCATTTCGGCAACAACAAAAAGTAACTACAAGATATTCTACAAAGAACCAGTGCATCTAAGTGCAGTATTATTTTATTTAGTGTGGGAAAATAACGAACAGAAGAAATAATTAAGTAATATCATATAAGGTCCTTTTTAGTCAGATGCGGACCAATGTTCTCTGTTCCAGTGCGTGTGTAGTGAATAACAATGGTCATTACAATCCGACCATTGATGTGTTTAATTGAATTTTAATCGAAAGATTAAAAACACAAAGGTAACAGGGTGACAATTTATTCTATTACACCGAGTGCAATAACCTATATGTTTTGATAAACAAATCTGTACTGACGCATAACATTGAAACATTTTCTGTATTACACCATGTCTGAATTTATTTAATGGATTTGTCAATCCTATTTAAGTTGGATGTTAGTCATAAGTGATCTCACCATATAACTTTGTAAATCATGAATCAAGCGTGACGAACGCCTAACCTATAAAATAGGTTTTATTTTTATATTAGTAAACTAAAAGGCATTACTAGTCGATATTATATCAGAAAATAATTAGCTATTGTGTAGGCATGAGCATTCTTTTTTGTGTTTCAAAGAACTTACGCCTGAGATATAAATAATATTAATGTTTAAAGCAGGGCCGTAACAAGGTACTCCTGCGCCCTTGGCAATTTTGACAAAGCTGTGCCCCCAACAGTGGTGCCGATCCCCCCCCAAGCCCTATGTCGCTTCCCCCCCAACTCCAGGCTCAATTACTAAAAAAAAAAAAAAAAAAAAAAAAAAAAATTTGTATAAATCTCATCACGTGATACACCATGCAGCCCCCTTAAGCAAGCTTTGACGCAAATTGCGACCAGGAAATACGTTCTCACATTGTATTCGGTATTTTTGTAATAGTAAATTTCATACAACAGTAAAAAAAATTCATAACTTTAGTCGGTGCTTTAGTTCTATAATTTATCTCGATTTTTTTTACACAGGACTTCAGGACTTGCACTTACAACATTCTGTTGTTGTAACTGCAGGTACCATTTTTTTGGCTCTGGGGGCTGGTAAATAACAAATTGAAACTCTTCAGTAAACAAATATATTGCTTTTACAAATTGTTACATACAGTATATAGCAGAAAAGCCATGGAACTAAAACTTTACCTTTCTTGCTTTCAGCAAGGCGAACTCACTAATTATTTCACTAAAATCAAGTTTTGAAGCAATCTCATATTCTATGGACAGGATAGCTAAGTTTGTCAATCTGTTTTCACACATACTTGACCGTAAGTAGTTTTTGATTATCTTCAGCTTGCTGAAAGTACGCTCGCAAGACGCCACACTGACGGGCATTGTCAAAAATATCCTCAATGCTATTTCGATGTTTGGATAAGCATCTCTTAATCCATAGTTTGAAATAACTTTCAGAATATCCAAATGGGAAGCCTTGTAAATGTTCTTCACCAGCTCTTTTGCATGAAACTTGAAAGCAGCTACTTCGTTAACTAGCTCAACTCTATCAATGTCTCTGCTATATATCGCACCAAGATCAGCTGCACACTTTTCAAGAAAAGAAACAGAGCATTCACTTAAGGACTTTCCTGACAAAAAACTGAAGTCTGATGAAACTGTGTGGTAAATGTGTGCCCTTTTTTCCATTTCACTTACAATTCTATCAAATACAGTGTAACATTCTATCTCAAATGATTTATCAGAACTCAACAAGTGTGCTTCATCTTCAGCCGTCTCCCCAGCCATCCTCTTGACTTTCCTCAGCCTCTTAACAGCAAAACTGCTTTGGATGGCCATGGAATCACAAATAGCTTTGGCTTTTTCTGTGTATTTTTTAATTCCTTCTTTACGTAGGTCTTCAACTTTTTTTGCCAAACCTGAGAGCAAACTTGATGCTACGTCAAGAGTTGTGCCCTTTCCTTGCAGTGACTTGTTGGTGCAGTCCAAACTTATCAAAACATCAGACCACATCTCTAAAAGGCACACAAATTCGTAATCAATTTGTCTAAGAAGTTTCATAGCACCAGACAGTGTGTCAGTGTTCCAGTCGTTGTCTTTATCAGCCATGTTTTGTAAAACTTTGTGTACAGATGATAAGTTCTTCTTAAGAGCTGTCACAGCTTGACGCCTGGAAGACCATCTTGTATCACAATGTCTCTTAAGGGTAGTTTTGAGACAACCAATCAAAGCCTCCCACCTTAAGGTAGAGCTACTAAAGAAGTTGAAAAACTCCAACACATTTCCAAAAAAACTTGTCATCATAATTGACACTTCCGCGGCGTGCACGCCAACGAGGTTAAGACTGTGTGCTGCACAAGGCACAAATTTAGCAAGGTCGTTTAGTTGGGATATGTGCGCTTGAACGCCTTCATATTTTCCTGCCATGTTTGAGCCGTTGTCAAAGCCTTGACCACGACAGTTCTGAATATCCAAGCCGTCATTGTTTAGCTTTTGCAATATTTCTTGTGATAACCCTCTTCCTTTTTTCTGGTGACTTATGATGAAGTCCACAAAACTTTCTTCAACTGAGCATTTCCCATCCTTAATGTTAACATACCTTATTATTTCACTCATTTGTTCTAAATGTGCTGTGTCCGGGGTGCAGTCAAACATAATAGAGAAATACTTAGCACTTTTTACATTCTTCAGTATTTCAGATCGAACCTTATTTCCCAAAATGTCTATGACCTCATTTTGAATTAGAGGTGAAAAATAGCTTGTGACATGTTTTCCACTTTTAACATTTTCTATGTGCTTAGATAGTTGAGGATTGTAGTGACTAATAAGTTCTAATGTACTCAGAAATACACCACAGTTGCTGTCACTGATCGAATCGGAACCTCCTCTTAAAGGTAAGTTATTCCTTGCACAATGGAGAATTACATCCACAATACATTTGAGAACATTGCACCACTTTTCTGCTTCAGCTTGTATCAATGTTTGATGTTCTGCATCAACAGATCTATTAGTTTTCAGTCCAATTTCTAATTCTTTCCAATCGACATAAGAATGTCGGTGAGGTATCGACCTTTCGTGATTGACAATAAATGGGTTCAAGTGTCTCCAATCATTGAATCCCTCATCAATATTAGAGAAAGCAGATTTGTCCTTTTTGTCATCTTTTGAAAAGAGAAGGCAAGGGAAACAAAACAGTGCGTCCTTAGACTGGCTGTACAACAACCATTGCCTTTTTACTTTTTCCCCGTTTGGTAGAATTTTATAAACCCATTTCTGAGAAAAGTGTCTTCCATCATCTGCACAGGGGAATTTGTAGCTATCTAAGTCAATTGTTTGTGGGCCTCGTTCAACAAGTTTACAACGAACTGTGTCTGATCGAAAATTTGCTGGCCATTTTTTGGGATCCTCGTAGATAATTTCTATTCCCACATCAGTAGTATTTAATGCATCATTTTCATTATAATTAGATGTGCAAGATGTGCTGGGTTTTTCAAGATCAGTAGATTGCCTGCCCATTGTGGAATGACTTAGCTCAGGATCACTTCCTTCTTCAAAATCAATGACGTTTGTGACGAACTCCATTGGAGTGATCTGGCTGTGGTTGTCTTTTGAAACAGTCTCAGTCTTGCTATCTTCTTTTTCATTTTCTCCTTCCTTTTCTTCTTGGTCGTCTTCTTTTTCTTCTTCTTCTTCTTCTTCTTGAAGTGCATTACTATTACTGGCACTATCACTTTCACCTACTTCTTTCTCTTCATTTCGCAGCCAATTTCCAAGCGCCGATGCTAATTTTTCGTCGTCTTCTTCTTTTCGTTTTTTGATTTTTTTAAATTCACTTCCAGAAGGTTTTTTTGGCCCCATTTCTGAAACAAACCATTCCCATTTAATTTACATTCTATTACAGTTGTAAATGGCTGCCATTTAAAAACTACTTGACCGATCTCAAACATTAACGAACTCCGCCTAGATATTGTGCCCACTGCCCAAGGACCTGTGTGCCAAGTTTGGTCATAATCGGTAAATTTGTTTGGGCGCTGCCGCTGTCATTGTCATTGTTACAGACGGCCAAAAAGTTTTTTTGAATCCTGAGTAATAGGATTACATGGAAAACGCGAAGCACTGTAAATACAAGTGAGCCTCTCGCGGTAAGAAAAAAGAAACGATGTCTGCGACGTTTTAACGCTATCACCGAATTTTTCGGTGAACGCAACTGTCGGCACTGAACATAAACAGGAATATTATGAAATTCGTGTTTATGTTCAGTGCCGACAGTTGCGTTCACCGAAAAATTCGGCGATAGCGTTAAAACGTAGCAGACATCGTTTCTTTTTTCTTACCGCGAGAGGCTCACTTGTATTTACAGTGCTTCGGGTTTTCCGTGTACGCGATCGCTCATCCAATTATAAAAATAAAATTGATACCATATTCATGAAACTTGTGATTGAAATATTTACGTAAACTAATTTTGAAATCGGGACTATTTTAGTCAGCAGACTTGCGCAACAAAATCAGCTGACACTTGCTGAAAATTGGACATTTACAACCACGACCATTTCCGCTAAAAATGAACCAATAGGAATATAAGTTATACCAATGGAACGGGCCCGTTCTTCTTCTTTCTTCCGGTATTTTTTTTATTTTCTGTAGGTCTAGAAAATTAAACGGCGAACACAGTGATATTAGTTAGGCCTATTTGGCTTTGTCAGTCTGGCAGTAAAGACAGAACGAATGTTGGGAAATTATTTCTGACAGCTGGAGTCAAGTTTCGCACGGTAACCTCCATTGATTGTTTGATTCACTGACGTTTTCGTGATGTTGAAGAGTAAATAGTATAATTAATGTATTGTTTTGCAATAATACCGTGTTATAATAATAATATATAGTGTTTTCAAAAACTGCACAAAAAGGGAAAAAATAGGCCACCACGGGGAATAACATGCGCCAATTCTAGGGTTAATGTAGACTAAGCTATGGTACATTTTATTGAAATCATTCTTACCCGTACAACAGAAGCAACGCCAACATCAACAAGTAACAACACAAACACTGTAAGTGTCGTCTAATCGCTGAGTGTGAAAATCACTTAGTTCACAAATTACAATAGAAAATAATACCAGCGGTTGTAATTACACTGAGTCTCAAAAAAACCAACAGAACAAACTAGAATAGAGCAATAGAATGACGTGGCCGAGGTGGCGGGGGGGGAGGGGTATGAGTATGAGTAATATTCAAGTTATGACAAGCTTGCTAAAACCAACGAATATAGACGTTACTAGAAGCACACTTCTGGGTTATTAAAAGCGTAGTTGAAACAATGCTACTACTTTTTGTATAAAAGAGTGGTAGATGAAAAACATGTTTGTAATAGGCCTAATAAGACGCATGTTCTTGTATATTTTAAAATTCTTTTGCGCACTGCATAATAAATGAATGCATCAAAAGTGCATTTTTTTGAGTAGGCTGCATTTATTTGATTCATTCCTTCGTACCCAGTGTGTCAAACAAATGTGAAAAAATTTTGGAGGTTGTGTCTAGTCTAACCCCTACAAACATTTTTTCATCTACCACTTTTTATCTGATAAGTTGTAGCTTTTTCCAATTATATATTAACGAAAATGTTTGAAATTTACTAAATTTCGCGGTATAGTACAAAAAATTACTTGGAAACGCCAGCGCCATCTAGTTGCCGGGGTGTTGAACTACGGTTTATCACCCCAGAAAGCTGACCCCACTCGCTCCATAAGAAGTGTTCTTCTAGTTATGTCTATATTCGTTGCTAAAACCAAGAAGGCGCAGGTGCAGTGCAGTGACCCAGTGACTGACACATCAAAGGATGGGCGGAGGGGAAGGGATATTCGCTTTGCGCCTGGCCCGACTCCGCGCCCATCAGTAGGGCAAGGTCCAGTGCAGTTACTAAATTTACGTAGCTGCTTTTTGTTTATTGTATAATAGACACAAATATAGACAGTTCACGTACAGTAACTTTTAACAATCTGAAACTGAAAGATTTTTTCCAATAACGTGGAGTTTTTATTTGCTTGACAAATTGTACCAATCTAACTGTAAAAAAAGATATTTTTCATGGTCAATTTTGCGCCCTCTTTGTACCTGCGCCCTTGGCGGGGGCACATCTCGCCAACGCCTAGTTACGGCCCTGGTTTAAAGTAAAGAGTATCTGGACTTAACCAGAATTATTGTGTATGCTCTGAGCCAGTTGTATAGGGTATGTAACAAAATATTTGCAATTGTACATCAATGTATTCCTTTAATTATATTTGTTTGAATTCACTATCAAGGGTACAAATAAAACCCCATTATTAGCAGCATAGCTTGACTTAATTTATTTCTAAAAAACAGATAAATAAATCATTCAGAAGAATCAAAACAACTTTCAGTTGCGATTAAATATTGTTGAATTGCATTGCCATAAGGGCAATAAACACGATTTTAACTTTTTAAAATTATTATTTGTTTCTATTAATGGGTTTTCCACGGGATTTTCCTGAAATAAACCTGTGTGGCGCCCATTATTAAACAAGGTAACCTAACCTTGTAGATAAAGTGAGTTGGTTTTATAAACCGTCTTGGTAGCTTATTGATTTATTGAACTTCTGAACTTCCAGAAAACACGAACAGGTACGTGGAAGTGTATTTTATTAATTCTATTGTCCAGACGTTACTAGACTTTACGTACTTTAACGACTATCAACCTGGAGGAGGAGTTTCGCTGCTGGTATCAGCAAGACGATCACCACCATCAAGCAACCAGCTAGTACACTTTATTTTTAAATTTAAGCAACGTTATTGTTCAAATAATATTAACGCAATTATTTTATTTTTTTTAATTTTTTCTTTATCTAAAGGAATTCTTTTCAGACACTTATAAGTTTGCAATTGTAAACACACTTTTAATAACATCTAATGCTACATTTTAATTACTTTATAAAATTAGTAACTTTCAATTTTCAACAACTACAACCTTTAATATTTTAAATATAAACAGGAATAGGTTAGGTTTATTACAAATTGGCGACCAGCAACGTGAGGCTGAAAAAATATTAGATAAAAATATTTTTTATATTGATAATCAGCCCGGCAGACACAAAAGAACAAACATGCCACACACACATCAGTACGACACAAGATACAAGGACAGCCGAGTGGGAGAGGTACAACCAGATACAGAGACATATGAGACACAACCCACACACGAGATGGAGGTCATTACCATTAATAACATAGAAACTCAACCCGAAGAAACACCCCATGTAGAACCGGAAGTGGAAGTGAGGGTCAACCACCAACCCAGATTATCTGAAAAACCCGCACAAGCAGAGAATACGGACTTCCAGGAAGCAATGATGAGAGTGATGATGGAACTGAAAGAAGATGGTAAAAAATCCCGGGCGGAGAATCAGAAGAATGTAGAGTTATTAAATAAAAATATGGAAGCGATTAACAGGAAAATGGATGACGGCCAGAAAAATATCGAATCATTAAGAGAGGATCTCCATAAAAAATTAGACGATACCAATAGATCCATGGACGCGTTGAACCGCAAAATAGACGACAGCAACAGGGCCTTAAGGGAAGAGTTGAATACCACACTAAATGAGATTAGCCAGAAAATGGATGAAATGAATAAGAAATATACGGAAGAGGTGGATCAGACAACAAGAGGAGAATTACGAAACGACAGCAACTCAGAAACTGAAGAGATACCCAATGATGAAACCACAGAAGAATTGCAACCTGAAGATGAGGTCGAACAAACTGAGAATGAAGGGGACTCAAATACATCATCGTCTGAAAATGAGTTTGACAGAAATCAGGAAGATGTTCAATATAAGGAGATCGATACCGGAAGTATAGAGAACACTCAGGTAATTAAGGAAGCGGAAGAGTTAGTAGCCGAGAATGAAGACTTAGAACAAAATAATCTGCCAATGTGTGATGATCAAGTGGAGACAAAAGGAGTACCCAGAAATACAACTACCGAACAAGTGAATTCGAAAATTAAAATTCATGAAGAAAGGAACAAAATAATTAAGAAAACAGAAGAAAAGGAGGCGAAGATAAGAAGAATAATACGCCCAAAGAAGACTAGAGTAACAAAAGAATTAATCGAAATGACTCGGAGCGGTCTAATTAATATGATTTATTTCCCAGTCAACAACCGTAAAGAAGGGACCTATAGGAAGGAGTACCGAAGGAGCTTCATGAAGCTGGATGAGGAGAAGAAATGTGCTACCACGAGGAAGACTATAACCAATAACATACTTAAAGCAAATATTTCCAAAGGGAGAATAAGGCATTCCAAGAAAAGGAAAGGGTATCAAGAACAGCTGGACTGGATCACTGAAGGGTATGCCCAATAAATAAAAGAATTACGGAAGAAGAGGGACCAATCAATGGAAAAATCCAACCAGGAAACTAATGACGATCAACCAGAGTTAGAAGAGGTACTGGACGTCAATAATAACAAAGACCAGGAGTACACTGGACACATGGATACCAAAGAGGGTGAGAAGAAGAAGGCGAGAAAACGGGGAGCCAATGACTATCTGGTAGCCGCCAAGTGGAAGAACCGCATGATAGGGACAGAGTGCCAAATACCACAAACATGTAGTACTAGAGACAGCTATGAAAAGGATACCTGTGAAATGTAATTGTCCCAAACAATGAACCCAATAGAGTGGGAAAGCACAATGTAACCCCAAATATGTAGACCATAAATGTGATTATTGTTAAAAACGGATAAATTATAGTGGTATACAACATTTACCACCGGAATATTTAGTGTATAAGAAATTTTAAAAGTAACTACCATAAACGGATTCATTTAGTGATCAGAAGGATCATGTATTATGCCCAAGGTATTGAAAGTGACTAATTGCCTATAGCAAACCTATTTGCCATATTGTGTTATAAAAAGTGTGTAGTATTAGTGTACAGGCCAAACTATTTGTTACCTATTAAATAAGAGCCAGATTTATTATACTGAATGGTAGGAAAATGTGTATTGTAAACCAAATAATTTAATGAGAAGAAAGATATCTATTATATCATAGAGAACCAAAAGTGGCATATAACAAAAATATACCTAGGATAATGACATAAAATTACTCTAATACTCCTATGTTAGATTAATTTAAAGAAGAAATACTACTATTTTATAACTAAAATTACTATGCTATATTTAAGGAAGAGAAAGAAAAATGTTTATCAAATGAATATTGTATATAACAAAATGTTTATCAAATGAATATTGTATACCTCTCACAAAACTAAGATATTATATAAATCATCCAGAATAAGTGGTAAACATCTATCACTTGAAGGAGAATAGGAGCAAACCACCAAAGCGAGTAATATAAGAGAAGGCTATTATAAAGGAAAGAAAAGAAAAAAAAAAGTTTATCAAATGAATATTGTATATAACAAAATGTTTATCAAATGAATATTGTATATAACAAAATGTTTATCAAATGAATATTGTATACCTCTCACAAAACTAAGATATTATATAAAATCATCCAGAATAAGTGTAAATTATCAGACACTTGAAGGAGTAGAGAGGCAGAATACCAAAGAGAGTTGATTATAAAGATGGCTATTATTATTGTGGAATGAAGAGAAAGAAAAATGTTATTTAATTACCAAATATTGTATGTAACAAGATATGTCGGAGAACATCTAACAAAACCATTTAGTATATGAATACTGTAAACCCTGATAATTCAGGATAAGTGTAAATTATTGACGAGAGAAAAACTAGTAAACTATTGTAAGAATGAAATATTGTAAACTCTATATGTAAGAAACAACTGCATAATTATATAAGGATCAATGTAAGTGTGTAATTTTAAGAATACTCAAGTAAACCAAAACAACTTGTCAACTAGTATAAAAAGGTAACAATACGGCTAATAAAAAGCATGGCCGAGAATGTCAAGTCTGAAAAGAAATAATTACCTGTGAAAAGGAAGTATGTTAGAAAGTATAAAAGAAGGAGATGTGATACAAATGAAACCTCTAATACCTTGAATATTATATTGAATATGTTATATTATTGAAAAATGAATGATAAGTTATATTTTATGTGTTGTGATAGTGCAACTATTGCTATGTGCAATTTTTATTTTGTCTCAGACAGAGATGAGGATGCCTCTGATTCTGAGTATGTGTAATGAGGAACGGCGGAGAATGTATGCCACAGTGAGCCACTCTGATTCCGAACCCACTACAAATGTTAGGGAATTATATAGTAATGTATCAAGGACTATTATTAAAGAATCTGTGAGGTAAAAAATGAAAGAACCATTGAGATAATCACAAAAGTAAAGATATGTAATGAGAAAGAAAAGTGTATATAAGACAGGAAATTGTTAATTTAAGTAGTGAAATCTATTGCAATTAAATGACTTAAAATGTGAGAAACTTGAAAAAATACTAGTAAGCTAAGAATTATATCACTAGCCGAGAACTCAAGCTAGTGTAACACACTAATAGTATGTTAAAGGTCAAGGTAAAGAGTACAAGACAAAAAACAGTAGTAATATACTAAGAACTGAAATGAAATGATAATTTTATCAAAAAATCAAATTTACTCTCAAATTATCAATTTTGAGGGGGGAGTATATGTAACATGACCAGATGTTACATAACCTAGACATATACCATCAGATTTAATAAATACATAACAGTAATGTAAATAGATAATATAATGATAAGAGTAGCCAAGAAGAGAGGAACCATTGAAGAAGAAAGAAGAAGAAGTGCCACAAGAAGCAGTAAACCTAAATACTGCTTGACACTACAACCATACTATAACTGACACAAACTAATGGACAAATTAAATTCACTTTAAGCTGTCAAGCGAGTCAGTGAATAAATTAAATGGAATTTGACATGTTAATAAAAACAATTAAATAAGAATCTGAATAATGTGATATCAGCATCAGCATTTGGCTGAGAATAAATCAACTATGACTAGTAACTATTAATGCCAAGGACTAAGATTAGCTATGACCACAATATGAGATTGAAGCTGTATTACAGTCTCAAATATGCTTAGGACAAGTAAACATGTTTGTAAGAGGGAACCTTATACAAATAAGCTACCTCATCAAGGTACCGAATTGTAAACTAATAAATGTTATTAAGGCATAAATCCGATACAAACGGTATGCTTCAGCAATGCCTAAAACAAACAATCATCAGTTAGGTGATTAGCAGAAAGTACTATGAGTGTAAATCACATACACTGAACAATCTTTGTGCCAGACTTAGCGATAAGCATTATTAATATGTTATACAATTAATAGTTCAATTGTTAATTAATAGCATGAAACAAAATAATGTGAAACAAAATGTCATAGTGAGTAAGTATAGTTCATAGCAATGTATAAGTTAAGGTTTAATCATAATATTCAGTAAATAAATATCAGGACGGATATAATAGTGTTCTAACATAGACGTTTAAGTGAAAAAACGCGATGTGGAACACAAACAATATTGATAAGAGAAAGCCATCGCCGGCTTTGATTAGCAGACGACAGCGCGAAGCCATATACCTGAACATTGTTTATTAAAAAATGTCAGTGAAAGTGTAAATAAACCAGTGTCAAACTATATCACATTGAAGAGGAAAAAATATCCTTTAATTTGATAGCGATACGACCCCGATCGCAACTATAATAAGTGCGTGACAGGCGTTAGCATCATTTGCACAAAATGAATAAGAAATCGGTTTATCAACACTAACAACAACGACGGCTGTCAATCATTCTGGTGACGAGTCGGTTAAAAACCGTTAGTGACAGTTGGAAAGACAATAGGTCACTTTCGTAACGCCTGGCTAAGCCAATCAGAAAATAGCTTAATAAGTAAAACAATCGCCTAAGGCTGATCAAACCATAGGGTATATAAAGAAGAGCGGCTTATTACCGTTAGACACTTTTTAACGTTCAACCGGAGCGGCAAGTACGCTCGTCTCAATTTCTACTAACTGATAGCTTCATTGTAATAGTGCATCAATGGAATCATTTCGGCAACAACAAAAAGTAACTACAAGATATTCTACAAAGAACCAGTGCATCTAAGTGCAGTATTATTTTATTTAGTGCGGGAAAATAACGAACAGAAGAAATAATTAAGTAATATCATATAAGGTCCTTTTTAGTCAGATGCGGACCAATGTTCTCTGTTCCAGTGCGTGTGTAGTGAATAACAATGGTCATTACAATCCGACCATTGATGTGTTTAATTGAATTTTAATCGAAAGATTAAAAACACAAAGGTAACAGGGTGACAATTTATTCTATTACACCTAGTGCAGTAACCTATATGTTTTGATAAACAAATCTGTACTGACGCATAACATTGAAACATTTTCTGTATTACACCATGTCTGAATTTATTTAATGGATTTGTCAATCCTATTTAAGTTGGATGTTAGTCATAAGTGATCTCACCATATAACTTTGTAAATCATGAATCAAGCGTGACGAACGCCTAACCTATAAAATAGGTTTTATTTTTATATTAGTAAACTAAAAGGCATTACTAGTCGATATTATATCAGAAAATAATTAGCTATTGTGTAGGCATGAGCATTCTTTTTTGTGTTTCAAAGAACTTACGCCTGAGATATAAATAATATTAATGTTTAAAGCAGGGCCGTAACAAGGTACTCCTGCGCCCTTGGCAATTTTGACAAAGCTGTGCCCCCAACAGTGGTGCCGATCCCCCCCCCAAGCCCTATGTCGCTTCCCCCCCAACTCCAGGCTCAATTACTAAAAAAAAAAAAAAAAAAAAAAAAAAAAATTTGTATAAATCTCATCACGTGATACACCATGCAGCCCCCTTAAGCAAGCTTTGACGCAAATTGCGACCAGGAAATACGTTCTCACATTGTATTCGGTATTTTTGTAATAGTAAATTTCATACAACAGTAAAAAAAATTCATAACTTTAGTCGGTGCTTTAGTTCTATAATTTATCTCGATTTTTTTTACACAGGACTTCAGGACTTGCACTTACAACATTCTGTTGTTGTAACTGCAGGTACCATTTTTTTGGCTCTGGGGGCTGGTAAATAACAAATTGAAACTCTTCAGTAAACAAATATATTGCTTTTACAAATTGTTACATACAGTATATAGCAGAAAAGCCATGGAACTAAAACTTTACCTTTCTTGCTTTCAGCAAGGCGAACTCACTAATTATTTCACTAAAATCAAGTTTTGAAGCAATCTCATATTCTATGGACAGGATAGCTAAGTTTGTCAATCTGTTTTCACACATACTTGACCGTAAGTAGTTTTTGATTATCTTCAGCTTGCTGAAAGTACGCTCGCAAGACGCCACACTGACGGGCATTGTCAAAAATATCCTCAATGCTATTTCGATGTTTGGATAAGCATCTCTTAATCCATAGTTTGAAATAACTTTCAGAATATCCAAATGGGAAGCCTTGTAAATGTTCTTCACCAGCTCTTTTGCATGAAACTTGAAAGCAGCTACTTCGTTAACTAGCTCAACTCTATCAATGTCTCTGCTATATATCGCACCAAGATCAGCTGCACACTTTTCAAGAAAAGAAACAGAGCATTCACTTAAGGACTTTCCTGACAAAAAACTGAAGTCTGATGAAACTGTGTGGTAAATGTGTGCCCTTTTTTCCATTTCACTTACAATTCTATCAAATACAGTGTAACATTCTATCTCAAATGATTTATCAGAACTCAACAAGTGTGCTTCATCTTCAGCCGTCTCCCCAGCCATCCTCTTGACTTTCCTCAGCCTCTTAACAGCAAAACTGCTTTGGATGGCCATGGAATCACAAATAGCTTTGGCTTTTTCTGTGTATTTTTTAATTCCTTCTTTACGTAGGTCTTCAACTTTTTTTGCCAAACCTGAGAGCAAACTTGATGCTACGTCAAGAGTTGTGCCCTTTCCTTGCAGTGACTTGTTGGTGCAGTCCAAACTTATCAAAACATCAGACCACATCTCTAAAAGGCACACAAATTCGTAATCAATTTGTCTAAGAAGTTTCATAGCACCAGACAGTGTGTCAGTGTTCCAGTCGTTGTCTTTATCAGCCATGTTTTGTAAAACTTTGTGTACAGATGATAAGTTCTTCTTAAGAGCTGTCACAGCTTGACGCCTGGAAGACCATCTTGTATCACAATGTCTCTTAAGGGTAGTTTTGAGACAACCAATCAAAGCCTCCCACCTTAAGGTAGAGCTACTAAAGAAGTTGAAAAACTCCAACACATTTCCAAAAAAACTTGTCATCATAATTGACACTTCCGCGGCGTGCACGCCAACGAGGTTAAGACTGTGTGCTGCACAAGGCACAAATTTAGCAAGGTCGTTTAGTTGGGATATGTGCGCTTGAACGCCTTCATATTTTCCTACCATGTTTGAGCCGTTGTCAAAGCCTTGACCACGACAGTTCTGAATATCCAAGCCGTCATTGTTTAGCTTTTGCAATATTTCTTGTGATAACCCTCTTCCTTTTTTCTGGTGACTTATGATGAAGTCCACAAAACTTTCTTCAACTGAGCATTTCCCATCCTTAATGTTAACATACCTTATTATTTCACTCATTTGTTCTAAATGTGCTGTGTCCGGGGTGCAGTCAAACATAATAGAGAAATACTTAGCACTTTTTACATTCTTCAGTATTTCAGATCGAACCTTATTTCCCAAAATGTCTATGACCTCATTTTGAATTAGAGGTGAAAAATAGCTTGTGACATGTTTTCCACTTTTAACATTTTCTATGTGCTTAGATAGTTGAGGATTGTAGTGACTAATAAGTTCTAATGTACTTAGAAATACACCACAGTTGCTGTCACTGATCGAATCGGAACCTCCTCTTAAAGGTAAGTTATTCCTTGCACAATGGAGAATTACATCCACAATACATTTGAGAACATTGCACCACTTTTCTGCTTCAGCTTGTATCAATGTTTGATGTTCTGCATCAACAGATCTATTAGTTTTCAGTCCAATTTCTAATTCTTTCCAATCGACATAAGAATGTCGGTGAGGTATCGACCTTTCGTGATTGACAATAAATGGGTTCAAGTGTCTCCAATCATTGAATCCCTCATCAATATTAGAGAAAGCAGATTTGTCCTTTTTGTCATCTTTTGAAAAGAGAAGGCAAGGGAAACAAAACAGTGCGTCCTTAGACTGGCTGTACAACAACCATTGCCTTTTTACTTTTTCCCCGTTTGGTAGAATTTTATAAACCCATTTCTGAGAAAAGTGTCTTCCATCATCTGCACAGGGGAATTTGTAGCTATCTAAGTCAATTGTTTGTGGGCCTCGTTCAACAAGTTTACAACGAACTGTGTCTGATCGAAAATTTGCTGGCCATTTTTTGGGATCCTCGTAGATAATTTCTATTCCCACATCAGTAGTATTTAATGCATCATTTTCATTATAATTAGATGTGCAAGATGTGCTGGGTTTTTCAAGATCAGTAGATTGCCTGCCCATTGTGGAATGACTTAGCTCAGGATCACTTCCTTCTTCAAAATCAATGACGTTTGTGACGAACTCCATTGGAGTGATCTGGCTGTGGTTGTCTTTTGAAACAGTCTCAGTCTTGCTATCTTCTTTTTCATTTTCTCCTTCCTTTTCTTCTTGGTCGTCTTCTTTTTCTTCTTCTTCTTCTTCTTGAAGTGCATTACTATTACTGGCACTATCACTTTCACCTACTTCTTTCTCTTCATTTCGCAGCCAATTTCCAAGCGCCGATGCTAATTTTTCGTCGTCTTCTTCTTTTCGTTTTTTGATTTTTTTAAATTCACTTCCAGAAGGTTTTTTTGGCCCCATTTCTGAAACAAACCATTCCCATTTAATTTACATTCTATTACAGTTGTAAATGGCTGCCATTTAAAAACTACTTGACCGATCTCAAACATTAACGAACTCCGCCTAGATATTGTGCCCACTGCCCAAGGACCTGTGTGCCAAGTTTGGTCATAATCGGTAAATTTGTTTGGGCGCTGCCGCTGTCATTGTCATTGTTACAGACGGCCAAAAAGTTTTTTTGAATCCTAAGTAATAGGATTACACGGAAAACGCGAAGCACTGTAAATACAAGTGAGCCTCTCGCGGTAAGAAAAAAGAAACGATGTCTGCGACGTTTTAACGCTATCACCGAATTTTTCGGTGAACGCAACTGTCGGCACTGAACATAAACAGGAATATTATGAAATTCGTGTTTATGTTCAGTGCCGACAGTTGCGTTCACCGAAAAATTCGGCGATAGCGTTAAAACGTAGCAGACATCGTTTCTTTTTTCTTACCGCGAGAGGCTCACTTGTATTTACAGTGCTTCGGGTTTTCCGTGTACGCGATCGCTCATCCAATTATAAAAATAAAATTGATACCATATTCATGAAACTTGTGATTGAAATATTTACGTAAACTAATTTTGAAATCGGGACTATTTTAGTCAGCAGACTTGCGCAACAAAATCAGCTGACACTTGCTGAAAATTGGACATTTACAACCACGACCATTTCCGCTAAAAATGAACCAATAGGAATATAAGTTATACCAATGGAACGGGCCCGTTCTTCTTCTTTCTTCCGGTATTTTTTTTATTTTCTGTAGGTCTAGAAAATTAAACGGCGAACACAGTGATATTAGTTAGGCCTATTTGGCTTTGTCAGTCTGGCAGTAAAGACAGAACGAATGTTGGGAAATTATTTCTGACAGCTGGAGTCAAGTTTCGCACGGCAACCTCCATTGATTGTTTGATTCACTGACGTTTTCGTGATGTTGAAGAGTAAATAGTATAATTAATGTATTGTTTTGCAATAATACCGTGTTATAATAATAATAATATATAGTGTTTTCAAAAACTGCACAAAAAGGGAAAAAATAGGCCACCACGGGGAATAACATGCGCCAATTCTAGGGTTAATGTAGACTAAGCTATGGTACATTTTATTGAAATCATTCTTACCCGTACAACAGAAGCAACGCCAACATCAACAAGTAACAACACAAACACTGTAAGTGTCGTCTAATCGCTGAGTGTGAAAATCACTTAGTTCACAAATTACAATAGAAAATAATACCAGCGGCTGTAATTACACTGAGTCTCAACAAAACCAACAGAACAAACTAGAATAGAGCAATAGATTGACGTGGCCGAGGTGGCGGGGGGGAGGGGTATGAGTATGAGTAATATTCAAGTTATGACAAGCTTGCTAAAACCAACGAATATAGACGTTACTAGAAGCACACTTCTGGGTTATTAAAAGCGTAGTTGAAACAATGCTACTACTTTTTGTATAAAAGAGTGGTAGATGAAAAACATGTTTGTAATAGGCCTAATAAGACGCATGTTCTTGTATATTTTAAAATTCTTTTGCGCACTGCATAATAAATGAATGCATCAAAAGTGCATTTTTTGAGTAAGCTGCATTTATTTGATTCATTCCTTCGTACCCAGTGTGTCAAACAAATGTGAAAAAATTTTGGAGGTTGTGTCTAGTCTAACCCCTACAAACATTTTTTCATCTACCACTTTTTATCTGATAAGTTGTAGCTTTTTCCAATTATATATTAACGAAAATGTTTGAAATTTACTAAATTTCGCGGTATAGTACAAAAAATTACTTGGAAACGCCAGCGCCATCTAGTTGCCGGGGTGTTGAACTACGGTTTATCACCCCAGAAAGCTGACCCCACTCGCTCCATAAGAAGTGTTCTTCTAGTTATGTCTATATTCGTTGCTAAAACCAAGAAGGCGCAGGTGCAGTGCAGTGACCCAGTGACTGACACATCAAAGGATGGGCGGAGGGGAAGGGATATTCGCTTTGCGCCTGGCCCGACTCCGCGCCCATCAGTAGGGCAAGGTCCAGTGCAGTTACTAAATTTACGTAGCTGCTTTTTGTTTATTGTATAATAGACACAAATATAGACAGTTCACGTACAGTAACTTTTAACAATCTGAAACTGAAAGATTTTTTCCAATAACGTGGAGTTTTTATTTGCTTGACAAATTGTACCAATCTAACTGTAAAAAAAGATATTTTTCATGGTCAATTTTGCGCCCTCTTTGTACCTGCGCCCTTGGCGGGGGCACATCTCGCCAACGCCTAGTTACGGCCCTGGTTTAAAGTAAAGAGTATCTGGACTTAACCAGAATTATTGTGTATGCTCTGAGCCAGTTGTATAGGGTATGTAACAAAATATTTGCAATTGTACATCAATGTATTCCTTTAATTATATTTGTTTGAATTCACTATCAAGGGTACAAATAAAACCCCATTATTAGCAGCATAACTTGACTTAATTTATTTCTAAAAAACAGATAAATAAATCATTCAGAAGAATCAAAACAACTTTCAGTTGCGATTAAATATTGTTGAATTGCATTGCCATAAGGGCAATAAACACGATTTTAACTTTTTAAAATTATTATTTGTTTCTATTAATGGGTTTTCCACGGGATTTTCCTGAAATAAACCTGTGTGGCGCCCATTATTAAACAAGGTAACCTAACCTTGTAGATAAAGTGAGTTGGTTTTATAAACCGTCTTGGTAGCTTATTGATTTATTGAACTTCTGAACTTCCAGAAAACACGAACAGGTACGTGGAAGTGTATTTTATTAATTCTATTGTCCAGACGTTACTAGACTTTACGTACTTTAACGACTATCAACCTGGAGGAGGAGTTTCGCTGCTAGTATCAGCAAGACGGTCACCACCATCAAGCAACCAGCTAGTACACTTTATTTTTAAATTTAAGCAACGTTATTGTTCAAATAATATTAACGCAATTATTTTATTTTTTTTTATTTTTTCTTTATCTAAAGGAATTCTTTTCAGACACTTATAAGTTTGCAATTGTAAACACACTTTTAATAACATCTAATGCTACATTTTAATTACTTTATAAAATTAGTAACTTTCAATTTTCAACAACTACAACCTTTAATATTTTAAATATAAACAGGAATAGGTTAGGTTTATTACAAATTGGCGACCAGCAACGTGAGGCTGAAAAAATATTAGATAAAAATATTTTTTATATTGATAATCAGCCGGGCAGACACAAAAGAACAAACCTGCCACACACACATCAGTACGACACAAGATACAAGGACAGCCGAGTGGGAGAGGTACAACCAGATACAGAGACATATGAGACACAACCCACACACGAGATGGAGGTCATTACCATTAATAACATAGAAACTCAACCCGAAGAAACACCCCATGTAGAACCGGAAGTGGAAGTGAGGGTCAACCACCAACCCAGATTATCTGAAAAACCCGCACAAGCAGAGAATACGGACTTCCAGGAAGCAATGATGAGAGTGATGATGGAACTGAAAGAAGATGGTAAAAAATCCCGGGCGGAGAATCAGAAGAATGTAGAGTTATTAAATAAAAATATGGAAGCGATTAACAGGAAAATGGATGACGGCCAGAAAAATATCGAATCATTAAGAGAGGATCTCCATAAAAAATTAGACGATACCAATAGATCCATGGACGCGTTGAACCGCAAAATAGACGACAGCAACAGGGCCTTAAGGGAAGAGTTGAATACCACACTAAATGAGATTAGCCAGAAAATGGATGAAATGAATAAGAAATATACGGAAGAGGTGGATCAGACAACAAGAGGAGAATTACGAAACGACAGCAACTCAGAAACTGAAGAGATACCCAATGATGAAACCACAGAAGAATTGCAACCTGAAGATGAGGTCGAACAAACTGAGAATGAAGGGGACTCAAATACATCATCGTCTGAAAATGAGTTTGACAGAAATCAGGAAGATGTTCAATATAAGGAGATCGATACCGGAAGTATAGAGAACACTCAGGTAATTAAGGAAGCGGAAGAGTTAGTAGCCGAGAATGAAGACTTAGAACAAAATAATCTGCCAATGTGTGATGATCAAGTGGAGACAAAAGGAGTACCCAGAAATACAACTACTGAACAAGTGAATTCGAAAATTAAAATTCATGAAGAAAGGAACAAAATAATTAAGAAAACAGAAGAAAAGGAGGCGAAGATAAGAAGAATAATACGCCCAAAGAAGACTAGAGTAACAAAAGAATTAATCGAAATGACTCGGAGCAGTCTAATTAATATGATTTATTTCCCAGTCAACAACCGTAAAGAAGGGACCTATAGGAAGGAGTACCGAAGGAGCTTCATGAAACTGGATGAGGAGAAGAAATGTGCTACCACGATGAAGACTATAACCAATAACATACTTAAAGCAAATATTTCCAAAGGGAGAATAAGGCATTCCAAGAAAAGGAAAGGGTATCAAGAACAGCTGGACTGGATCACTGAAGGGTATGCCCAAGAAATAAAAGAATTACGGAAGAAGAGGGACCAATCAATGGAAAAATCCAACCTGGAAACTAATGACGATCAACCAGAGTTAGAAGAGGTACTGGACGTCAATAATAACAAAGACCAGGAGTACACTGGACACATGGATACTAAAGAGGGTGAGAAGAAGAAGAAGGCGAGAAAACGGGGAGCCAATGACTATCTGGTAGCCGCCAAGTGGAAGAACCGCATGATAGGGACAGAGTGCCAAATACCACAAACATGTAGTACTAGAGACAGCTATGAAAAGGATACCTGTGAAAGGTAATTGTCCCAAACAATGAACCCAATAGAGTGGGAAAGCACAATGTAACCCCAAATATGTAGACCATAAATGTGATTATTGTTAAAAACGGATAAATTATAGTGGTATACAACATTTACCACCGGAATATTTAGTGTATAAGAAATTTTAAAAGTAACTACCATAAACGGATTCATTTAGTGATCAGAAGGATCATGTATTATGCCTATGGTATTGAAAGTGACTAATTGCCTATAGCAAACCTATTTGCCATATTGTGTTATAAAAAGTGTGTAGTATTAGTGTACAGGCCAAACTATTTGTTACCTATTAAATAAGAGCCAGATTTATTATACTGAATGGTAGGAAAATGTGTATTGTAAACCAAATAATTTAATGAGAAGAAAGATATCTATTATATCATAGAGAACCAAAAGTGGCATATAACAAAAATATACCTAGGATAATGACATAAAATTACTCTAATACTCCTATGTTAGATTAATTTAAAGAAGAAATACTACTATTTTATAACTAAAATTACTATGCTATATTTAAGGAAGAGAAAGAAAAATGTTTATCAAATGAATATTGTATATAACAAAATGTTTATCAAATGAATATTGTATATAACAAAATGTTTATCAAATGAATATTGTATATAACAAAATGTTTATCAAATGAATATTGTATACCTCTCACAAAACTAAGATATTATATAAAATCATCCAGAATAAGTGTAAATTATCAGACACTTGAAGGAGTAGAGAGGCAGAATACCAAAGAGAGTTGATTATAAAGATGGCTATTATTATTGTGGAATGAAGAGAAAGAAAAACGTTATTTAATTACCAAATATTGTATGTAACAAGATATGTCAGAGAACATCTAACAAAAGCATTTAGTATATGAATACTGTAAACCCTGATAATTCAGGATAAGTGTAAATTATTGACGAGTGAAAAACTAGTAAACTATTGTAAGAATGAAATATTGTAAACTCTATATGTAAGAAACAACTGCATAATTATATAAGGATCAATGTAAGTGTGTAATTTTAAGAATACTCAAGTAAACCAAAACAACTTGTCAACTAGTATAAAAAGGTAACAATACGGCTAATAAAAAGCATAGCCGAGAATGTCAAGTCTGAAAAGAAATAATTACCTGTGAAAAGGAAGTATGTTAGAAAGTATAAAAGAAGGAGATGTGATACAAATGAAACCTCTAATACCTTGAATATTATATTGAATATGTTATATTATTGAAAAATGAATGATATGTTATATTTTATGTGTTGTGATAGTGCAACTATTGCTATGTGCAATTTTTATTTTGTCTCAGACAGAGATGAGGATGCCTCTGATTCTGAGTATGTGTAATGAGGAACGGCGGAGAATGTATGCCACAGTGAGCCACTCTGATTCCGAACCCACTACAAATGTTAGGGAATTATATAGTACTGTATCAAGGACTATTACTAAAGAATCTGTGAGGTAAAAAATGAAAGAACCATTGAGATAACCACAAAAGTAAAGATATGTAATGAGAAAGAAAAGTGTATATAAGACAGGAAATTGTTAATTTAAGTAGTGAAATCTATTGTAATTAAATGACTTAAAATGTGAGAAACTTGAAAAAATACTAGTAAGCTAAGAATTATATCACTAGCCGAGAACTCAAGCTAGTGTAACACACTAATAGTATGTTAAAGGTCAAGGTAAAGAGTACAAGACAAAAAACAGTAGTAATATACTAAGAACTGAAATGAAATGATAATTTTATCAAAAAATCAAATTTACTCTCAAATTATCAATTTTGAGGGGGGAGTATATGTAACATGACCAGATGTTACATAACCTAGACATATACCATCAGATTTAATAAATACATAACAGTAATGTAAATAGATAATATAATGATAAGAGTAGCCAAGAAGAGAGGAACCATTGAAGAAGAAAGAAGAAGAAGTGCCACAAGAAGCAGTAAACCTAAATACTGCTTGACACTACAACCATACTATAACTGACACAAACTAATGGACAAATTAAATTCACTTTAAGCTGTCAAGCGAGTCAGTGAATAAATTAAATGGAATTTGACATGTTAATAAAAACAATTAAATAAGAATCTGAATAATGTGATATCAGCATCAGCATTTGGCTGAGAATAAATCAACTATGACTAGTAACTATTAATGCCAAGGACTAAGATTAGCTATGACCACAATATGAGATTGAAGCTGTATTACAGTCTCAAATATGCTTATGACAAGTAAACATGTTTGTAAGAGGGAACCTTATACAAATAAGCTACCTCATCAAGGTACCGAATTGTAAACTAATAAATGTTATTAAGGCATAAATCCGATACAAACGGTATGCTTCAGCAATGCCTAAAACAAACAATCATCAGTTAGGTGATTAGCAGAAAGTACTATGAGTGTAAATCACATACACTGAACAATCTTTGTGCCAGACTTAGCGATAAGCATTATTAATATGTTATACAATTAATAGTTCAATTGTTAATTAATAGCATGAAGCAAAATAATGTGAAACAAAATGTCATAGTGAGTAAGTATAGTTCATAGCAATGTATAAGTTAAGGTTTAATCATAATATTCAGTAAATAAATATCAGGACGGATATAATAGTGTTCTAACATAGACGTTTAAGTGAAAAAACGCGATGTGGAACACAAACAATATTGATAAGAGAAAGCCATCGCCGGCTTTGATTAGCAGACGACAGCGCGAAGCCATATACCTGAACATTGTTTATTAAAAAATGTCAGTGAAAGTGTAAATAAACCAGTGTCAAACTATATCACATTGAAGAGGAAAAAATATCCTTTAATTTGATAGCGATACGACCCCGATCGCAACTATAATAAATGCGTGACAGGCGTTAGCATCATTTGCACAAAATGAATAAGAAATCGGTTTATCAACACTAACAACAACGACGGCTGTCAATCATTCTGGTGACGAGTCGGTTAAAAACCGTTAGTGACAGTTGGAAAGACAATAGGTCACTTTCGTAACGCCTGGCTAAGCCAATCAGAAAATAGCTTAATAAATAAAACAATCGCCTAAGGCTAATCAAACCATAGGGTATATAAAGAAGAGCGGCTTATTACCGTTAGACACTTTTTAACGTTCAACCGGAGCGGCAAGTACGCTCGTCTCAATTTCTACTAACTGATAGCTTCATTGTAATAGTGCATCAATGGAATCATTTCGGCAACAACAAAAAGTAACTACAAGATATTCTACAAAGAACCAGTGCATCTAAGTGCAGTATTATTTTATTTAGTGCGGGAAAATAACGAACAGAAGAAATAATTAAGTAATATCATATAAGGTCCTTTTTAGTCAGAAGCGGACCAATGTTCTCTGTTCCAGTGCGTGTGTAGTGAATAACAATGGTCATTACAATCCGACCATTGATGTGTTTAATTGAATTTTAATCGAAAGATTAAAAACACAAAGGTAACAGGGTGACAATTTATTCTATTACACCGAGTGCAATAACCTATATGTTTTGATAAACAAATCTGTACTGACGCATAACATTGAAACATTTTCTGTATTACACCATGTCTGAATTTATTTAATGGATTTGTCAATCCTATTTAAGTTGGATGTTAGTCATAAGTGATCTCACCATATAACTTTGTAAATCATGAATCAAGCGTGACGAACGCCTAACCTATAAAATAGGTTTTATTTTTATATTAGTAAACTAAAAGGCATTACTAGTCGATATTATATCAGAAAATAATTAGCTATTGTGTAGGCATGAGCATTCTTTTTTGTGTTTCAAAGAACTTACGCCTGAGATATAAATAATATTAATGTTTAAAGTAAAGAGTATCTGGACTTAACCAGAATTATTGTGTATGCTCTGAGCCAGTTGTATAGGGTATGTAACAAAATATTTGCAATTGTACATCAATGTATTCCTTTAATTATATTTGTTTGAATTCACTATCAAGGGTACAAATAAAACCCCATTATTAGCAGCATAACTTGACTTAATTTATTTCTAAAAAACAGATAAATAAATCATTCAGAAGAATCAAAACAACTTTCAGTTGCGATTAAATATTGTTGAATTGCATTGCCATAAGGGCAATAAACACGATTTTAACTTTTTAAAATTATTATTTGTTTCTATTAATGGGTTTTCCACGGGATTTTCCTGAAATAAACCTGTGTGGCGCCCATTATTAAACAAGGTAACCTAACCTTGTAGATAAAGTGAGTTGGTTTTATAAACCGTCTTGGTAGCTTATTGATTTATTGAACTTCTGAACTTCCAGAAAACACGAACAGGTACGTGGAAGTGTATTTTATTAATTCTATTGTCCAGACGTTACTAGACTTTACGTACTTTAACGACTATCAACCTGGAGGAGGAGTTTCGCTGCTAGTATCAGCAAGACGGTCACCACCATCAAGCAACCAGCTAGTACACTTTATTTTTAAATTTAAGCAACGTTATTGTTCAAATAATATTAACGCAATTATTTTATTTTTTTTTATTTTTTCTTTATCTAAAGGAATTCTTTTCAGACACTTATAAGTTTGCAATTGTAAACACACTTTTAATAACATCTAATGCTACATTTTAATTACTTTATAAAATTAGTAACTTTCAATTTTCAACAACTACAACCTTTAATATTTTAAATATAAACAGGAATAGGTTAGGTTTATTACAAATTGGCGACCAGCAACGTGAGGCTGAAAAAATATTAGATAAAAATATTTTTTATATTGATAATCAGCCGGGCAGACACAAAAGAACAAACCTGCCACACACACATCAGTACGACACAAGATACAAGGACAGCCGAGTGGGAGAGGTACAACCAGATACAGAGACATATGAGACACAACCCACACACGAGATGGAGGTCATTACCATTAATAACATAGAAACTCAACCCGAAGAAACACCCCATGTAGAACCGGAAGTGGAAGTGAGGGTCAACCACCAACCCAGATTATCTGAAAAACCCGCACAAGCAGAGAATACGGACTTCCAGGAAGCAATGATGAGAGTGATGATGGAACTGAAAGAAGATGGTAAAAAATCCCGGGCGGAGAATCAGAAGAATGTAGAGTTATTAAATAAAAATATGGAAGCGATTAACAGGAAAATGGATGACGGCCAGAAAAATATCGAATCATTAAGAGAGGATCTCCATAAAAAATTAGACGATACCAATAGATCCATGGACGCGTTGAACCGCAAAATAGACGACAGCAACAGGGCCTTAAGGGAAGAGTTGAATACCACACTAAATGAGATTAGCCAGAAAATGGATGAAATGAATAAGAAATATACGGAAGAGGTGGATCAGACAACAAGAGGAGAATTACGAAACGACAGCAACTCAGAAACTGAAGAGATACCCAATGATGAAACCACAGAAGAATTGCAACCTGAAGATGAGGTCGAACAAACTGAGAATGAAGGGGACTCAAATACATCATCGTCTGAAAATGAGTTTGACAGAAATCAGGAAGATGTTCAATATAAGGAGATCGATACCGGAAGTATAGAGAACACTCAGGTAATTAAGGAAGCGGAAGAGTTAGTAGCCGAGAATGAAGACTTAGAACAAAATAATCTGCCAATGTGTGATGATCAAGTGGAGACAAAAGGAGTACCCAGAAATACAACTACTGAACAAGTGAATTCGAAAATTAAAATTCATGAAGAAAGGAACAAAATAATTAAGAAAACAGAAGAAAAGGAGGCGAAGATAAGAAGAATAATACGCCCAAAGAAGACTAGAGTAACAAAAGAATTAATCGAAATGACTCGGAGCGGTCTAATTAATATGATTTATTTCCCAGTCAACAACCGTAAAGAAGGGACCTATAGGAAGGAGTACCGAAGGAGCTTCATGAAACTGGATGAGGAGAAGAAATGTGCTACCACGATGAAGACTATAACCAATAACATACTTAAAGCAAATATTTCCAAAGGGAGAATAAGGCATTCCAAGAAAAGGAAAGGGTATCAAGAACAGCTGGACTGGATCACTGAAGGGTATGCCCAAGAAATAAAAGAATTACGGAAGAAGAGGGACCAATCAATGGAAAAATCCAACCTGGAAACTAATGACGATCAACCAGAGTTAGAAGAGGTACTGGACGTCAATAATAACAAAGACCAGGAGTACACTGGACACATGGATACTAAAGAGGGTGAGAAGAAGAAGGCGAGAAAACGGGGAGCCAATGACTATCTGGTAGCCGCCAAGTGGAAGAACCGCATGATAGGGACAGAGTGCCAAATACCACAAACATGTAGTACTAGAGACAGCTATGAAAAGGATACCTGTGAAAGGTAATTGTCCCAAACAATGAACCCAATAGAGTGGGAAAGCACAATGTAACCCCAAATATGTAGACCATAAATGTGATTATTGTTAAAAACGGATAAATTATAGTGGTATACAACATTTACCACCGGAATATTTAGTGTATAAGAAATTTTAAAAGTAACTACCATAAACGGATTCATTTAGTGATCAGAAGGATCATGTATTATGCCTATGGTATTGAAAGTGACTAATTGCCTATAGCAAACCTATTTGCCATATTGTGTTATAAAAAGTGTGTAGTATTAGTGTACAGGCCAAACTATTTGTTACCTATTAAATAAGAGCCAGATTTATTATACTGAATGGTAGGAAAATGTGTATTGTAAACCAAATAATTTAATGAGAAGAAAGATATCTATTATATCATAGAGAACCAAAAGTGGCATATAACAAAAATATACCTAGGATAATGACATAAAATTACTCTAATACTCCTATGTTAGATTAATTTAAAGAAGAAATACTACTATTTTATAACTAAAATTACTATGCTATATTTAAGGAAGAGAAAGAAAAATGTTTATCAAATGAATATTGTATATAACAAAATGTTTATCAAATGAATATTGTATATAACAAAATGTTTATCAAATGAATATTGTATATAACAAAATGTTTATCAAATGAATATTGTATACCTCTCACAAAACTAAGATATTATATAAAATCATCCAGAATAAGTGTAAATTATCAGACACTTGAAGGAGTAGAGAGGCAGAATACCAAAGAGAGTTGATTATAAAGATGGCTATTATTATTGTGGAATGAAGAGAAAGAAAAACGTTATTTAATTACCAAATATTGTATGTAACAAGATATGTCAGAGAACATCTAACAAAAGCATTTAGTATATGAATACTGTAAACCCTGATAATTCAGGATAAGTGTAAATTATTGACGAGTGAAAAACTAGTAAACTATTGTAAGAATGAAATATTGTAAACTCTATATGTAAGAAACAACTGCATAATTATATAAGGATCAATGTAAGTGTGTAATTTTAAGAATACTCAAGTAAACCAAAACAACTTGTCAACTAGTATAAAAAGGTAACAATACGGCTAATAAAAAGCATAGCCGAGAATGTCAAGTCTGAAAAGAAATAATTACCTGTGAAAAGGAAGTATGTTAGAAAGTATAAAAGAAGGAGATGTGATACAAATGAAACCTCTAATACCTTGAATATTATATTGAATATGTTATATTATTGAAAAATGAATGATATGTTATATTTTATGTGTTGTGATAGTGCAACTATTGCTATGTGCAATTTTTATTTTGTCTCAGACAGAGATGAGGATGCCTCTGATTCTGAGTATGTGTAATGAGGAACGGCGGAGAATGTATGCCACAGTGAGCCACTCTGATTCCGAACCCACTACAAATGTTAGGGAATTATATAGTACTGTATCAAGGACTATTATTAAAGAATCTGTGAGGTAAAAAATGAAAGAACCATTGAGATAACCACAAAAGTAAAGATATGTAATGAGAAAGAAAAGTGTATATAAGACAGGAAATTGTTAATTTAAGTAGTGAAATCTATTGTAATTAAATGACTTAAAATGTGAGAAACTTGAAAAAATACTAGTAAGCTAAGAATTATATCACTAGCCGAGAACTCAAGCTAGTGTAACACACTAATAGTATGTTAAAGGTCAAGGTAAAGAGTACAAGACAAAAAACAGTAGTAATATACTAAGAACTGAAATGAAATGATAATTTTATCAAAAAATCAAATTTACTCTCAAATTATCAATTTTGAGGGGGGAGTATATGTAACATGACCAGATGTTACATAACCTAGACATATACCATCAGATTTAATAAATACATAACAGTAATGTAAATAGATAATATAATGATAAGAGTAGCCAAGAAGAGAGGAACCATTGAAGAAGAAAGAAGAAGAAGTGCCACAAGAAGCAGTAAACCTAAATACTGCTTGACACTACAACCATACTATAACTGACACAAACTAATGGACAAATTAAATTCACTTTAAGCTGTCAAGCGAGTCAGTGAATAAATTAAATGGAATTTGACATGTTAATAAAAACAATTAAATAAGAATCTGAATAATGTGATATCAGCATCAGCATTTGGCTGAGAATAAATCAACTATGACTAGTAACTATTAATGCCAAGGACTAAGATTAGCTATGACCACAATATGAGATTGAAGCTGTATTACAGTCTCAAATATGCTTATGACAAGTAAACATGTTTGTAAGAGGGAACCTTATACAAATAAGCTACCTCATCAAGGTACCGAATTGTAAACTAATAAATGTTATTAAGGCATAAATCCGATACAAACGGTATGCTTCAGCAATGCCTAAAACAAACAATCATCAGTTAGGTGATTAGCAGAAAGTACTATGAGTGTAAATCACATACACTGAACAATCTTTGTGCCAGACTTAGCGATAAGCATTATTAATATGTTATACAATTAATAGTTCAATTGTTAATTAATAGCATGAAGCAAAATAATGTGAAACAAAATGTCATAGTGAGTAAGTATAGTTCATAGCAATGTATAAGTTAAGGTTTAATCATAATATTCAGTAAATAAATATCAGGACGGATATAATAGTGTTCTAACATAGACGTTTAAGTGAAAAAACGCGATGTGGAACACAAACAATATTGATAAGAGAAAGCCATCGCCGGCTTTGATTAGCAGACGACAGCGCGAAGCCATATACCTGAACATTGTTTATTAAAAAATGTCAGTGAAAGTGTAAATAAACCAGTGTCAAACTATATCACATTGAAGAGGAAAAAATATCCTTTAATTTGATAGCGATACGACCCCGATCGCAACTATAATAAATGCGTGACAGGCGTTAGCATCATTTGCACAAAATGAATAAGAAATCGGTTTATCAACACTAACAACAACGACGGCTGTCAATCATTCTGGTGACGAGTCGGTTAAAAACCGTTAGTGACAGTTGGAAAGACAATAGGTCACTTTCGTAACGCCTGGCTAAGCCAATCAGAAAATAGCTTAATAAATAAAACAATCGCCTAAGGCTAATCAAACCATAGGGTATATAAAGAAGAGCGGCTTATTACCGTTAGACACTTTTTAACGTTCAACCGGAGCGGCAAGTACGCTCGTCTCAATTTCTACTAACTGATAGCTTCATTGTAATAGTGCATCAATGGAATCATTTCGGCAACAACAAAAAGTAACTACAAGATATTCTACAAAGAACCAGTGCATCTAAGTGCAGTATTATTTTATTTAGTGCGGGAAAATAACGAACAGAAGAAATAATTAAGTAATATCATATAAGGTCCTTTTTAGTCAGAAGCGGACCAATGTTCTCTGTTCCAGTGCGTGTGTAGTGAATAACAATGGTCATTACAATCCGACCATTGATGTGTTTAATTGAATTTTAATCGAAAGATTAAAAACACAAAGGTAACAGGGTGACAATTTATTCTATTACACCGAGTGCAATAACCTATATGTTTTGATAAACAAATCTGTACTGACGCATAACATTGAAACATTTTCTGTATTACACCATGTCTGAATTTATTTAATGGATTTGTCAATCCTATTTAAGTTGGATGTTAGTCATAAGTGATCTCACCATATAACTTTGTAAATCATGAATCAAGCGTGACGAACGCCTAACCTATAAAATAGGTTTTATTTTTATATTAGTAAACTAAAAGGCATTACTAGTCGATATTATATCAGAAAATAATTAGCTATTGTGTAGGCATGAGCATTCTTTTTTGTGTTTCAAAGAACTTACGCCTGAGATATAAATAATATTAATGTTTAAAGTAAAGAGTATCTGGACTTAACCAGAATTATTGTGTATGCTCTGAGCCAGTTGTATAGGGTATGTAACAAAATATTTGCAATTGTACATCAATGTATTCCTTTAATTATATTTGTTTGAATTCACTATCAAGGGTACAAATAAAACCCCATTATTAGCAGCATAACTTGACTTAATTTATTTCTAAAAAACAGATAAATAAATCATTCAGAAGAATCAAAACAACTTTCAGTTGCGATTAAATATTGTTGAATTGCATTGCCATAAGGGCAATAAACACGATTTTAACTTTTCAAAATTATTATTTGATTCTATTAATGGGTTTTCCACGGGATTTTCCCGAAATAAACCTGTGTGGCGCCCATTATTAAACAAGGTAACCTAACCTTGTAGATAAAGTGAGTTGGTTTTGTAAACCGTCTTGGTAGCTTATTGATTTATTGAACTTCTGAACTTCCAGAAAACACGAACAGGTACGTGGAAGTGTATTTTATTAATTCTATTGTCCAGACGTTACTAGACTTTACGTACTTAGACGACTATCAACCTGGAGGAGGAGTTTCGCTGCTAGTATCAGCAAGACGGTCACCACCATCAAGCAACCAGCTAGTACACTTTATTTTTAAATTTAAGCAACGTTATTGTTCAAATAATATTAACGCAATTATTTTATTTTTTTTTATTTTTTCTTTATCTAAAGGAATTCTTTTCAGACACTTATAAGTTTGCAATTGTAAACACACTTTTAATAACATCTAATGCTACATTTTAATTACTTTATAAAATTAGTAACTTTCAATTTTCAACAACTACAACCTTTAATATTTTAAATATAAACAGGAATAGGTTAGGTTTATTACAAATTGGCGACCAGCAACGTGAGGCTGAAAAAATATTAGATAAAAATATTTTTTATATTGATAATCAGCCGGGCAGACACAGAAGAACAAACATGCCACACACACATCAGTACGACACAAGATGCAAGGACAGCCGAGTGGGAGAGGTACAACCAGATACAGAGACATATGAGACACAACCTACACACGAGATGGAGGTCATTACCATTAATAACATAGAAACTCAACCCAAAGAAACACCCCATGTAGAACCGGAAGTGGAAGTGAGGGTCAACCACCAACCCAGATTATCTGAAAAACCCGCACAAGCAGAGAATACGGACTTCCAGGAAGCAATGATGAGAGTGATGATGGAACTGAAAGAAGATGGTAAAAAATCCCGGGCGGAGAATCAGAAGAATGTAGAGTTATTAAATAAAAATATGGAAGCGATTAACAGGAAAATGGATGACGGCCAGAAAAATATCGAATCATTAAGAGAGGATCTCCATAAAAAATTAGACGATACCAATAGATCCATGGACGCGTTGATCCGCAAAATAGACGACAGCAACAGGGAGATTAGCCAGAAAATTGATGAAATGAATAAGAAATATACGGAAGAGGTGGATCAGACAACAAGAGGAGAATTACGAAACGACAGCAACTCAGAAAATGAAGAGATACCCAATGATGAAACCACAGAAGAATTGCAACCTGAAGATGAGGTCGAACAAACTGAGAATGAAGGGGACTCAAATACATCATCGTCTGAAAATGAGTTTGACAGAAATCAGGAAGATGTTCAATATAAGGAGATCGATACCGGAAGTATAGAGAACACTCAGGTAATTAAGGAAGCGGAAGAGTTAGTAGCCGAGAATGAAGACTTAGAACAAAATAATCTGCCAATGTGTGATGATCAAGTGGAGACAAAAGGAGTACCCAGAAATAGAACTACCGAACAAGTGAATTCGAAAATTAAAATTCATGAAGAAAGGAACAAAATAATTAAGAAAACAGAAGAAAAGGAGGCGAAGATAAGAAGAATAATACGCCCAAAGAAGACTAGAGTAACAAAAGAATTAATCGAAATGACTCGGAGCGGTCTAATTAATATGATTTATTTCCCAGTCAACAACCGTAAAGAAGGGACCTATAGGAAGGAGTACCGAAGGAGCTTCATGAAGCTGGATGAGGAGAAGAAATGTGCTACCACGAGGAAGACTATAACCAATAACATACTTAAAGCAAATATTTCCAAAGGGAGAATAAGGCATTCCAAGAAAAGGAAAGGGTATCAAGAACAGCTGGACTGGATCACTGAAGGGTATGCCCAAGAAATAAAAGAATTACGGAAGAAGAGGGACCAATCAATGGAAAAATCCAACCTGGAAACTAATGACGATCAACCAGAGTTAGAAGAGGTACTGGACGTCAATAATAACAAAGACCAGGAGTACACTGGACACATGGATACCAAAGAGGGTGAGAAGAAGAAGGCGAGAAAACGGGGAGCCGCCAAGTGGAAGAACCGCATGATAGGGACAGAGTGCCAAATACCACAAACATGTAGTACTAGAGACAGCTATGAAAAGGATACCTGTGAAACGTAATTGTCCCAAACAATGAACCCAATAGAGTGGGAAAGCACAATGTAACCCCAAATATGTAGACCATAAATGTGATTATTGTTAAAAACGGATAAATTATAGTGGTATACAACATTTACCACCGGAATATTTAGTGTATAAGAAATTTTAAAAGTAACTACCCTAAACGGATTCATTTAGTGATCAGAAGGATCATGTATTATGCCCAAGGTATTGAAAGTGACTAATTGCCTATAGCAAACCTATTTGCCATATTGTGTTATAAAAAGTGTGTAGTATTAGTGTACAGGCCAAACTATTTGTTACCTATTAAATAAGAGCCAGATTTATTATACTGAATGGTAGGAAAATGTGTATTGTAAACCAAATAATTTAATGAGAAGAAAGATATCTATTATATCATAGAGAACCAAAAGTGGCATATAACAAAAATATACCTAGGATAATGACATAAAATTACTCTAATACTCCTATGTTAGATTAATTTAAAGAAGAAATACTACTATTTTATAACTAAAATTACTATGCTATATTTAAGGAAGAGAACGAAAAATGTTTATCAAATAAATATTGTATATAACAAAATGTTTATCAAATGAATATTGTATATAACAAAATGTTTATCAAATGAATATTGTATACCTCTCACAAAACTAAGATATTATATAAATCATCCAGAATAAGTGGTAAACATCTATCACTTGAAGGAGAAGAGGAGCAAACCACCAAAGCGAGTAATATAAGAGAAGGCTATTATAAAGGAAAGAAAAGAAAAAAAAAGTTTATCAAATGAATATTGTATATAACAATATGTTTATCAAATGAATATTGTATACCTCTCACAAAACTAAGATATTATATAAAATCTTCCAGAATAAGTGTAAATTATCAGACACTTGAAGGAGTAGAGAGGCAGAATACCAAAGAGAGTTGATTATAAAGATGGCTATTATTATTGTGGAATGAAGAGAAAGAAAAATGTTATTTATTTACCAAATATTGTATGTAACAAGATATGTCAGAGAACATCTAACAAAACCATTTAGTATATGAATACTGTAAACCCTGATAATTCAGGATAAGTGTAAATTATTGACGAGAGAAAAACTAGTAAATTATTGTAAGAATGAAATATTGTAAACTCTATATGTAAGAAACAACTGCATAATTATATAAGGATCAATGTAAGTGTGTAATTTTAAGAATACTCAAGTAAACCAAAACAACTTGTCAACTAGTATAAAAAGGTAACAATACGGCTAATAAAAAGCATGGCCGAGAATGTCAAGTCTGAAAAGAAATAATTACCTGTGAAAAGGAAGTATGTTAGAAAGTATAAAAGAAGGAGATGTGATACAAATGAAACCTCTAATACCTTGAATATTATATTGAATATGTTATATTATTGAAAAATGAATGATATGTTATATTTTATGTGTTGTGATAGTGCAACTATTGCTATGTGCAATTTTTATTTTGTCTCAGACAGAGATGAGGATGCCTCTGATTCTGAGTATGTGTAATGAGGAACGGCGGAGAATGTATGCCACAGTGAGCCACTCTGATTCCGAACCCACTACAAATGTTAGGGAATTATATAGTAATGTATCAAGGACTATTATTAAAGAATCTGTGAGGTAAAAAATGAAAGAACCATTGAGATAATCACAAAAGTAAAGATATGTAATGAGAAAGAAAAGTGTATATAAGACAGGAAATTGTTAATTTAAGTAGTGAAATCTATTGTAATTAAATGACTTAAAATGTGAGAAAGTTGGAAAAAATACTAGTAAGCTAAGAATTATATCGCTAGCCAAGAACTCAAGCTAGTGTAACACACTAATAGTATGTTAAAGGTCAATGTAAAGAGTACAAGACAAAAAACAGTAGTAATATACTAAAAAACTGAAATGAAATGATAATTTTATCAAAAATCAAATTTTCTCTCAAATTATCAATTTTGAGGGAGGAGTATATGTAACATGACCAGATGTTACATAACCTAGACATATACCATCAGATTTAATAAATACATAACGGTAATGTAAATAGATAATATAATGATAAGAGTAGCAAAGAAGAGAGGAACCATTGAAGAAGAAAGAAGAAGAAGTGCCACAAGAAGCAGTAAACCTAAATACTGCTTGACACTACAACCATACTATAACTGACAGAAACTAATGGACAAATTAAATTCACTTTAAGCTGTCAAGCAAGTCAGTGAATAAATTAAATGAAATTTGACATGTTAATAAAAATCATTAAATAAGAATCCGAATAATGTGATATCAGCATCAGCATTTGGCTGAGAATTAATCAACTATGACTAGTAACTATTAATGCCAAGGACTAAGATTAGCTATGGCCACAATATGAGATTGAAGCTGTATTACAGTCTCAAATATGCTTATGACAAGTAAACATGTTTGTAAGAGGGAACCTTATACAAATAAGCTACCTCATCAAGGTACCGAATTGTGAACTAATAAATGTTATTAAGGCATAAATCCGATACAAACGGTATTCCTCAGCAATGCCTAAAACAAACAATCATCAGTAAGGTGATTAGTAGAAAGTACTAGAAGTGTAAATCACATACACTGAACAATCTTTATACCCAAACATAGCGATAAGCATTAGTGATATGATATACGATTAATAGTTCAATTGTTAAAATTAATAGCATGGAGCAAAATAATGTGACACAAAATGTCATAGTGAGTAAGTATAGTTAATAGCAATGTATAAGTTAAGGTTTAATCATAATATTCAGTAAATAAATATCAGGACGGATGTAATGGTGTTCGAACATAAATGTTAAAATGAAAAAACACGATGTGGAACACAAACAATATTAATAAGAGAGTGTAATCGCCGGCTTTGATTAGCAGATGACAGAGCGAAGCCAAGTACCTGAACATTGTTTATTAAAAAATGTCAGTGAAAGTGTAAATAAACCAGTGTCAAAATATATCAAATTGAAGAGGAAAAAATATCCTTTAATATGATAGTGATACGACCCCGATCGCAACTATAATAAATGCATGACAGGCGTTAGCATCATTTGCACAAATGAATAAGAAATCTGTTTATCAACACTAACAGCAACGACGGCTGTCAATCATTCTGGCGAGAGTCGGTTAAAAAACCGTTAGTGACAGTTGGAAAGACAATACGTCACTTTCGTAACGCCTGGCTAAGCCAATCAGAAAATAGCTTAATAAGTAAAACAATCGCCTAAGGCTGATCAAACCATAGGGTATATAAAGAAGGGCGGCTTATTACCGTTAGACATTTTTTACTTTCATCCGGAGCGGCAGGTGCGCTCATCTCATCAAAATTTCTACTAACTGATAGCTTCATTGTAATAGTGCATCGATGGAATCTTTTCGGCAACAACAAAAAGTAACTACAAGATATTCTACAAAGAACCAGTGCATCTAAGTGCAGTATTATTTCCTTAATTTTCTATGAGTTAACATCAACTTATATTAACATATATCTTATTTATTGTCTACCCCGTTTCATTCTACCGAGCTTATTAAGTTACTAAATTAAGCTCCACGTTGTTGGGCGTCAAATATTAAATATTTGCAATTGCACCGCGTTGTTGGCGACAAATATAAAATATCTGGGTTTATAGCTCTACGTTTTGGTGTGCCAAATATAAAATTTCACTGGATGCCCCTCGTGTTCGGGTGTCAATTGTGACTATTATTTAAAATTTATGAAAAAATGCTGGGCGCCAGAGATAATTAGGAATCTCAGGGTGTTGTTAATAACAACTTTTATGTTCAGATGCTAATTAAACAATACTATATTTACCATTTGAATACATTTAAATATATAACATATAATATCATCATCATTTCAATTTGACAGGTTAATTACTTCTCAATTGCTACTAACTTCTTATCCCTATTTAATCATTACAAGAAATTCATGAATACATTGAATATCATTTACCATTTATGAAAGCTTAATAAACACATTAAATATTATTTATCATTAATAAGCGATTAATGAACACATTAAATATTATTCATCATTAATAAGAGATTAATGAACATATGAAATATTATTTATCATTAATAAGAGATTGATGAATACATTAAATATTATTTATCATTAACAAGTTACTCTTGAAATTAGAAATCTCCTTCTTTCTCAACATAAATTAACTTTGATCAATGACATGACTTAAGATCTAACATTCAGAAATATCAAAATACCATTCAGAATTTATATTAAATATTTATACTTTGTACTCTTATTCTATGTCGTAAGATACAAAATACTCTTCAGCATCTGAACAATTCGTTGGTTCTTTTAGAATGAAATGGGTTAAACTTAGGTAGATAAATATATTACATGCAATTATTTGATTACAACATTTAATTTGATACAGTTACTTGAGTTTAATTATCCTTTTCTCCGTCTTGCTCGTTCCACACTTTACACATCACAACACAATTGATAGTACTCTGCTTTATTATTCACACACTATCGCGATAACCATTCATCTCCACATCCTCCGAAACTTTGACTTTTCATACAGTCGCGCACATAATAAATAATACTGCTTCGCTCTTGATGCCGCGCACAGGATAACTAATACTGTTTGACTGAACGAATTTGTTAGCCTATAGACTGTCTTAGCTTGCTTAATGGTGTTTAAGACATAACTTCTATCTCTCTCTAATAACAACTAGCAAAATTGCCACTAACAAACTTCCACGGACTGACTGATTCTCCGACTCTTAATTCTCGACTGCCGATTGACTAATTTACTGAGCGACTGAGTAACTAACTCCCTAAGTTCCTGCACCAGTTACTTTTATAGTTTCATCTAAACTTCCCTTACTGCCGCTACTCTTAATATTACCATCATTGGATAAATTTCGAACGTGTTGCCGGTAAGTTTGAAATTGTCCTGTAAACACTCGAAATAACTTCGTGCGTAGAGGTGACGTTTTCTTTGATTAGCGAACTCTTATAAACGCGCACTTCTTGCCGCTAAACCGTTATCTCGTTAAAAAGAGAAATCTGCTTTGAAGGCCGAAAACACCCTAAATCTAACGGTACTGCATAGTTTTTGCTGTTTTTTTGCAAACAAAGTGTTTTATATCTTTACGACTTAGAAAGTTGTACATACAATACAATTTTACACTGGCTAGGTGCTGACGTGTCGTCTCACTAACACACCTCTTACTTATATAATAACTACTCGGTACAATGCTCATCTGTATATCTACTTGCTAACATTACTAAAATTAATATCAATAGTCTACATCGAAATATGCAATTGATATAAGTGTGTTTTACTATACAACTAGCTGTAACCGGTAGTGTTACGTTACAACGTGTTGACGGACATGCGGGGGTGACAGCCTTCTCCGCCGAGCAAGCGCATGCGGACTGGAACTTTTTCGTTGTCTGTGGTACCCCTATAACAACACAGTCTCTTACAACAAATCAAATAAAAATTGTTCAATAAATGTCAACTAATATAAAACACAATTGTATTACAATTATACCACCTCACCTTGTAACCCTTTTTTTTTTTAGGAGAGGCTACGAGATATTTAGAACTAGGCAGAAGGTCAAGAAGAAGCATAAAATGTGCTGGGTCCAGTGAGACGGGACTTGCAATTAAAACTCTCTATTAGCAAACAAATAACTTTTATTTAAATTTTTTTTTTTTTTTACATAATTATAGTAAAATTTCTTGAATCATATTTTGTCTCTCTCTCTCTCTCTCTCTCTCTCTCTCTCTCTATATATATATATATATATATATATATATATATATTAAATGCAATTTAAAATTTACCATCATAATTCAACATTTAATATATCACAATTCAGGAAAAAAAATTCTTTTGATATAAAAATTCCCAAAATAGTATTGCCGACATAATATAGTAATATTTCTTAAATCCCATTTTACATATATATATATTTTGTAACGACTCCCGCTTTATCTGGTTGGCCCCCTTTGGCATCCTCTTCAACTATTTCCTTTTCCGTGTCCATAATTGCTTCAGTTTCTTCTTTATCGCCTGTTTATTGTTCCATTTCACTGTCCGTGACTACTTCTATTTCTCGTTCCTGTCCATCTTCTTCCTTCTCCGTGTCTTCTGCCCTCTTCTTTGATCTCCCTCTGGTATTATGCATTTCTTGTCTTCTCATAGTTGACGACAAAAATTAGTTTTTTCGTTATATTAACTTGCATATATCCCGAAACTTTTTCCTAATTCATGCCCTTTAAGTTGAGCGCCATCTTGTGACGTCTCTCGCTGAGCTCACCCATATAAACTCTCTTAATAGTTAAGCCCAACGTTTGTACATCATCTTGTAACGTCTTTCGCTGAGCTTAAGTCTTGAGTAATTTACGTCTATTTGTTATTTTTCAGAACGCTTGCTTAATTAAGAGTCACAGAATTTGTTATTTTTATGTTATATGCTTTCAAAATCGAGGGTGTGTGATTATGCAAAGATTTTTGAAAGTTTTCTTAAATTTTGTTTATATGAAATCAATACCGTTGTTTGACAGTAGTTAGGAGAGAGAGTGCAAAGAGAATTACTCTCTTAGTATACGATTGAGTATTTCAAATTTTTCCGCTCGTGGTACCAGCTGACTGCTACTTTTACGAACCCATTTGAGGTTAAAGTGACTCCAAATGGTACGTAATAAATTCTGGATGTCTGTTCTCCTCTCGATCTTCTTACAATCTCTAACTAACTACCATCTACTGGAAATAATATACATTTTATTATTTAAACCACAAGGCATTCCTTGAAATTATTTAACGTTTTTTATGGTCTACCAAAACATAAATGGATAATCGAATCTTACATAAAACACAGAGTTAATTCGATCTTGCTTTTACAAACATATATCATATAACAAATATTTTTATTTCAGTCTTAATAACAAGAAAGAAATAATTAATTAATTAATTACCCCAGGGTTATTTTAGAGTTCTTTGTACTTTGAGAAAGTCAGAAATGTATACAGGTCAGTACCAAGCTTTACATGAATTATTTTAAAATTTAGTATAATCTATATTATGTAGTTGATTTGTAGACCACTAGAGCGCAGATTACGTTTCTTCACCGATGACAACAAACACTAAACTTCATGGCTGCGGGAATGTTAGTAACAAAACTACGTTTTGCTGTTTTTTGGGTTAACAAAATAATAAAGTTTATGTTCACCTCTTTTCCAGAAGTATTTAAAGGGATTGTGCTGTTTCTAGTGTTATAAGTTTATAGTTGAGGTGTAATTTAGTTAAATTTTAATAGGTAACGATCTCACCAACAATGTCAAATTCCTGTAGGCTAGGCTTGAAATGGAAGGCTGATTTTTTCAAAGTTTCATCAATTTGCGGGCGTGAATTATTCTGTTCGAAGGATGTCTAAGATGTAGTGGATATCACTCATTAATTTTATTAATTTGTCACTTATTATTTCCGAATGGTATTTATAAATTTCTTAATTTTTTCTAGACATTACACTTTTTTAAACTGCTCACTTCCAATATATTTGAACAATTAATTTCAATTCTTGTTAGTTAGTTACTCTTAGTAACCAAGAATTTTTATGGTTTTTTATTGGCTAATCTAGTTACCTTTTAGTATGTAGGCTAATAATAATTATTATAATTTCATTTCTTCTTTTAGACAAAATAATCCTTTATAGATTTTATCTATAATCAAATTGAATTTATTTACGGTTTTTCTTTATATTTTTTCTTAAACTTGTCCACTGGTATTTTATATTTTAATCCCTTTTATTTTGGTTTATTTATGATTTATAATTCATTTAATGTATCCTTACTCTACACTAATTTTTACATGCCATCTTGCTAACATAGTATTATTAGGTATATTGTTATTATTTTGTACATAACCCTGGATTATCTTACATCTAAACTAAATAATTATATTAAACAAAAATATTACTCCTAGTTACAAGACCTTTGTGGCCTACACAATACAAAATTACAACAAATACAAAAAATACCAAGCTTGTCAACAGCAATATAGTCCACTGCTACAATATTGATTGTTTTTTCAGCTCCAGCACAAAATTGTGAGATGCTCTTTTTAAATGTTTGACACTTTCACAGAGTACACTATGTTCCACTTTGTACACTGCACTTTTTAGGATTATTGTTTACAGTGTTTTTAGAGTACAAAGGTTCTCATAGCTTGATACCGAATCCCCATTTGTGACTTTTAAAAATGGGTGATTACTGGTTTTAACTCTGGTGATTATGTTATCATATTTGGGCAGGGGTTATGTAATGTTACATAAAGCTCCCCCACTAGAACAGATTTATTTTTATTTACTTGTTTTAAAAATAATCGTTGAACTCTTCAATCTTCGGATTCTTTCATCATTCTTCATAATATCTCTTTATTTCTGATTGGTTATACCCCTGTTATACAATTAAATGGTAATAGGCTTAATTTCATACTCAGCTCTCTCTCTCCTGGAGGCACATTCATTAATGATTTTGAAACTCTATGAATTTACGACAAATATATAATACTCGGGTCCCTAGTTCGGGGCCAATGAAACTTATAAGTTACTTCAGACTCAAGATTTCAATATAAGTTTTTCAAGTAAATACACTCTTACCTTTGGTTGTATTTTCCAGGGTCTTACAGATGAAAATCCACTGCAGACAAGGTTATCTGGGTAGAAGTGCTTAATGATTACGCTAACTCATTTTCTACTGTCTAAAATACATACTTATTTTATTTATCGAAAATCGCACCCTTCTTTTACTTTCAACAAATGACAGTATCTTTATAAATTTTGTTTTAACCTACTATGATAATTAACATTACTAAGTACATATAAGAAAATTGAAAATGAACCAGTATATAACCACACACACACACACACTCTTTCTCTTTTTGTTAATATTTAAATAAACTCCCCTCTCTTCTGTATCCTGCATTCTGTCAGTAAACTCGTACACAAAACAAACAACAGACAAAGACAGAAAACAACAAATTCATAACACTAACATACATCAACAAACAAACAGAAAAAATTGCCCACAAATTCAAAAAAGCAGGATACAGAATCGCTTACAAAACTACTAACAAAACAGAACACACACTATCAAAACGCATGCCCAAAGCACAAAACAAATTCGATCTACCCGGTGTATATAAACTAAATTGTTCAAATTGCAATAAATTCTACATAGGCCAGACAGGACGTAGCTTCAAACAGAGATACATTGAACACACAAAAACACTCCACACCACTACAGAATCTACCTTCGCAAACCACCTCATTGAAGCAAACCACACATATAAAAACATCGAAAATAACATGAACATACTACACGTACACACAAAAGGCCGAAAACTAGACACTCTAGAACAATTAGAAATATACAAACACTCAAAAACAAATAAAAACGACATCCTAAACAAACAGACACAATTCAAATCGCACGCATTATTCGAACACATCTCACCACACACACACAGCTTCGATCTTTCGAAACACTATCTCGTCGCCAACAACAAGACGAACAGCGCTACTTACGACAGCCTCTGATGAAGCCTTCTATAGGTGAAAGCCGGTTTAGGCTGTAAGGTAAAACTTTACGTTTTTACTTATAAAAAACTTAGTGTTCCGAGTCGTCAATATTATAGTGATATTTAATCTGGTATTGTAACTCTGCTGATATTGAATTTTCATTAAATTCAATGGTTACCATCGTTTTCTGAACTCTTTCTTTCTTTGCAACATATTCTTCTACTACCATGTCTTGTAATTTTTCTAATACACCTATTTCTATCATATTTATATGTAGTCTATTACACAAATATGTTGATGATATATCATTTACTGGTGATGTAACTGACCTTTTATTTACTGGTATATTTAATTTAAATATAGGTTTAGTTAAGTTTTTTCTATAACTTTTCAAAACAGTCAATTCTCTGTAATTAACGATTGGGAGATTAAGTACATTAACCAGCCCACTCTTAATCATATCTACTTCTTCCCGTGTATTTTTCCGTTTGTTAGGACGTATTATTCCTCTTTCTTTCGTTTTCTTAATTATTTGTTTCTTTACTCCCTTAATGTTAACTTCTATGTGCATCATCTTTTCTTTGTCTCTGTGATTTTTATTTTCCGATAGCAATGCATTTTGGTCTTCCCTCATTTCTATTTCCTTCCTGCTCTCTTCTGTTTTCGGACTTACTTTAATACCTTCGGAAGTGCTGTCTAGTGTTTCATTCACCTTCTAAAAATCACTGTCCATTGTTTCCTCTAACTTTCCGAAACTTTCATCCATTTGCTTATTTGTCTCCCCCTTGTATGTATATGCTTTTTGGCTAAGTGTGTTACTGATCAGTTCAATCTTCTCATGAATTTGTTTTATATTTTTATTACTTTCTTCAAATTTGGTGTTCATATATTCCCTTTGTCCGTCAATAGTTTCTTTCAATTCGTGGTATTGTTCATTCATGGTTTGTCTGATATCTCCATTAATGGTCTCAATTTTTTCATTGAATTGTTTTACTAAACTTTCCTGAATACCGTCTATTTTCTCATTGGTTTGTTTGTTTTGTTCCTTCAAAGTTTCGTTTTGTTTCTTTGAAGTTTCCTCCTGTTTCTTAAATTGTTCTGCCATAAATTTCATTATTTCCTGCCAATTTGGTTCTTCTCTGAATCCCGCTTTATCTGGTTGGCCCCCTTTGGCATCCTCTTCAACTATTTCCTTTTCCGTATCCATAATTGCTTCAGTTTCTTCTTTATCGCCTGTTTGTTGTTCCATTTCACTGTCCGTGACTACTTCTATTTCTCGTTCCTGTCCACCTTCTTCCTTCTCCGTGTCTTCTGCCCTCTTCTTTGATCTCCCTCTGGTATTATGCATTTCTTGTCTTCTCATAGTTGCCGACAAAAATTAGTTTTTTCGTTATATTAACTTGCGTATATCCCGAAATTTCTTCCTAATTCATGCCCTTTAAGTTCAGCTCCATCTTGTGACGTCTCTCGCTGACTCACCCAAATAAACTCTCTTAATAGTTAAGCCCAACGTTTGTACATCATCTTGTAACGTCTCTCGCTGAGCTTAAGTCTTGAGTAATTTACGTCTATTTGTTATTTTTCAGAACGCTCGCTTAATTAAGAGTCACAGAATTTGTTATTTTTATGTTATATGCTTTCAAAATCGAGGGTGTGTGATTATGCAAAGATTTTTGAAAGTTTTCTTAAATTTTGTTTATATGAAATCAATACCGTTGTTTGACAGTAGTTAGGAGAGAGAGTGCAAAGAGAATTACTCTCTTAGTATACGATTGAGTATTTCAAATTTTTCCGCTCGTGGTACCAGCTGACTGCTACTTTTACGAACCCATTTGAGGTTAAAGTGACTCCAAATGGTACGTAATAAATTCTGGATATCTGTTCTCCTCTCGATCTTCTTACAATCTGTAACTAACTACCATCTACTGGAAATAATACACATTTTATTATTTAAACCACAAGGCATTCCTTGAAATTATTTAACGTTTTTTATGGTCTCCCAAAACATAAATGGATAATCGATTCTTACATAAAACACAGAGTTAATTCAATCTTGCTTTTACAAACATATATCATATAACAAATATTTTTATTTCAGTCTTAATAACAAGAAAGAAATAATTAATTAATTTCCTAGGGTTATTTTAGAGTTCTTTGTACTTTGAGAAAGTCAGAAATGTATACAGGTCAGTACCAAGCTTTACATGAATTATTTTAAAATTTAGTATAATCTATATTATGTAGTTGATTTGTTGACCACTAGAGCGCAGATTACGTTTCTTCACCGATGACAACAAACACTAAACTTCATGGCTGCGGGAATGTTAGTAACAAAACTATGTTTTGCTGTTTTTTGGGTTAACAAAATAATAAAGTTTATGTTCACCTCTTTTCCAGAAGTATTTAAAGGGATTGTGCTGTTTCTAGTGTTATAAGTTTATAGTTGAGGTGTAATTTAGTTAAATTTTAATAGGTAACGATCTCACCAACAATGTCGAATTCCAGTAGGCTAGGCTTGAAATGGAAGGCTGATTTTTTCAAAGTTTCATCAATTTGCGGGCGTGAATTATTCTGTTCGAAGGATGTCTAAGATGTAGTGGATATCACTCATTAATTTTATTAATTTGTCACTTATTATTTCCGAATGGTATTTATAAATTTCTTAATTTTTTCTAGACATTACACTTTTTAAACTGCTCACTTCCAATATATTTGAACAATTAATTTCAATTCTTGTTAGTTAGTTACTCTTAGTAACCAAGAATTTTTATGTTTTTTTATTGGCTAATCTAGATACCTTTTAGTATGTAGGCTAATAATAATTATTATAATTTCATTTCTTCTTTTTAGAAAAAATAATCCTTTATAGATTTTATATATAATCAAATTGAATTTATTTACAGTTTTTCTTTATATTTTTTCTTAAACTTGTCCACTGGTATTTTATATTTTAATCCCTTTTATTTTGGTTTATTTATGATTTATAATTCATTTAATGTATCCTTACTCTACTCTAGTTTTTACATGCCATCTTGCTAACATAGTATTATTAGGTATATTATTATTATTTTATACATAACCCTGGATTATCTTACATCTAAACTAAATAATTATATTAAACAAAAATATTACTCCTAGTTACAAGACCTTTGTGGCCTACACAATACAAAATTACAACAAATACAAAAAATACCAAGCTTGTCAACAGCAATATAGTCCATTGCTACAATATTGATTGTTTTTTCATCTCCAGCACAAAATTGTGAGATGCTCTTTTTAAATGTTTGACACTTTCACAGAGTACACTATGTTCCACTTTGTACACTGCACTTTTTAGGATTATTGTTTACAGTGTTTTTAGAGTACAAAGGTTCTCATAGCTTGATACCTAATCCCCATTTCTGACTTTTAAAAATGGGTGATTACTGGTTTTAACTCTGGTGATTATGTTATCATATTTGGGCAGGGGTTATGTAATGTTACATAAAGCTCCCCCACTAGAACAGATTTATTTTTATTTACTTGTTTTAAAAATAATCGTTGAACTCTTCAATCTTCGGATTCTTTCATCATTCTTCATAATATCTCTTTATTTCTGATTGGTCATACCCCTGTTATTCGGTTAAATGGTAATAGGCTTGATTTCATACGCAACTCTCTCTCTCCTGGAGGCACATTCATTAATGATTTAATTTCTCATGGTGGTGGTCTTTCAAACATCCCTTGATAAGGACTGGTCACACTAATCAATAAAAACTTATTTTAACACTCATATTTCTATCTACTTTTATAAATTTGCTTTCTCAATTAAGCTTCTGTCTGCTATCTTCCTTCTGTTTTCTTCCTTCATACTTCTGGAATCTAATATCAATCTTTTCAGCTATTTTATTATCCCTTAAATACAGTAGAACCTCGTTAACCCGGACGTCCGGATAACCCGGACCAGTTTTCGAAAAAAAAAAATTATGTTGTTTAGCGTAGTAAATGAAGACTTGTTTTACAGATGATAAATCGCTATTCTCAGTAGGTACATTACTCGAATTCACTTGCCAGTGGGCGAGTTCATTGCACTCACCCCACCTGCCAACCCTCTCCTTCCCCTCCCCACGCCTCGCACTTGACATCGACCTAGAAACAACATTCCTCGGTTGCGCTGCAATCTCGGTAGTGTTCGCGTGTTGTCCTAGTGTCACTGTTGAGGTACAGTATCGTTGTGCTGTTTCGTTAGCGCGTTGTTCGCGATGGTGACGAAACGTAAAAACATTGTTGTGACTATGAAAAAAAGGATGGAAGCATTGACAAGAATTGATAAGGGAGAATCGTTAAAGAACATTGCTTCTGAGTTTGGAGTAGGAACATCGACCGTATCTGATTGGAAAAAGAACAGAAAACGCATTGACAACTTTTGTTTCAAAATGATTTCTAAGGACAGTTTGGATAATCGGTGTAAAGCAAAAACTGCTAAACTAGAAACTCTGGATGAAGCATTGTTTGTCTGGTTTTGTGCTGAAAGAGAACGTGGTTTGCCGATTTCAGGACCCATCATCCAACAGAAAGCACTGAGTTTGAACAAACAGTTGCCCCATGGAGACCCGAGTTTTACAGCTAGCCAGGGGTGGTTGGACAGATGGAAAAAACGGCATGGAGTGCGTCAACTTACAATCACTGGAGAAAGCTTGTCAGGTGATGTTGAAGCGGCAGAAAAATTTAAAAAAGAGTTTGAAGACTTTATTAAAAAGGAAGAACTGACTGCGGATCAAGTTTACAATGCCGATGAATCCGGTTTATTGTACTGGATGTTGCAGAGTAAAAAGCTAGCCTCAAAATTAGGAGATTCAGCGAAAGGGTATAAAAAAGGGAAAGACCGCCTCACCATAATGGCTTGCAGTAATGCATCAGGAAAGCACAAAATTCCTCTCCTTATAATAGGGAAGTCTAAAAACCCCCGTGGATTGAAAAATGTGAAACAAGGCTCATTGCCTGTCGTTTACAGCTCACAAAAAAGTGCTTGGATGGTTAGTGACATTTTCAAACGATGGTTTTTTGAGAATTTTGTGCCGTCAGTAAAAAAATATTTGAAGAACTGTGGCCTTCCCAACAAGGTGGTTTTACTGATTGACAATGCGCCTTCGCATCCATCTGTCAATGAACTAGTCAAAGATGAATTTCAGTGAAGTTTTTACCACCTAATGTAACTTCTCTCGTTCAATCAATGGACCAAGGAGTTCTAGTAAAAATAAAAAAAGTGTACAAAAGGCAAATGCTAAGTCAACTGGTAGAGGACGAAGGAGAGCATGGTGTGGTAGAGGTGCTGAAATCTTTTATTGTAAAGACTGTTATTTATATGATTGCGGAAGCTTGGGACCAGGTTGGAAGAGAAACTTTGATAAAGTCATGGAAAAAGTGGTGGCCTGGTGTGTGTGACTTGCCAGAAAACAATACAATTGAAGAAGAAGAAAAAACAAGTGTGGAAGAAGATTTTATAGACATTTTTAAAAATATCGATGGCTGTTCCGATGTTGATGAAGAAGACATTGACAATTGGTTGCAAATTGACAATAACGGAGGTTATAAAGCGATCACAGAGGAAGAAATTATTGCATCATGCAGTGTTACAGAAAATGAAAATGAAGAGGATTCAGACAGTGTTGATGAACCAGCTGTGGTTATGACCCACGCAGAAGCAGTAGCAAACATAGATAAATTGATAGTTTATTTCGAGAGTCAAGCCGAAACATCGCCAAACGAGCTTCTAATGCTAAAGCGGATGCGAGATCGCGCTGCTCGTAAGCGATACGCAAAACTGAGGCAGCAAAAGCTCACTGCCTTTTTTACTACCGACTAGTTTGTACCTATATTGTGTACAGTGTAAATACATATGTGTTTTTAGGTGAAAGTGTGCCGATAATAATTTTTAAACTCCATTAAAAATATTTTTGGTAAGTACATGTTCTTTTTTATCATTTTTCCCTCATTCTCTGGATAACCCGGATTTTCGTTAACTCGGATCGGCCCCGGCTCCAGTTGATCCGGGTTAACGAGGTTCTACTGTATTCAATTTCCCTAACATTTTTTTCCTATTCTGTGCAGTGGTTCAGTTCGGGTGGGCACTTTTGGGTCCATTACTCCGCTGTCCATCCTTACACCTTCTGAGACCAGAGGGACGCACCGTCTGCTCAGGAAAATGATTGCTGGAACATTTCTACAGTCAATTCATTATAATAAAAAACTTAGTAGTCGATTGGCGACTAATAATAAACACTTTTAGGATTCTTCACGCTGTTGCTGTTTGCATTTAATTATATATTTCTTTTTCTTCTTGATTCCTTCTTATTTCCCAGTAACTAATTGCAGATAACATTATTGATAGGCATTATTTTAAAATCCTTTTGACTTTCCTTCTTGTCACAGATGTTCTCCGTATCATTTCTTCCTATATCATTTTCAACTCCAAGAAATTCTAAATTGTAGTTGTATTAATTATTATTATTCTTATTTTACTTTCTTATCTGAGCACATTACCATTCATTGTTTTTATTTATTTATTTATTCTTCTTTTTGTTCCCATCAAAATATTATTTTTTCTATTATTTCATTTTAAATCAGTTATTTATATATTATTTAATAATCTGTTCTTACATACTCTTGGAGTTTTGCTGTTTATTAAATCAAATTGTTGCGAAATATCTTAAGTAAGTTGTAATTACATACTTTTTGAATTTTGGGGTTTATATTTAATTAATTTTATTTGGTTCCTTCTCTCCAATGGGTTGCTTGGTCGGTTTTCAGAAAATCAGTCCCCTTTTTCTGGTTGACTATTTCTTGTTTTAACCATGGTCCATTAACTCATCTGCACTTGTCGTTCGGATTACTGCAGTGTCCATAATGATTTTTGTTCCTTGTTAAATAACTCTCTATCATCTGGTATTGTAACTCTGCTGATATTGAATTTTCATTAAATTCAATGGTTACCATCGTTTTCTGAACTCTTTATTTCTTTGTAACATATTCTTCTACTACCATGTCTTGTAATTTTTCTAATACACCTATTTCTATCATATTTATATATAGTCTAGTACACAAATATGTTGATGATATATCATTTACTGGTGATGTCACTGACCTTTTATTTACTGGTATGTTTAATTTAAATATAGATTTAGTTAAGTTTTTTCTATAACTTTTCAAAACAGTCAATTCTCTGTAATTAACGATTGGGAGATTAAGTACATTAACCAGCCCACTCTTAATCATATCTACTTCTTCCCGTGTATTTTTCCGTTTGTTAGGACGTATTATTCCTCTTTCTTTCGTTTTCTTAATTATTTGTTTCTTTACTCCCTTAATGTTAACTTCTATGTGCAGCATCTTTTCTTTGTCTCTGTGATTTTTATTTTCCGATAGCAATGCATTTTGGTCTTCCCTCATTTCTATTTCCTTCCTGCTCTCTTCTGTTTTCGGACTTACTTTAATACCTTCGGAAGTGCTGTCTAGTGTTTCATTCACCTTCTAAAAATCACTGTCCATTGTTTCCTCTAACTTTCCGAAACTTTCATCCATTTGCTTATTTGTCTCCCCCTTGTATGTATCTGCTTTTTGGCTAAGTGTGTTACTGATCAGTTCAATCTTCTCATGAATTTGTTTTATATTTTTATTACTTTCTTCAAATTTGGTGTTCATATATTCCCTTTGTCCGTCAATAGTTTCTTTCAATTCGTGGTATTGTTCATTCATGGTTTGTCTGATATCTCCATGAATGGTCTCAATTTTTTCATTGAATTGTTTTACTAAACTTTCCTGAATACCGTCTATTTTCTCATTGGTTTGTTTGTTTTGTTCCTTCAAAGTTTCGTTTTGTTTCTTTGAAGTTTCCTCCTGTTTCTTAAATTGTTCTGCCATAAATTTCATTATTTCCTGCCAATTTGGTTCTTCACTGACTCCTGCTTTATCTGGTTGGCCCCCTTTGGCGTCCTTCCTTTTCCGTGTCCATAATTGCTTCAGTTTCTTCTTTATCGCCTGTTTGTTGTTCCATTTCACTGTCCGTGACTACTTCTATTTCTCGTTCCTGTCCACCTTCTTCCTTCTCCGTGTCTTCTGCCCTCTTCTTTGATCTGCCTCTGGTATTATGCATTTCTTGTCTTCTCATAGTTGCCGACAAAAATTAGTTTTTTCGTTATATTAACGTGTGTATATCCCGAAATTTCTTCCTAATTCATGCCCTTTAAGTTGAGCGCCATCTTGTGATGTCTCTTGCTGAACTCACCCAAATAAACTCTCTTAATAGTTAAGCCCAACGTTTGTACATCATCTTGTAACGTCTCTCGCTGAGCTTAAGTCTTGAGTAATATACGTCTATTTGTTATTTTTCAGAACGCTCGCTTAATTAAGAGTCACAGAATTTGTTATTTTTATGTTATATGCTTTCAAAATCGAGGGTGTATGATTATGCAAAGATTTTCTTAAATTTTGTTTATATGAAATCAATACCGTTGTTTGACAGTAGTTAGGAGAGAGAGTGCAAAGAGAATTACTCTCTTAGTATACGATTGAGTATTTCAAATTTTTCCGCTCGTGGTACCAGGTGACTGCTACTTTTACGAACCCATTTGAGGTTAAAGTGACTCCAAATGGTACGTAATAAATTCTGGATATCTGTTCTCCTCTCGATCTTCTTACAATCTGTAACTAACTACCATCTACTGGAAATAATACACATTTTATTATTTAAACCACAAGGCATTCCTTGAAATTATTTAACGTTTTTTATGGTCTCCCAAAACATAAATGGATAATCGAATCTTACATAAAACACAGAGTTAATTCGATCTTGCTTTTACAAACATATATCATATAACAAATATTTTTATTTCAGTCTTAATAACAAGAAAGAAATAATTAATTAATTACCCCAGGGTTATTTTAGAGTTCTTTGTACTTTGAGAAAGTCAGAAATGTATACAGGTCAGTACCAAGCTTTACATGAATTATTTTAAAATTTAGTATAATCTATATTATGTAGTTGATTTGTAGACTGCTAGAGCGCAGATTATGTTTCTTCACCGATGACAACAAACACTAAACTTCATGGCTGCGGGAATGTTAGTAACAAAACTACGTTTTGCTGTTTTTTGGGTTAACAAAATAATAAAGTTTATGTTCACCTCTTTTCCAGAAGTATTTAAAGGGATTGTGCTGTTTCTAGTGTTATAAGTTTATAGTTGAGGTGTAATTTAGTTAAATTTTAATAGGTAACGATCTCACCAACAATGTCAAATTCCAGTAGGCTAGGCTTGAAATGGAAGGCTGATTTGTTCAAAGTTTCATCAATTTGCGGGAGTGAATTATTCTGTTCGAAGGATGTCTAAGATGTAGTGGATATCACTCATTAATTTTATTAATTTGTCACTTATTATTTCCGAATGGTATTTATAAATTTCTTAATTTTTTCTAGACATTACACTTTTTTAAACTGCTCACTTCCAATATATTTGAACAATTAATTTCAATTCTTGTTAGTTAGTTACTCTTAGTAACCAAGAATTTTTATGGTTTTTTATTGGCTAATCTAGATACCTTTTTGTATGTAGGCTAATAATAATTATTATAATTTCATTTCTTCTTTTTAGAAAAAATAATCCTTTATAGATTTTATCTATAATCAAATTGAATTTATTTACGGTTTTTCTTTATATTTTTTCTTAAACTTGTCCACTGGTATTTTATATTTGAATCCCTTTTATTTTAGTTTATTTATGATTTATAATTCATTCAATGTATCCTTACTCTACACTATTTTTTACATGCCATCTTGCTAACATAGTATTATTAGGTATATTATTATTAGTTTATATATAACCCTGGATTATCTTACATCAAACAAAATAATTATATTAAACAAAAATATTACTCCTAGTTACAAGACCTTTGTGGCCTACACAATACAAAATTACAACAAATACAAAAAATACCAAGCTTGTCAACAGCAATATAGTCCACTGCTACAATATTGATTGTTTTTTCATCTCCAGCACAAAATTGTGAGATGCTCTTTTTAAATGTTTGACACTTTCACTGAGTACACTATGTTCCACTTTGTACACTGCACTTTTTAGGATTATAGTTTACAGCGTTTTTAGAGTACAAAGGTTCTCATAGCTTGATACCTAATCCCCATTTCTGACTTTTAAAAATGGGTGATTACTGGTTTTAACTCTGGTTGATTATGTTATCATATTTGGGCAGGGGTTATGTAATGTTACATAAAGCTCCCCCACTAGAACAGATTTATTTTTATTTACTTGTTTTAAAAATAATCGTTGAACTCTTCAATCTTCGGATTCTTTCATCATTCTTCATAATATCTCTTTATTTCTGATTGGTTATAACCGTGTTATTCGGTTAAATGGTAATAGGCTTGATTTCATACTCAACTCTCTCTCTCCTGGAGGCACAATCATTAATGATTTAATTTCTCATGGTGGTGGTCTTTCAAACATCCCTTGATAAGGACTGGTCACACTAATAAATAAAAACTTATTTTAACACTCATATTTCTATCTACTTTTATAAATTTGCTTTCTCAATTAAGCTTCTGTCTGCTATCTTCCTTCTGTTTTCTTCCTTCATACTTCTGGAATCTAATATCAATCTTTTCAGCTATTTTATTATCCCTTAAATATTCAATTTCCCTAACATTTTTTCCCTATCCTGTGCAGTGGTTCAGTTCGGGTGGGCACTTTTGGGTCCATTACTCCGCTGTCCGTCCTTACACCTTGTGAGACCAGAGGGACGCACCGTCTGCTCAGGAAAATGATTGCTGGAACATTTCTACAGTCAATTCATTATAATAAAAAACTTACAAGTAGTCGATTGGCGACTAATAATAAACACTTTTAGGATTCTTCACTCTGTTGCTGTTTGCATTTAATTATATATTTCTTTTTCTTCTTGATTCCTTCTTATTTCCCAGTAACTAATTGCAGATAACATTATTGATAGGCATTATTTTAAAATCCTTTTGACTTTCCTTCTTGTGACAGATGTTCTCCGTATCATTTCTTCCTATATCATTTTCAACTCCAAGAAATTCTAAATTGTAGTTGTATTAATTATTATTCTTCTTCTTATTTTACTTTCTTATCTGAGCACATTACCATTAATTGTTTTTATTTATTTATTTATTCTTCTTTTTGTTCCCATCAAAATATTATTTTTTCTATTATTTCATTTTAAATCAGTTATTTATATATTATTTAATAATCTGTTCTTACATACTCTTGGAGTTTTGCTGTTTATTAAATCAAATTGTTGCAAAATATCTTAAGCAAGTTGTAATTACATACTTTTTGAATTTTGGGGTTTATCTTTAATTAATTTTATTTGGTTCCTTCTCTCCAATGGGTTGCTTGGTCGGTTTTCAGAAAATCAGTCCCCTTTTGTGGTTGACTATTTCTTGTTTTAACCATGGTCCATTAACTCATCTGCACTCGTCGTTCGGATTACTGCAGTGTCCATAATGATTTTTGTCCTTGTTAAATAACTCTCTATCATCTGGTATTGTAACTCTGCTGATATTGAATTTTCATTAAATTCAATGGTTACCATCGTTTTCTGAACTCTTTCTTTCTTTGTAACATATTCTTCTACTACCATGTCTTGTAATTTTTCTAATACACCTATTTCTATCATATTTATATATAGTCTAGTACACAAATATGTTGATGATATATCATTTACTGGTGATGTAACTGACCTTTTATTTACTGGTATATTTAATTTAAATATAGGTTTAGTTAAGTTTTTTCTATAACTTTTCAAAACAGTCAATTCTCTGTAATTAACGATTGGGAGATTAAGTACATTAACCAGCCCACTCTTAATCATATCTACTTCTTCCCGTGTATTTTTCCGTTTGTTAGGACGTATTATTCCTCTTTCTTACGTTTTCTTAATTATTTGTTTCTTTACTCCCTTAATGTTAACTTCTATGTGCATCATCTTTTCTTTGTCTCTGTGATTTTTATTTTCCGATAGCAATGCATTTTGGTCTTCCCTCATTTCTATTTCCTTCCTGCTCTCTTCTGTTTTCGGACTTACTTTAATACCTTCGGAAGTGCTGTCTAGTGTTTCATTCACCTTCTAAAAATCACTGTCCATTGTTTCCTCTAACTTTCCGAAACTTTCATCCATTTGCTTATTTGTCTCCCCCTTGTATGTATATGCTTTTTGGCTAAGTGTGTTACTGATCAGTTCAATCTTCTCATGAATTTGTTTTATATTTTTATTACTTTCTTCAAATTTGGTGTTCATATATTCCCTTTGTCCGTCAATAGTTTCTTTCAATTCGTGGTATTGTTCATTCATGGTTTGTCTGATATCTCCATTAATGGTCTCAATTTTTTCATTGAATTGTTTTACTAAACTTTCCTGAATACCGTCTATTTTCTCATTGGTTTGTTTGTTTTGTTCCTTCAAAGTTTCGTTTTGTTTCTTTGAAGTTTCCTCCTGTTTCTTAAATTGTTCTGCCATAAATTTCATTATTTCCTGCCAATTTGGTTCTTCTCTGAATCCCGCTTTATCTGGTTGGCCCCCTTTGGCATCCTCTTCAACTATTTCCTTTTCCGTGTCCATAATTGCTTCAGTTTCTTCTTTATCGCCTGTTTGTTGTTCCATTTCACTGTCCGTGACTACTTCTATTTCTCGTTCCTGTCCACCTTCTTCCTTCTCCGTGTCTTCTGCCCTCTTCTTTGATCTCCCTCTGGTATTATGCATTTCTTGTCTTCTCATAGTTGCCGACAAAAATTAGTTTTTTCGTTATATTAACTTGCGTATATCCCGAAATTTCTTCCTAATTCATGCCCTTTAAGTTCAGCTCCATCTTGTGACGTCTCTCGCTGACTCACCCAAATAAACTCTCTTAATAGTTAAGCCCAACGTTTGTACATCATCTTGTAACGTCTCTCGCTGAGCTTAAGTCTTGAGTAATTTACGTCTATTTGTTATTTTTCAGAACGCTCGCTTAATTAAGAGTCACAGAATTTGTTATTTTTATGTTATATGCTTTCAAAATCGAGGGTGTGTGATTATGCAAAGATTTTTGAAAGTTATCTTAAATTTTGTTTATATGAAATCAATACCGTTGTTTGACAGTAGTTAGGAGAGAGAGTGCAAAGAGAATTACTCTCTTAGTATACGATTGAGTATTTCAAATTTTTCCGCTCATGGTACCAGCTGACTGCTACTTTTACGAACCCATTTGAGGTTAAAGTGACTCCAAATGGTACGTAATAAATTCTGGATATCTGTTCTCCTCTCGATCTTCTTACAATCTGTAACTAACTACCATCTACTGGAAATAATACACATTTTATTATTTAAACCACAAGGCATTCCTTGAAATTATTTAACGTTTTTTATGGTCTCCCAAAACATAAATGGATAATCGATTCTTACATAAAACACAGAGTTAATTCAATCTTGCTTTTACAAACATATATCATATAACAAATATTTTTATTTCAGTCTTAATAACAAGAAAGAAATAATTAATTAATTTCCTAGGGTTATTTTAGAGTTCTTTGTACTTTGAGAAAGTCAGAAATGTATACAGGTCAGTACCAAGCTTTACATGAATTATTTTAAAATTTAGTATAATCTATATTATGTAGTTGATTTGTTGACCACTAGAGCGCAGATTACGTTTCTTCACCGATGACAACAAACACTAAACTTCATGGCTGCGGGAATGTTAGTAACAAAACTATGTTTTGCTGTTTTTTGGGTTAACAAAATAATAAAGTTTATGTTCACCTCTTTTCCAGAAGTATTTAAAGGGATTGTGCTGTTTCTAGTGTTATAAGTTTATAGTTGAGGTGTAATTTAGTTAAATTTTAATAGGTAACGATCTCACCAACAATGTCGAATTCCAGTAGGCTAGGCTTGAAATGGAAGGCTGATTTTTTCAAAGTTTCATCAATTTGCGGGCGTGAATTATTCTGTTCGAAGGATGTCTAAGATGTAGTGGATATCACTCATTAATTTTATTAATTTGTCACTTATTATTTCCGAATGTAATTTATAAATTTCTTAATTTTTTCTAGACATTACACTTTTTAAACTGCTCACTTCCAATATATTTGAACAATTAATTTCAATTCTTGTTAGTTAGTTACTCTTAGTAACCAAGAATTTTTATGTTTTTTTATTGGCTAATCTAGATACCTTTTAGTATGTAGGCTAATAATAATTATTATAATTTCATTTCTTCTTTTTAGAAAAAATAATCCTTTATAGATTTTATATATAATCAAATTGAATTTATTTACAGTTTTTCTTTATATTTTTTCTTAAACTTGTCCACTGGTATTTTATATTTTAATCCCTTTTATTTTGGTTTATTTATGATTTATAATTCATTTAATGTATCCTTACTCTACACTAGTTTTTACATGCCATCTTGCTAACATAGTATTATTAGGTATATTATTATTATTTTATACATAACCCTGGATTATCTTACATCTAAACTAAATAATTATATTAAACAAAAATATTACTCCTAGTTACAAGACCTTTGTGGCCTACACAATACAAAATTACAACAAATACAAAAAATACCAAGCTTGTCAACAGCAATATAGTCCATTGCTACAATATTGATTGTTTTTTCATCTCCAGCACAAAATTGTGAGATGCTCTTTTTAAATGTTTGACACTTTCACAGAGTACACTATGTTCCACTTTGTACACTGCACTTTTTAGGATTATTGTTTACAGTGTTTTTAGAGTACAAAGGTTCTCATAGCTTGATACCTAATCCCCATTTCTGACTTTTAAAAATGGGTGATTACTGGTTTTAACTCTGGTGATTATGTTATCATATTTGGGCAGGGGTTATGTAATGTTACATAAAGCTCCCCCACTAGAACAGATTTATTTTTATTTACTTGTTTTAAAAATAATCGTTGAACTCTTCAATCTTCGGATTCTTTCATCATTCTTCATAATATCTCTTTATTTCTGATTGGTCATACCCCTGTTATTCGGTTAAATGGTAATAGGCTTGATTTCATACGCAACTCTCTCTCTCCTGGAGGCACATTCATTAATGATTTAATTTCTCATGGTGGTGGTCTTTCAAACATCCCTTGATAAGGACTGGTCACACTAATCAATAAAAACTTATTTTAACACTCATATTTCTATCTACTTTTATAAATTTGCTTTCTCAATTAAGCTTCTGTCTGCTATCTTCCTTCTGTTTTCTTCCTTCATACTTCTGGAATCTAATATCAATCTTTTCAGCTATTTTATTATCCCTTAAATACAGTAGAACCTCGTTAACCCGGACGTCCGGATAACCCGGACGTCCGGATAACCCGGACCAGTTTTCGAAAAAAAAAAATTATGTTGTTTAGCGTAGTAAATGAAGACTTGTTTTACAGATGATAAATCGCTATTCTCAGTAGGTACATTACTCGAATTCACTTGCCAGTGGGCGAGTTCATTGCACTCACCCCACCTGCCAACCCTCTCCTTCCCCTCCCCACGCCTCGCACTTGACATCGACCTAGAAACAACATTCCTCAGTTGCGCTGCAATCTCGGTAGTGTTCGCGTGTTGTCCTAGTGTCACTGTTGAGGTACAGTATCGTTGTGCTGTTTCGTTAGCGCGTTGTTCGCGATGGCGACGAAACGTAAAAACATTGTTGTGACTATGAAAAAAAGGATGGAAGCATTGACAAGAATTGATAAGGGAGAATCGTTAAAGAACATTGCTGCTGAGTTTGGAGTAGGAACATCGACCGTATCTGATTGGAAAAAGAACAGAAAACGCATTGACAACTTTTGTTTCAAAATGATTTCTAAGGACAGTTTGGATAATCGGTGTAAAGCAAAAACTGCTAAACTAGAAACTCTGGATGAAGCATTGTTTGTCTGGTTTTGTGCTGAAAGAGAACGTGGTTTGCCGATTTCAGGACCCATCATCCAACAGAAAGCACTGAGTTTGAACAAACAGTTGCCCCATGGAGACCCGAGTTTTACAGCTAGCCAGGGGTGGTTGGACAGATGGAAAAAACGGCATGGAGTGCGTCAACTTACAATCACTGGAGAAAGCTTGTCAGGTGATGTTGAAGCGGCAGAAAAATTTAAAAAAGAGTTTGAAGACTTTATTAAAAAGGAAGAACTGACTGCGGATCAAGTTTACAATGCCGATGAATCCGGTTTATTGTACTGGATGTTGCAGAGTAAAAAGCTAGCCTCAAAATTAGGAGATTCAGCGAAAGGGTATAAAAAAGGGAAAGACCGCCTCACCATAATGGCTTGCAGTAATGCATCAGGAAAGCACAAAATTCCTCTCCTTATAATAGGGAAGTCTAAAAACCCCCGTGGATTGAAAAATGTGAAACAAGGCTCATTGCCTGTCGTTTACAGCTCACAAAAAAGTGCTTGGATGGTTAGTGACATTTTCAAACAATGGTTTTTTGAGAATTTTGTGCCGTCAGTAAAAAAATATTTGAAGAACTGTGGCCTTCCCAACAAGGTGGTTTTACTGATTGACAATGCGCCTTCGCATCCGTCTGTCAATGAACTAGTCAAAGATGAATTTCAGTGAAGTTTTTACCACCTAATGTAACTTCTCTCGTTCAATCAATGGACCAAGGAGTTCTAGTAAAAATAAAAAAAGTGTACAAAAGGCAAATGCTAAGTCAACTGGTAGAGGACGAAGGAGAGCATGGTGTGGTAGAGGTGCTGAAATCTTTTATTGTAAAGACTGTTATTTATATGATTGCGGAAGCTTGGGACCAGGTTGGAAGAGAAACTTTGATAAAGTCATGGAAAAAGTGGTGGCCTGGTGTGTGTGACTTGCCAGAAAACAATACAATTGAAGAAGAAGAAAAAACAAGTGTGGAAGAAGATTTTATAGACATTTTTAAAAATATCGATGGCTGTTCCGATGTTGATGAAGAAGACATTGACAATTGGTTGCAAATTGACAATAATGGAGGTTATAAAGCGATCACAGAGGAAGAAATTATTGCATCATGCAGTGTTACAGAAAATGAAAATGAAGAGGATTCAGACAGTGTTGATGAACCAGCTGTGGTTATGACCCACGCAGAAGCAGTAGCAAACATAGATAAATTGATAGTTTATTTCGAGAGTCAAGCCGAAACATCGCCAAACGAGCTTCTAATGCTAAAGCGGATGCGAGTTCGCACTGCTTGTAAGCGATACGCAAAACTGAGGCAGCAAAAGCTCACTGCCTTTTTTACTACCGACTAGTTTGTACCTACATTGTGTACAGTGTAAATACATATGTGTTTTTAGGTGAAAGTGTGCCGATAATAATTTTTAAACTCCATTAAAAATATTTTTGGTAAGTACATGTTCTTTTTTATCATTTTTCCCTCATTCTCTGGATAACCCGGATTTTCGTTAACTCGGATCGGCCCCGGCTCCAGTTGATCCGGGTTAACGAGGTTCTACTGTATTCAATTTCCCTAACATTTTTTTCCTATTCTGTGCAGTGGTTCAGTTCGGGTGGGCACTTTTGGGTCCATTACTCCGGTGTCCATCCTTACACCTTCTGAGACCAGAGGGACGCACCGTCTGCTCAGGAAAATGATTGCTGGTACATTTCTACAGTCAATTCATTATAATAAAAAACTTAGTAGTCGATTGGCAACTAATAATAAACACTTTTAGGATTCTTCACGCTGTTGCTGTTTGCATTTAATTATATATTTCTTTTTCTTCTTGATTCCTTCTTATTTCCCAGTAACTAATTGCAGATAACATTATTGATAGGCATTATTTTAAAATCCTTTTGACTTTCCTTCTTGTGACAGATGTTCTCCGTATCATTTCTTCCTATATCATTTTCAACTCCAAGAAATTCTAAATTGTAGTTGTATTAATTATTATTCTTCTTCTTATTTTACTTTCTTATCTGAGCACATTACCATTAATTGTTTTTATTTATTTATTTATTCTTCTTTTTGTTCCCATCAAAATATTATTTTTTCTATTATTTCATTTTAAATCAGTTATTTATATATTATTTAATAATCTGTTCTTACATACTCTTGGAGTTTTGCTGTTTATTAAATCAAATTGTTGCGAAATATCTTAAGTAAGTTGTAATTACATACTTTTTGAATTTTGGGGTTTATATTTAATTAATTTTATTTGGTTCCTTCTCTCCAATGGGTTGCTTGGTCGGTTTTCAGAAAATCAGTCCCCTTTTTCTGATTGACTATTTCTTGTTTTAACCATGGTCCATTAACTCATCTGCACTTGTCGTTCGGATTACTGCAGTGTCCATAATGATTTTTGTTCCTTGTTAAATAACTCTCTATCATCTGGTATTGTAACTCTGCTGATATTGAATTTTCATTAAATTCAATGGTTACCATCGTTTTCTGAACTCTTTATTTCTTTGTAACATATTCTTCTACTACCATGTCTTGTAATTTTTCTAATACACCTATTTCTATCATATTTATATATAGTCTAGTACACAAATATGTTGATGATATATCATTTACTGGTGATGTCACTGACCTTTTATTTACTGGTATGTTTAATTTAAATATAGATTTAGTTAAGTTTTTTCTATAACTTTTCAAAACAGTCAATTCTCTGTAATTAACGATTGGGAGATTAAGTACATTAACCAGCCCACTCTTAATCATATCTACTTCTTCCCGTGTATTTTTCCGTTTGTTAGGACGTATTATTCCTCTTTCTTTCATTTTCTTAATTATTTGTTTCTTTACTCCCTTAATGTTAACTTCTATGTGCATCATCTTTTCTTTGTCTCTGTGATTTTTATTTTCCGATAGCAATGCATTTTGGTCTTCCCTCATTTCTATTTCCTTCCTGCTCTCTTCTGTTTTCGGACTTACTTTAATACCTTCGGAAGTGCTGTCTAGTGTTTCATTCACCTTCTAAAAATCACTGTCCATTGTTTCCTCTAACTTTCCGAAACTTTCATCCATTTGCTTATTTGTCTCCCCCTTGTATGTATCTGCTTTTTGGCTAAGTGTGTTATTGATCAGTTCAATCTTCTCATGAATTTGTTTTATATTTTTATTACTTTCTTCAAATTTGGTGTTCATATATTCCCTTTGTCCGTCAATAGTTTCTTTCAATTCATGGTATTGTTCATTCATGGTTTGTCTGATATCTCCATGAATGGTCTCAATTTTTTCATTGAATTGTTTTACTAAACTTTCCTGAATACCGTCTTTTCTCATTGGTTTGTTTGTTTTGTTCCTTCAAAGTTTCGTTTTGTTTCTTTGAAGTTTCCTCCTGTTTCTTAAATTGTTCTGCCATAAATTTCATTATTTCCTGCCAATTTGGTTCTTCTCTGAATCCCGCTTTATCTGGTTGGCCCCCTTTGGCATCCTCTTCAACTATTTCCTTTTCCGTGTCCATAATTGCTTCAGTTTCTTCTTTATCGCCTGTTTGTTGTTCCATTTCACTGTCCGTGACTACTTCTATTTCTCTTTCCTGTCCACCTTCTTCCTTCTACGTGTCTTCTGCCCTCTTCTTTGATCTCCCTCTGGTATTATGCATTTCTTGTCTTCTCATAGTTGCCGACAAAAATTAGTTTTTTCGTTATATTAACTTGCGTATATCCCAAAATTTCTTCCTAATTCATGCCCTTTAAGTTGAGCACCATCTTGTGACGTCTCTCGCTGAGCTCACCCAAATAAACTCTCTTAATAGTTAAGCCCAACGTTTGTACATCATCTTGTAACGTCTCTCGCTGAGCTTAAGTCTTGAGTAATTTACGTCTATTTGTTATTTTTCAGAACGCTCGCTTAATTAAGAGTCACAGAATTTGTTATTTTTATGTCTATGCTTTCAAAATCGAGGGTGTGTGATTATGCAAAGATTTTTGAAAGATTGTCTTAAATTTTGTTTATATGAAATCAATACCGTTGTTTGACAGTAGTTAGGAGAGAGATTGCAAAGAGAATTACTCTCTTAGTATACGATTGAGTATTTCAAATTTTTCCGCTCGTGGTACCAGCTGACTGCTACTTTTACGAACCCATTTGAGGTTAAAGTGACTCCAAATGGTACGTAATAAATTCTGGATATCTGTTCTCCTCTCGATCTTCTTACAATCTGTAACTAACTACCATCTACTGGAAATAATACACATTTTATTATTTAAACCACAAGGCATTCCTTGAAATTATTTAACGTTTTTTATGGTCTCCCAAAACATAAATGGATAATCGATTCTTACATAAAACACAGAGTTAATTCGATCTTGCTTTTACAAACATATATCATATAACAAATATTTTTATTTCAGTCTTAATAACAAGAAAGAAATAATTAATTAATTTCCCAGGGTTATTTTAGAGTTCTTTGTACTTTGAGAAAGTCAGAAATGTATACAGGTCAGTACCAAGCTTTACATGAATTATTTTAAAATTTAGTATAATCTATATTATGTAGTTGATTTGTTGACCGCTAGAGCGCAGATTACGTTTCTTCACCGATGACAACAAACACTAAGCTTCATGGCTGCGGGAATGTTAGTAACAAAACTACGTTTTGCTGTTTTTTGGGTTAACAAAATAATAAAGTTTATGTTCACCTCTTTTCCAGAAGTATTTAAAGGGATTGTGCTGTTTCTAGTGTTATAAGTTTATAGTTGAGGTGTAATTTAGTTAAATTTTAATAGGTAACGATCTCACCAACAATGTCGAATTCCAGTAGGCTAGGCTTGAAATGGAAGGCTGATTTTTTCAAAGTTTCATCAATTTGCGGGCGTGAATTATTCTGTTCGAAGGATGCCTAAGATGTAGTGGATATTGTAAGGGAAACCACCTCCTTACCTTTATTAAAATTAAGTGTATTTTGTTAACTTACAAATAATTAAGAATAATAATAAATATATGATAAGCAATTATCATGGAATTTGCATAATCTATCACACATCCGGTATAACTCGTGTTCAGTTGTACTGAGTGAATTAGGCTTTTGGGTCCAAAGTTGCGTTAAGCAGAAAAGGCAGAGGTTGTTGGGGTATTGAAATGACCAGTTACACAACATGAGGTTAATGAATTCTCTTTTATTCAGTTATTTGCGCTATATGTTATTACACTGAGAGTCAGCAATAATGGTTAAAATTCAAAATGGCGGCGACGTCATTTCCGCTTTTGCCATACTTTTAGTGTTACATGCATGTATTTTTACTTTACTTGAAATAATTCTTTTAACTCTATACTGCAGTTATTTTCAAACTCCTTTTTATCTTTATGGCTTTAATGCTTACTCTTATCATTGTTCACAAACCAACGCCTCAAGATAAAGTATTTAAGGTTGGCCAACGATAACTCTCACTCGCTCACTTTCACTCCCACTCATACTGTAATTTTGCACACTGGTTAATTATTTTGAATTGAGCTCATTCTCTTATATCTTAAAATTTAGAAAAAGAATTTATAAGGGCTTTCCTGAATATGATGTGGCGTAGATTCCTCAGCAGATTCCCATGGCGGTTGGCAGGTGTTCGGCCAAACCTTTACTGTTTGTTTTTTGTCCACTGAATTTACTTAATTCTCATTTTGGTTAACCACTGACTCTACGTACTGTTAATATTACATTCTGAAAACAACTATTTCATTTTTTGTAAGTAATTACTGCATTTTTGGCAAAATCTGCCCACTGCACTAGTCGAGCGTGTATGCTCGGTGAACTGTTTTTGACGAACTGGGCGGAATCAGACGTTGTACTCTCTAACTTTCGTCTGTCCTTTGCACTGAATTTACATGGTGGTTATACTTACTTGTTAACACTATTTACTTGTGATTACATTTTGTTGATTCAAATAAAACACTTTATCTGACTATTTTAGGCCAGCAGAATTTTAACGTGTTATCGCCATGATGATGTTCTGGAGACTGAGGCCGAATCAGACGCAATTGTTGTGCAAGTAGTCGTGCATCTGACGTCATTATGCATTGTTCTTTTAGCCAACGCCCAGGTTAACACGTAATTGTTTCATGCCGTCATTGTTGATTTATGACGATCTGGCTTTGTGGACCAATGAAAAGTTCATATTATTAATTTGTTTCGCTTATACCGCCATTACACATATTAATTCCTGCTCGTACCATGATGACCTTGGCTTGTCTCCCCTCTTGTTGATCTGCGTAGTTATTAGGACTTGTGCAAAACTAACTTAGCCCTTGTTAACATTTCGGATCAGAATAAAATTTACAATAAAATATTCCTGAATCCCATAATTCTGGTAACAGGTATTTCTGTACTGGCACAAAACCCCCTCAATGAAAGGTTTGGTGTCGAGACACAAAAACTTTCATTGACTCATTGATACGTTTCTAAAAGGATCAGTTCAGATATGTTGCCACAACCCCCTGTAGTGTTAATACATAAAAAAAATTTCAATCAGTTACCCTTGGTTCTATAGTGCTGATCGTACCTGTCTGACCTTACTGGACTTCTCCGGAGAGATCCCTACACCATAAGGCCATGAGGCACTGAACGCTCCTGTTCTGAAGCTCCGGCCAGCGCAGGACTGCGGTCAAAACACCACAAAACTCTGAAACATTCAATACAAAATTTTAAAATAGTGGCCTTATTTATCCACATATCCGCAACTATGTTTCCCCTTAGATGCATTGGTTTGTGTTTTGAGGCGTTGGTTTTCTTTGTTCATAAAATTCCAAATAATACACAACAAATTCTAACAAGATTTAGACAGATAATCCTTCTACTTTTCGACACTCCTACATATTTTTATCAAATTCTCTGACTCCAGTCAATACCAACTTACTTCTCTCATCATAATGAAATATACCCTTATACTAAATACAAAACAAATTTTACTCTCAACAACAACTACTATCTCTACTCATTTATTTCAAATAACATCAGTATATTTAACTATCATGGCAGCACTTCAGAACTATTAAATTTCTTTACTCAACTTTCTTTACGTTAATTTTCTTTTATAACAGAATCATTACCATAGATTTGATAACCATCATAAAATTTAACATTATTACCGTCACTACCTCGTAATAACCTCCCAGCCTATTGTACCATCAACATAATAAAAACATAATAAAACATTGTACATTAAACATTAACATTGAACAATTCACATCTAAATAACTTGTATGAAATTTGATATGACATTATTATTTTTATCAACTCTCTATTCAACTTTGAGTTATTTAACATTCATTATATCAGATTCTATACAAAACAAAAAAAATTTCAAATTCATCATTACCTTTCATTTACCTCACCTTCCTACCATGAATTTTCCTTTTCTAACCCTTTTATCCTTATTAGTTTGGGTGACTCTCTATTATTCATTATTCTCTATCTCTTATTTTGGCATTTGTCAATCTAACCTTACTACCCCTTTTTCTCTACTAACAACCGCTTCTAACCATTAACATATTATGACACCAATATCTCTATAATAACCCCCTTCACTAATCCCATTTAAAACCTCTGGCACCGCTCATTTTTTTGTACAAGGATGTATGTTCCCTACCTGGCCATATCCATTCCTAACCATTTGCCCTCCACCAAATATCGGCAAACACTCTAACCCAAAATTGCTCCGCCTGCCACAATGCTGCATGCTGGTCCCTTGCCACGTCGCACGCTGATCACTCCTTACACCGGATCCTTACTACAAAATATCATCAACAACACTATAATTATATACCATTCACATTACTCACCTCTACATATAATCACTAACTACTGTGTCCCTAAAATATCTAACACCCTCTTTATATATTATCAGTATCTCAACTCTTATTCTCACTACCTCCCAATAACTCTATTTAACTAACTCCAATGCCCTTATTTATAATTATTACCCAAACTCTTTTACAACGTTTCACCTTAATATACCACTAGAAAATTCATCACTTATCTACTAACAACAATACCTCTCAATATCCAAATATATAATCATTTACTACCCATTATACTCTGAATCTCATAATATCATTTAAAATCATTATCAAACTTAATTATTCTTCAATATTTAAAATTCTACGATACATGTTTACATAAAAAAATACATAAAATACACAGCAACAAAAATACAAATACATTGACATTAATATACACAAAAAATATACAATCCACATTATCATCTTATCATTTACCAAAAATCAGTCATAAACAGTCCATCCTGAAAAACACTGTCCGCATAATTAAATGTTCATAACACAATAAAATATTTAACCTCCATCGTCAAATAACAATCGAATCTTAAAACTATATACATTGTGTATTATTAAATATCTTATACTAACATCATAAATACATATCCAATTCAAATGTTCATCATTATCCTCAAACTCATTTAACCTGTCATGATTGGTCATTGTCCTGTCACCTCCTGTATAATCAGTCATAATTAGGTATTTTATAAAGTCATCATTCTCATTATCTCCTACTCCTAACCTTTCCATAAACTCTTCATAATCTCTACTTATCTTAAAAATTTCTACCTCCCTCTTTCTCTCACAATATCTCTCACTTTCAAAACATCTCTTTCTTTTAAAACATCTCTCATAATACCTCTCCCAACAACACTTCTCTCTCTCAATATACCTCTCTTTATCACACCATCTCTCTCTCTTTAACCCTTCAAAACACACTATCATTCCATTATTATTATATTCTATTCCCCATAAAACCTCATTATTACTACCAACCTCCACACTATTATCTCCTATTACTATATTTTTATTTATTTTATCATCATTTCCACTACTACTTACCTTGTCATCTTTGTCCAATTCTAATTTGTCTATTACTTTCTTATTTTCTAATTCTATTTTGTCTAACCGTGTCTCTATTTTACTTAATCTTTTATCATAATGACAGCTTTGGTTCTTAATTTCTTTTTTAATGTCATTAAATTTATTATCAAATTGGTTTAATTTATTATTTAATTGACCATTCTATATTTTCATTAACTGAAAAAGATCTTCTAGTGAAACTTTATTGTTTATAATAGGCGTTGAGTTCGCTTGTGGTTCGTTTAACACCAATGATTCTGTTGCTGTGTTTTCTATATTACTACTTTCATCGTTATCTGCCATTTTTGTTGTACTGATAGTAATAAGCTTTGTCTTAATTGTTATACAATTCTCTTTATACCACACATAACCTGCATGGATAACGTCTACTGTTATGTTTATTTCTCTACCTGTCTACCTCCGCTTTTCTGCTTATTTATATAATTTTAATTTTATACAAAGTCCCTGTTCAGGCGCCATCTGTTAACTTACAAATAATTAAGAATAATAATAAATATATGATAAGCAATTATCATGGAATTTGCATAATCTATCACACATCCGGTATAACACGTGTTCAGTTGTATTGAGTGCATTAGGCTTTTGGGTCCAAAGTTGCGTTAAGCAGAAAAGGCAGAGGTTGTTGGGGTATTGAAATGACCAGTTACACAACATGAGGTTAATGAATTCTCTTTTATTCAGTTATTTGCGCTATATGTTATTACACTGAGAGTCAGCAATAATGGTTAAAATTCAAAATGGCGGCGACGTCATTTCCGCTTTTGCCATACTTTTAGTGTTACATGCATGTATTTTTACTTTACTTGAAATAATTCTTTTAACTCTATACTGCAGTTATTTTCAAACTCCTTTTTATCTTTATGGCTTTAATGCTTACTCTTATCATTGTTCACAAACCAACGCCTCAAGATAAAGTATTTAAGGTTGGCCAACGATAACTCTCACTCGCTCACTTTCACTCCCACTCATACTGTAATTTTGCACACTGGTTAATTATTTTGAATTGAGCTCATTCTCTTATATCTTAAAATTTAGAAAAAAGAATTATAAGGGCTTTCCTGAATATGATGTGGCGTAGATTCCTCAGCAGATTCCCATGGCGGTTGGCAGGTGTTCGGCCGAACATTTACTGTTTGTTTTTTGTTCACTGAATTTACTTAATTCTCATTTTGGTTAACCACTGACTCTACATACTGTTAATATTACATTCTGAAAACAACTATTTCATTTTTTGTAAGTAATTACTGCATTTTTGGCAAAATCTGCCCACTGCACTAGTCGAGCGTGTATGCTCGGTGAACTGTTTTTGACGAACTGGGCGGAATCAGACGTTGTACTCTCTAACTTTCGTCTGTCCTTTGCACTGAATTTACATGGTGGTTATAATTACTTGTTAACACTATTTACTTGTGATTACATTTTGTTGATTCAAATAAAACGCTTTAGCTGACTATTTTAGGCCAGCACATTTTTAACGTGTTATCGCCATGATGATGTTCTGGAGACTGAGGCCGAATCAGACGCAATTGTTGTGCAAGTAGTCGTGTGTCTGACGTCATTGTTGATTTATGACGATCTGGCTTTGTGGACCAATGAAAAGTTCGTATTATTAATTTGTTTCGCTTATACCGCCATTACACATATTAATTCCTGCTCGTACCATGATGACCTTGGCTTGTCTCCCCTCTTGTTGATCTGCGTAGTTATTGGGACTTGTGCAAAACTAACTTAGCCCTTGTTAACATTTCGGATCAGAATAAAATTTACAATAAAATATTCCTGAATCCCATAATTCTGGTAACAGGTATTTCTGTACTGTCACAATTTGATTTTAATTTAATGTTAAGTTAAAATTCGATTATAGCGAATCTCGTGTTACAATTTAAAAAATGAATTCTTTTTAAAATATTTGCAGCAGTTTTTTTTTTTTTTTAGTAATAATTGATAACTATTGTTTATTTAGTAAATTTTGATAATTATAGTGAATAATAAGTTAATCGCTGGTCGGTGGATGAATGTAGCCGTAGCGTTGATATTGCAGCGGAACTCCTCTTCTCGGTTAAGTGTCGTCAGAGTACGTAACGTTAAGTCTCGTCTGGACAAACAATTTATAATAATATACACTTTCACGTACCTTTTCGTGATACTGGAAGTTCTGAAGTTCACTTACCAAAAATATAAGCTGTCAAGATGCGCTTAATACCAGCTTGCTTTATCAACAAGGTTATAACACTCCTTGTTTACGATAAGGGCGTCACATGGGTTTATTTTAGGAAAATTCCCATGAAAAACCAATTAATAAAATTTAGAATTGATAAATTCACTTTAAATTTTGTTTAAATGCTTTATGTTTCACTGTAATTAAAATCGAATATAGTAGAATCTCTACTCTGAGTTATCTCCCTGTACTCAACGTTAATTATCAATTAACTATATGAAATAATTATGATCCAGGTTTATGCTGAATAAAATCTGGTTTTATTTTACCCTTTGAAAATAAAATCAACAATTAAAGTGAAAATAAAATCAACAATTAAAGTACAATTGATACATTAATATAAATCTGAAATTACTTGGTCCGTTTACAATACGGTCTAGCTCAGTTAGAACAATAAACTCTTATACCTATTAACAATTTGACTTTTTAATTATATACTATACCTCACGGGTAGGCTCTTTGAAATACAAAAAAGAACTATCCTATGCCTTGACAGACGTTAATGACAATAATTAATAACTTGGCCTCTTTTTTTAAAACTCGTAACTATTTTTCATGTGAGCGTTTGTTACGCTGACTTATTTACTAACATATATTTTTAACCCTTAGTACTAATACAAAATCTTACATTGGATTGACAAATCCGCTAAGTAAATTGAAACTGTGTATACGATTGAAAGTTTAGTTGTTCTTGCGTCAGTACAGCTTTATGGTAAATAATGATCAGTGCAAGCAGATAAATAAAATGAATTGTCACAGTGTTACCTTTTTTTATTTTAATCAAATAGATTAAAATTTTTTTAAAAACACTCCAGTGATCGGATTATAATGACCACTGGTTAATTACACTTCACACGAACTATGAAGGGAGAGTTGGCCCTCTTATAACAAAATCTGGGTTATGTTAAATACTGATTAAAAAACTCTTTCTCGTTCTAAAATCACGCACAAATTAAAATATCACTTTACTTTCGAAGCACTTCCTTGTAGTAAATTGCAGTATCGTTGAATGTCTTGAAGAAAATTTTAAACGGTTTACTATTGTTGTACTAATTTCAGTTATTAAAAAATATTGCGAGGACGAGCGACAACTGTCTCGCTCGATGTGATGACAAAAAGTGTGTAACGAATTCTCTCCGTTTTTGATTATATACCCCTCGCTTCATAGGGCTTAGGCGGTAAGATCGTTTAATAATAGGCGGTAAGATCGTTTAATAATCTCTCTTCTGATTGGTTCTGATAACCGTTACAAAATGATGTATTGTTTTTTAACCGCCGTCCGGCGAACGTCGTTGATAACTGTCGTTGTTGTTGGTTTTACCCAACCAACTTCTCACTTTTTAACAATAAATGATGCTATCGCGCACTACGCACTTATTATAGTTTCGATCGCGAGGTTATTACCATCAAATTAAAGTTTAGTTTATGGGCTTCAATTTGATGTGGCTTAACACAGGTTTTAACCTCGTTTGCTTTGACAATGCTCATAAGAATGTTTTGAAACATGGTTTCTCACTGTCGTCTGCTAGCGATGCATAATGCGAGCATTCCCTCATCTTTTGACATTTAGTGTTTCACATTGCGTTTTCTTTACAACGACTTTGTTTGAACACTAACACATCTGTGATCATACTTAATAGCTATTTATAACTGGTCAATATTAAATCTTAACATAATTAAGGGGATACATTATTATCGAAAATCCTTATTTCTAATTACATTTCGTTTGGCCTACTCAATTTAACGTTATCCATTAATAACTGAGTGGTGTTATTTCACATTATCTTTAGTTATATTGATTGTTCAGTAAATTTTATGTTCACTAGGAGTCCTTTTTCCTCATTAATTTACTGACAAACGTTTGTTTAGACATGGTCTAGACATGTTTTTTAGCATATGTTCATGCTTTAATAATTGTTACTAGTTACATTTTATATAATAAGGAAGTTATTCATCCATATGAGGTTTCCTTTTATAAGTATTCTTACTCACTAATATTACGTCTGGGTTTGTAATGCTTAGTTTTAATTTACATTGTGGCCATAGCTAATCTAGTCATAGGCTTTGTCATTTACTGGTCATGGTTCATTTACTTGCAGTCAACATGCTGTTACAGATATTACATTATTTTCATCATTATTTAATTGGTTTATCTGACACATGACATTACATTCATGTCATTGACTGGCTTGTTTGACAGCTTATAGTGAACTTGGCATGTCCATTAGTTAGAGTCAGTCATAGTATTTGTTGTAGTGTCATGCAGTGTATTCCTCACTGCTTCTTGGGATCCTTCTTCTTCTTTCTTCTTTGTTGGTCCTTCTCTTCTTTGCTACTTTCATCATAAATTATTCACTCTTATTATTTCAGTGTACTTATTTACCCTTCTGGTGAATGTCTAGGTTATGTAACATTTTGTGGTGTTACATATACTCCCCTCTCAAAATTGATAATTTGAGAGAAATTTTACATTTAAAGAAATTATCATTTTAGTTTGGTTTTATTATACTATTACTGCTTCTTTTCTGCACTGAGTTTAATAGTTTGTTGGTGTGCTGTACTAGATTGGTTCTTGGCAAGTATCATTTTTTAGCTTACTAGTATCTTTCAAGTTTCTTACATTCTTAGTCATTTAGTTATAACATGTTTTATTTCTTAAACTAACAATTTCCTGTTTTACAATAATACATTTTTCTTTATCATTAAACACATCTTGATTCTCGTGATAAACTCTATTGTTCTTTCATTTTTACCTCACAGTGTCTGATTTATAATCCTTGACATATTACTATTTAATTCCCTAACATTAGTAATGGGTTCGGAATCAGAGGGGCTCTATTTGGCTTCCATACTCCGCCGTTCCTCATCTACACATCCTCAGAATCAGAGGAATCCTCATCTCTGTCTGGGACAATAAAAAATTGCACGTAGCAACAGTTGCACTATCACAACACATAAAATATAACATATCATTCATTTTTTCAATAATATAAGAATATGATGTCTTATTCAACATAACATTCAAGGTATTAGAGGTTTCTCATTGTTATCACTTTTCATGCTTTATCATTTTAGCTACTACACTTCTCTTCACAGGTCATTATTTTATCTCTAACTTGACATATTGGCTATGTTATTTATTAGCCTTGTTGTTATTTTTCTATACTAGTTTGTAAGTTGTTTTGTTTATCTTAATATTCTTAAATTACACACTTAGATTTATCACTATATAATTATGCAATTGGTCTTTAAATTCTTCGTGAGTTCACAATACTTCACTCTTAACATTGTTTGTATATAGGGTTCTTTAACATTTGGTTCTTTATCATCCTGGATTACCAGGGTTTACAATATTCACATAATAAACATTTTTGTTAGATACAATTTGATATACATTTTTGGTATACACAACTAGATATTTTTCTTATCGTTCAGTTAACATTCTTGTTCTTTAATAATAGTAGTAGTATTATAAACATATTAGTTATACATAAATAGACATTCTTCTTTTTTATTCAATATGATAATCATTCTCGTTCATCATTCACTTAATATGATAAACAGTCTTGGTATATGCTATATGATACACATTGTTCTTTTTTATTTAATATTCTTTCTCATTCCTTGTCTATTCCCTCTCTTTTCATTATGCGACACTTTGTTGTTTTCTTCTCTACTCCTTCAAATGTTAGATTTTTTTAACATTTATTCTGGACGTTTAATTTCATTTATTGAAATTAATCATTTGAAGAGTCAGAGTAACATTATATTATTATTTTGACATACATTTTTGTTAGATACGATATATAATAATCATTCTTATTATACTCAATACACAATAAACATTTTTGCTAATAATAAATAGACATTTCTCTAAATATCACTATAATATTGACGACTCGGAACACTAAGTTTTTTGTAAGTAAAAACGTAAAGTTTTACCTTACAGCCTAAACCGGCTTTCACCTATAGAAGGCTTCATCAGAGGCTGTCGTTAGTAGCGCTGCTCGTCTTGTTGTTGGTGATGAGATAGTGTTTCGAAAGATTGAAGCTGTGTGTGTGTGGTGAGATGTGTTCGAATAATGCGTGCGATTTGAATTGTGTCTGTTCGTTTAGGATGTCGTTTTTATTTGTTTTTGTGTGTTTGTATATTTCTAATTGTTCTAGAGTGTCTAGTTTTCGGCCTTTTGTGTGTACGTGTAGTATGTTCATGTTATTGTCGATGTTTTTATATGTGTGGTTTGCTTCAATGAGGTGGTTTGCGAAGGTAGATTCTGTAGTGGTGTGGAGTGCTTTCGTGTGTTCAATGTATCTCTGTTTGAAGCTACGTCCTGTCTGGCCTATGTAGAATTTACTGCAATTTGAACAATTTAGTTTATATACACCGGGTAGATCGAATTTGTTTTGTGCTTTGGGCATGCGTTTTGATAGTGTGTGTTCTGTTTTGTTAGTAGTTTTGTAAGCGATTCTGTATCCTGCTTTTTTGAATTTGTGGGCAATTTTTTCTGTTTGTTTGTTGATGTAGGTTAGTGTTATGAATTTGTTGTTTTCTGTCTTTGTCTGTTGTTTGTTTTGTGTTTTGTGTAGGAGTTTACTGACTATTGTTCTGTCATAACCGTTAGATTCTGCTAGATATTTTATCGTGTTTAGTTGGTCTTTGTAGTCTATTTCATCTAAGGGGATGTTGTTAAGTCTATGTATCATGGTTCTAAAAGCAGCTAGTTTGTATTGTATTGGGTGATTGGAGGTGTTGTGTATTAGTGTGTCAGTTGTAGTTGGTTTTCTGTGTATACTGAATTTGTGCCTGTGTTTTAGTTTTGTGATGGAGAGGTCTAAGAAGTTTATGGTATTGTTGTGTTCGTATTCGGCAGTGAAGGTTATGTTTTTATGTATTTTGTTTATGTGCGTTAGTAACTGTTCACATTGTCTTTTGTTTCCCCTGTATAGTATTAGAATGTCATCAACGTATCTGTGCCAATATAGTATTTTATGTGAGTGTCTGTCATTGTTTGTGAGTATTTTTGTTTTTTCTAAGTGTTGGAGGAAGACTTCTGCTAGAATGCTGGATATGGGGGAGCCCATGGGTAGGCCATCGTTCTGTGTGTAGTATTTATTGTTATAAGTAAAGTAGTTTTGTTTTGTGATAATGTTCAGAGTTTCTGTTATTTCATTGATGAGTTTGTCTGGTGTGTTGTTCTGTTTGAGTTTGTTTTGTAGGATGGTGATTGTTTCAGAGATGGGGATGTTTGTGTACAGGTTTTTAATGTCAAAGGAGGCTAATGTGGCGTTAAGGGGGATGTGTATGTCTTTTATTTTTGTTACTAGGTCAGTGTTGTTTTTTACTGCAATGTTGTTGTTTATTTGTGTGTGTTGTCTAATAATTTTGTCTAGATATTTTGCCAGTTTGTGTGCAGGGGCATTACGGTAGTTGATAATGGGGCGGATCGGAATGTCTTCTTTATGGATTTTGGGAAGCGCTTGGAGTGTAGGTGCTGATGGTCGGATTTGTTTCATGTAGGGCTTTTGTTTATGTGTCATAATGTGTTTGGCTTTGTTGACTATTTGTTTTACTGAGTTTTGGTATCTGTCGGTGGGGTCGTGTTTTAGTTCTGTGATGTTGTTCTGTTCTATGAAGTCTTGTACTTTTTTGTGTAGGTTGTCTGTGGGGATAATTACAGTCATGTTGCCTTTGTCAGCTTTTACAAATGTGATGTTGTGTTTGTGTGCCTTTTCCCTCAGTTTGATGGCTGTGTGTATTTCTGAGTTGTGGTTGTTGTTGTCTGGTGTCTTATGTACTCCTATTGTGTTGTTTATCACCCATTTGTTTGTGTACTGTGTATTGTGTACACCTCCAATCACCCAATACAACACAAACTAGCTGCTTTTAGAACCATGATACATAGACTTAACAACATCCCCTTAGATGAAATAGACTACAAAGACGAACTAAACACGATAAAATATCTAGCAGAATCTAACGGTTATGACAGAACAATAGTCAGTAAACTCCTACACAAAACACAAAACAAACAACAGACAAAGACAGAAAACAACAAATTCATAACACTAACATACATCAACAAACAAACAGAAAAAATTGCCCACAAATTCAAAAAAGCAGGATACAGAATCGCTTACAAAACTACTAACAAAACAGAACACACACTATCAAAACGCATGCCCAAAGCACAAAACAAATTCGATCTACCCGGTGTATATAAACTAAATTGTTCAAATTGCAGTAAATTCTACATAGGCCAGACAGGACGTAGCTTCAAACAGAGATACATTGAACACACGAAAGCACTCCACACCACTACAGAATCTACCTTCGCAAACCACCTCATTGAAGCAAACCACACATATAAAAACATCGACAATAACATGAACATACTACACGTACACACAAAAGGCCGAAAACTAGACACTCTAGAACAATTAGAAATATACAAACACACAAAAACAAATAAAAACGACATCCTAAACGAACAGACACAATTCAAATCGCACGCATTAATCGAACACATCTCACCACACGCACACAGCTTCAATCTTTCGAAACACTATCTCGTCGCCAACAACAAGACGAGCAGCGCTACTAACGACAGCCTCTGATGAAGCCTTCTATAGGTGAAAGCCGGTTTAGGCTGTAAGGTAAAACTTTACGTTTTTACTTATAAAAAACTTAGTGTTCCGAGTCGTCAATATTATAGTGATATTTAGTTAAGTAACGGACACGTCATGGACAACGAAATCCAAGACATTTCTCCTTGTTATACAATATGATAAACATTTTTATTTATCACTTAATTAATTATTCCCATTCCTTGTTTAATCCATCTCCTTTCAATATTCGACATTTTGTTGTTTTTCTTCTCTACTCCTTCAAAGGTTTGATTGTTAACCTTTATTCTGGATGTTTAATTTAATTTATTGAAATTAATCCTTTGAAGAGTCAGAGTAACATTATATTATTATTTAACAAACATGTCGTTAGATACAATATATAATAATCATTCTTATTATACTCAATACACAATAAACATTTTTGCTATTTATAAATAGACATTTCTCTTTATTATACAATATGATAAACATTTTTATTTATCACTTAATTAATTATTCCCATTCCTTGTTTAATCCATCTCCTTTCAATATTCGACATTTTGTTGTTTTTCTTCTCTACTCCTTCAAAGGTTTGATTGTTAACCTTTATTCTGGATGTTTTAATTTCATTTATTGAAAGTAACATTGCATTATTATTTTGACATACATTTTTGTTAGATACAATATATAATAATCATTCTTATTATACTCAATACACAATAAACATTTTTGCTATTTATAAATAGACATTTCTCTTTATTATACAATATGATAAACATCTTTATTTATCACTTAATTAATTATTCCCATTCCTTGTTTAATCCATCTCCTTTCAATATTCGACATTTTGTTGTTTTTCTTCTATACTCCTTCAAAGGTTTGATTGTTAACCTTTATTCTGGGGATGTTTTAATTTCATTTATTGAAATTAATCCTTTGAAGAGTCAGCGTAACATTGTATTATTATTTAACAAACATTTCGTTAGATACAATATATAATAATCATTTTGGTTTTATACAATATAATAAACATTTTTATTTATCATTTAATATGATAAACTTTGTTCTTATTTATGATATAATAGATATTTTTGGTATATATAACTACTAGCAAAATACCCGTGCTTCGCTACGGAGTTTCACGTTGTACGTAATTGTACAATTATTGCTCGCTTAATAGTATAGGATTAGATAGATTGTACAAATTCTCAACTCTTAGTTTGTCTATTTACATTCATAGCAACAGCTATTTATTATTTATTTCGAGAAAATCGTTAGAGCCGTTTCCGAGAAAAAAAGGACATACATTTATTCATTAATTGAACTTCGAAATTTTCTCGACTATAAAAACCTGCAAACAACGAAGTTTTTTCAATTTAAAACAATGATCAAAAACTCAGGACTAAATGTATTCGGGGTTTCCAGTAAACTGAGATGTCAACCACTTCATTTACCAAGTATGCAATTCCCGCTATAAATTTCAGTATTTGGTTTTTTGCCCCTTAGGAGTGAAAGTTTTTAAAACCGTTTCTTAGTGAGCACCTAAGACCTATGATGAAGCTATGTTCAAAGTTTCATTGATATCCATTCAGTGGTTTCAGAGATATCGTGATCAGTCAGTGGTATTTGGCTTATATAGATATCTATATCTAGCCAATTTACCCAGCGTTGCTCGGGTTCATAATTTATTCATAGGCTCATAGGCACCTATTCTTGTTCTAATGTTATATTACTTGTATATTGTATAATCTTCCTTATATTGTTACGTTCGCATTCTCACTGGAGGAATACTCTGTAGCGCACCTGTTTAAGAACATGTCATAAACTGTATTCTTATATCTGGAGAAGAATTCTGTTGCGCGTGATGCTCCTGCTCGATTTCTAACTCTGGGAGAGGGCGAACAGCTAAATTAGTTTTCAATAAAATGTCTACAGTACTTGCACGCGCTGCGTATTTACTGTCTTTTATAATTCATTGTGTTAATGTTGAAATAAGGCATTTGTTAAATTAGTGTCTCCTAAACTTATTCTAACAATACAATACCTCTATAGATTTCAGCTTATCAATTTTTAAATTCAAACTGAAGCAAGTGCATTTATATTGTCTGAACACTATGATCTGAATACATTCGCTATAAAAACTTTGTTTTTTGTACTCGCTTATAACTTCCTTCGATCTTAACTTATCCACTTTTAAATTCAAACTGAAACAACTCTAAATTCACACACTATTAAGACGTTTCTTAAGATGCATATACTACCTTTGATATCATAACCTATATCTTTATTTATAAGAACCGTGAACTCTGGCCCCACCGTCTTTCGCGGGATCCGACCTAAGATTCCCCGGGTTCCGTGGATGAAGTCCGGGGAAGGCGAAGGCCTGTCGGACGACTCCCGCGCTATTTCCTACGCGGGAGACTTCCACCGATGCTATGGTAACAAGAATCTATTCTATTGGGTTGCCATAGTAACCAGATCTAATAGTTGTTTAAGACCCAAAGGACCCCCCAGAGGATCGTATCAAAAAAAAACACCTGTCCTATGTTGGTTCTCCCGTTGCGTAAAATATTTGTGCCAAGTTTGGTTGAAATAGGTCCAGTGGTTTAGGAGGAGATGTGGAAGACCCCAAAGGGCCCCCAAAGGACCCCATCGAAGAAAACACATATCCTATGTTGGTTCTCCCGCTGCGTAAAATATTTGTCCCAAGTTTGGTTGAAATCGGTCCAGTGGTTTAGGAGGAGATGTGAAAGACCCCAAAGAACCCCCCAAAGGACCCCATCGAAAAAACACCTATCCTATGTTGGTTCTCCCATCGCATAAAATATTTGTGCCAAGTTTGGTTGAAATCGGTCCAGTGGTTTAGGAGGAGATGTGGAACATACATACATAGATACAATGGGGGGGGGGTTTGCCCCTTAGGAGTGAAAGTTTTTAAAACCGTTTCTTAGTGAGCACCTAAGACCTATGATGAAGCTATGTTCAAAGTTTCATTGATATCCAATCAGTAGTTTTTGCTCTACGTTGATTCTATGTCAGTCAGTCAGGCAAACTCCCCCCTTTTTCCCCCTTTAAAGGTCGAATTTCCAAAAATTCCTTCTTAGCGGATACCTACATCACATAAGGAACCTACATGCCAAATTTCAAGTTTCTAGGTGTTATAGTTTCGGAGATTTCGTGATGAATCAGTCAGTGAGTCAGTGGTATTTCTCTTTTATATATATAGATAATGTACATTTTTCTTTATGATACAATATTATAAACATTCTTGTTATATGCAATTAGATATTTTCAATACATTTAATATGATAAATATTTTTCTTTATCACTTATTTAACATTTTCATGGTAGATACCTTTAGTATATATACCATAATAAACAATCTTGTTATAATCACAGTATGATAAAATAATTCACTCTTATATTATAATAAGTTCATTCAATAGTCTATATATGGGGTTCTTTTGTGCCTCACCATTCTATTGGGTTCATTATGGGTCAATTACGTTTTCATAGATCCATCTTCGATAGCTGTTTATAGGACAACATATATTATGATATTTAACATCTTACAATACATTTTATAATAAATTTCCTTATACATAATACGCTTTTATATTCTTTAAATAATTTTACATAGGTCGGATTGTTTTTTATTCTCTTTAACTTTTGGTAGCTTCTCTCGGTTATCTTTGATGTCTGTCCCTTTTCTTCAGTGGCTGATGGTTTCTAATGTTTAGCCATGGTAACTCGTATTGGGCGTGTTTGTCGTTTGGATCATTTTCATGTTCGGACTTCTTTCTGCCCCTGTCGCGTACCTCACTATCATTCGGCTCTTCCATTTTACTGCGATCAAATCTTCAGCTACCTTATGTCCTTTCGTTTTCTTCTCCTCATTATCTTTGTTGCCCAGGTGTCTGGTGTTCTCCTGGTTTTTGTTATTACCTGTCTTCTGGCTGGAGTTCTCCGTCGACTGGTTCTTTTCCTTCCGCAATTTTCTGATTGCTTGGGCGTATCCCTCAATGATCTGGTCCATCTGTTTCTGGTAATTTTCCTTCTTCTTGTGAAGCATCTTTCTTCTAGGAGTATTCACTTTAAATACCTCATTGTTTATAACCTTCTCCGTCATAACATAGTCACTGGCATGTAACATTGTCTTAATCGTTCCGTCATCTGGATTATTAATGAAATAGTTTAATGGTCGGTTATTCATTAAGGAATCAATTGACCTTGTCTGGTGTATTTCACTTGTTGGTATATTTAATTTAATTGTATTCTTATTTAAGTTTTTACCCACGGTTTTATGGTGATTTACTTTTAATATTTTTATGAAGTCCTGTTCATACTTCTTACCGTTGATTCTTGCTCTATGACGAATAATTGGGTTGTCCACGAAGTTAATTAATCCACTCCTAGTCATCTCTAATATTTCCTTTGTAATCCTTGTCTTCTTAGGGCATATTATTCCTTTTATTTTTGTCTCTTTCTCTCCTGTTTTCTTAATTATCTTGTTCTTTACATTTTTAATGATGGCTTCTTTATGCTGAATATTCTCTTCATTCCTGTGGTGTGTATCCTCAGGCACCAATGCTTTCGAGTCTTCTTTATTCTCGGTTTGTTTACCAGTGTCTTCGGATTGTAGACTTAATTCTTCCATGGTTTCATCATTTGGTACTTCTTCTATCGCCGGTTTGTCCTCGTCTTTCATTTCTTCCCTCCACTTCTCGTTATTTTCAATACATGACTCGATATTTTTATTTAATTCCTTGTACTGTTTATTTATTATTTCCTCCATCTTCTTGCTGATATCATCTAATTTTGTATTAAAATCTTCTTTCAATGCTCTGTTGTTGTCGTCTAATTTATTATTTAATGCGTCCATGGACTTATTGGTATCATCTATTTTCTTATTCAAATCTTCCTTCAATGACTCGATGTTCTTATTTAATAATTCATTGTCTTTCTTTGAATTTTCATGAAATTATTATTAACTTGTCCGAATTGCTCCATCATCATTCTCATCATGCTATCCCATCTTGTCTCTTCGGTCGGTTTGTCGGGTTGGTTGCCGACCATTACTTCCACTTCCGGTTCCGCAGGAGGCGTTCCTTCTGGTCGGGTTTCCACATCATTATTCGTCGCGACTTCCATTTCGGATATTTGTTGCGTCTCTTGTATCTCTGTATTTATTTCTGTATCTGTTTGTATATCTTCTCCTCGGCTGGCCTTGTATCTAGTGTCGTGTCTGTGTGTATGTGGCATGATTGTTCTCTTGTATTTGCCGGGCTTAATTTTAATATTAAAAATTTATCGGTTTAATATTTTTCAAGCCTCACGTTGCTGGTCGCCAATTTGTAAGGCAACCCGATCCTTAACGTTATTAAAATTAAGTGTATTTGATTTTAATTTAATGTTGAGTTAAAATTCGATTATAGTGAATCTCGTGTTACAATTTAAAAAATGAATTCTTTTTAAAATATTTGCAGCAATTTTTTTTTTTTTTTTAGTAATAATTGATAACTATTGTTTATTTAGTAAATTTTGATAATTATAGTGAATAATAAGTTAATCGCTGGTCGGTGGATGAATGTAGCCGTAGCGTTGATCTTGCAGCGGAACTCCTCTTCTCGGTTAAGTGTCGTCAGAGTACGTAACGTTAAGTCTCGTCTGGACAAACAATTTATAATAATATACACTTTCACGTACCTGTTCGTGATACTGGAAGTTCTGAAGTTCACTTACCAAAAATATAAGCTGTCAAGATGCGCTTAATACCAGCTTGCTTTATCAACAAGGTTATAACACTCCTTGTTTACGATAAGGGCGCCACATGGGTTTATTTTAGGAAAATTCCCATGAAAAACCAATTAATAAAATTTAGAATTGATAAATTCACTTTAAATTTTGTTTAAATGCTTTATGTTTAACTGTAATTAAAATCGAATATAGTAGAATCTCTACTCCGAGTTATCTCCCTGTACTCAACGTTAATTATCAATTAACTATATGAAATAATTATGATCCAGGTTTATGCTGAATAAAATCTGGGTTTATTTTACCCTTTGAAAATAAAATCAACAATTAAAGTACAATTGATACATTAATATAAATCTGAAATTACTTGGTCCGTTTACAATACGGTCTAGCTCAGTTAGAACAATAAACTCTTATACCTATTAACAATTTGACTTTTTAATTATATACTATACCTCACGGGTAGGCTCTTTGAAATACAAAAAAGAACTATCCTATGCCTTGACAGACGTAAATGACAATAATTAATAACTTGGCCTCTTTTTTTAAAACTCGTAACTATTTTTCATGTGAGCGTTTGTTACGCCGACTTATTTACTAACATATATTTTTAACCCTTAGTACTAATACAAAATCTTACATTGGATTGACAAATCCGCTAAATAAATTGAAACTGTGTATACGATTGAAAGTTTAGTTGTTCTTGCGTCAGTACAGCTTTGTGGTAAATAATGATCAGTGCAAGCAGATAAATAAAATGAATTGTCACAGTGTTACCTTTTTTTATTTTAATCAAATAGATTAAAATTTTTAAAAAACACTCCAGTGATCGGATTATAATGACCACTGGTTAATTACACTTCACACGAACTATGAACGGAGAGTTGGCCCTCTTATAACAAAATCTGGGTTATGTTAAATACTGATTAAAAAACTCTCTTTCTCGTTCTAAAATCACGCACAAATTAAAATATCACTTTACTTTCGAAGCACTTCCTTGTAGTAAATTGCAGTATCGTTGAATGTCTTGAAGAAAATTTTAAACGGTTTACTATTGTTGTACTAATTTCAGTTATTAAAAAATATTGCGAGGACGAGCGACAACTGTCTCGCTCGATGTGATGACAAAAAGTGTGTAACGAATTCTCTCCGTTTTTGATTATATACCCCCTCGCTTCATAGGGCTTAGGCGGTAAGATCGTTTAATAATAGGCGGTAAGATCGTTTAATAATCTCTCTTCTGATTGGTTCTGATAACCGTTACAAAATGATGTATTGTTTTTTAACCGCCGTCCGGCGAACGTCGTTGATAACTGTCGTTGTTGTTGGTTTTACCCAACCAATTTCTCACTTTTTAACAATAAATGATGCTATCGCGCACTATGCACTTATTATAGTTTCGATCGCGAGGTTATTACCATCAAATTAAAGTTTAGTTTATGGGCTTCAATTTGATGTGGCTTAACACAGGTTTTAACCTCGTTTGCTTTGACAATGCTCATAAAGAATGTTTAGTAACATGGTTTCTCACTGTCGTCTGCTAGCGATGCATAATGCGAGCATTCCCTATCTTTTGACATTTAGTGTTTCACATTGCGTTTTCTTTACAACGACTTTGTTTGAACACTAACACATCTGTGATCATACTTAATAGCTATTTATAACTGTACAATATTAAATCTTAACATAATTAAGGCGATACATTATTATCGAAAATCCTTATTTCTAATTACATTTTGTTTGGCCTACTCAATTTAACGTTATCCATTAATAACTGAGTGGTGTTATTTCACATTATCTTTAGTTATATTGATTGTTCAGTAAATTTTATGTTCACTAGGAGTCCTTTTTCCTCATTAATTTACTGACAAACGTTTGTTTAGACATGGTCTAGACATGTTTTTTAGCATATGTTCATGCTTTAATAATTGTTACTAGTTACATTTTATATAATAAGGAAGTTATTCATCCATATGAGGTTTCCTTTTATAAGTATTCTTACTCACTAATATTACGTCTGGGTTTGTAATGCTTAGTTTTAATTTACATTGTGGCCATAGCTAATCTAGTCATAGGCTTTGTCATTTACTGGTCATGGTTCATTTACTTGCAGTCAACATGCTGTTACAGATATTACATTATTTTCATCATTATTTAATTGGTTTATCTGACACATGACATTACATTCATGTCATTGACTGGCTTGTTTGACAGCTTATAGTGAACTTGGCATGTCCATTAGTTAGAGTCAGTCATAGTATTTGTTGTAGTGTCATGCAGTGTATTCCTCACTGCTTCTTGGGATCCTTCTTCTTCTTTCTTCTTTGTTGGTCCTTCTCTTCTTTGCTACTTTCATCATAAATTATTCACTCTTATTATTTCAGTGTACTTATTTACCCTTCTGGTGAATGTCTAGGTTATGTAACATTTTGTGGTGTTACAATATCACTCATTAATTTTATTAATTTGTCACTTATTATTTCCGAATGGTATTTATAAATTTCTTAATTTTTTCTAGACATTACACTTTTTTAAACTGCTCACTTCCAATATATTTGAACAATTAATTTCAATTCTTGTTAGTTAGTTACTCTTAGTAACCAAGAATTTTTATGGTTTTTTATTGGCTAATCTAGATACCTTTTAGTATGTAGGCTAATAATAATTATTATAATTTCATTTCTTCTTTTTAGAAAAAATAATCCTTTATAGATTTTATCTATAATCAAATTGAATTTATTTACGGTTTTTCTTTATATTTTTTCTTAAACTTGTCCACTGGTATTTTATATTTTAATCCCTTTTATTTTGGTTTATTTATGATTTATAATTCATTTAATGTATCCTTACTCTACACTATTTTTTACATGCCATCTTGCTAACATAGTATTATTAGGTAATTATTATTATTTTATACATAACCCTGGATTATCTTACATCTAAACAAAATAATTATATTAAACAAAAATATTACTCCTAGTTACAAGACCTTTGTGGCCTACACAATACAAAATTACAACAAATACAAAAATTACCAAGCTTGTCAACAGCAATATAGTCCACTGCTACAATATTGATTGTTTTTTCATGTCCAGCACAAAATTGTGAGATGCTCTTTTTAAATGTTTGACACTTTCACCGAGTACACTATGTTCCACTTTGTACACTGCACTTTTTAGGATTATTGTTTACAGTGTTTTTAGAGTACAAAGGTTCTCATAGCTTGATACCTAATCCCCATCTCTGACTTTTAAAAATGGGTGATTACTGGTTTTAACTCTGGTGATTATGTTACCATATTTGGGCAGGGGTTATGTAATGTTACATAAAGCTCCCCCACTAGAACAGATTTATTTTTATTTACTTGTTTTAAAAATAATCGTTGAACTCTTCAATCTTCGGATTCTTTCATCATTCTTCATAATATCTCTTTATTTCTGATTGGTTATACCCCTGTTATTCGGTTAAATGGTAATAGGCTTGATTTCATACTCAACTCTCTCTCTCTCCTGGAGGCACATTCATTAATGATTTAATTTCTCATGGTGGTGGTCTTTCAAACATCCCTTGATAAGGACTGGGCACACTAATCAATAAAAACTTATTTTAACACTCATATTTCTATCTACTTTTATAAATTTGCTTTCTCAATTAAGCTTCTGTCTGCTATCTTCCTTCTGTTTTCTTCCTTCATACTTCTGGAATCTAATATCAATCTTTTCAGCTATTTTATTATCCCTTAAATATTCAATTTCCCTAACATTTTTTCCCTATCCTGTGCAGTGGTTCAGTTCGGGTGGGCGCTTTTGGGTCCATTACTCTGCTGTCCATCCTTACACCTTCTGAGACCAGAGGGACGCACTGTCTGCTCAGGAAAATGATTGCTGGAACATTTCTACAGTCAATTCATTATAATAAAAAACTTACAAGTAGTCGATTGGCGACTAATAATAAACACTTTTAGGATTCTTCACGCTGTTGCTGTTTGCATTTAATTATTTATTTCTTTTTCTTCTTGATTCCTTCTTATTTCCCAGTAACTAATTGCAGATAACATTATTGATAGGCATTATTTTAAAATCCTTTTGACTTTCCTTCTTGTGACAGATGTTCTCCGTATCATTTCTTCCTATATCATTTTCAACTCCAAGAAATTCTAAATTGTAGTTGTATTAATTATTATTATTCTTCTTATTTTACTTTCTTATCTGAGCACATTACCATTCATTGTTTTTATTTATTTATTTATTCTTCTTTTTGTTCCCATCAAAATATTATTTTTTCTATTATTTCATTTTAAATCAGTTATTTATATATTATTTAATAATCTGTTCTTACATACTCTTGGAGTTTTGCTGTTTATTAAATCAAATTGTTGCGAAATATCTTAAGTAAGTTGTAATTACATACTTTTTGAATTTTGGGGTTTATCTTTAATTAATTTTATTTGGTTCCTTCTCTCCAATGGGTTGCTTGGTCGGTTTTCAGAAAATCAGTCCCCTTTTTCTGGTTGACTATTTCTTGTTTTAACCATGGTCCATTAACTCAACCGCACTTGTCGTTCGGATTACTGCAGTGTCCATAATGATTTTTGTCCTTGTTAAATAACTCTCTATCATCTGGTATTGTAACTCTGCTGATATTGAATTTTCATTAAATTCAATGGTTACCATCGTTTTCTGAACTCTTTCTTTCTTTGTAACATATTCTTCTACTACCATGTCTTGTAATTTTTCTAATACACCTATTTCTATCATATTTATATGTAGTCTATTACACAAATATGTTGATGATATATCATTTACTGGTGATGTCACTGAGCTTTTATTTACTGGTATATTTAATTTAAATATAGATTTAGTTAAGTTTTTTCTATAACTTTTCAAAACAGTCAATTCTCTGTAATTAACGATTGGGAGATTAAGTACATTAACCAGCCCACTCTTAATCATATCTACTTCTTCCCGTGTATTTTTCCGTTTGTTAGGACGTATTATTCCTCTTTCTTTCGTTTTCTTAATTATTTCATTCATTCAATATTATTATAATGACCAATTTTAAACCAATTCAAAATTTAAATGAGCTCAGAATAAAATAAATTGTACCAGAGAATGAATGAGAGAGAGAGAGAGTGAGAGAGAGAGAGAGAGAGAGAGAGAGAGAGAGAGAGAGAGAGAGAGAGAGAGAGAGAGAGAGAGAGAGTGAGAGAGAGTGACCTAAATCTTTTAAGTGCTGGGTTATGCAGGTATTATACTATGTTTATTATGTTTACAATGTTTATTTCTTATTAATGTTTACAAAGAAATGGACTACGCCCCGAGGCATAGTAACGTGCGTGTTTGGCACATAGTTCAATAGAATCATTTCATATGTACTTAGAGTCTTTTTGATAATAAAAGTTAATGTCATTGGTAAAAAAATTCAAGTACGAGTGAGTTATTTCAGGTATATTTCGCAATTACTGGTTCGTCTACACGAATACTGGACCGAAAGGTAAGCCTAATATCTATGTTGTTGCACAATCTGGCAACACGGTGCCCGATAATTATTCAATGTTAGTAAATTAGTTAATTTTATGTGACACAAGGTTTGTATTATCACATTTGGCTCCCGAAATAACAGGGACTCTACATAAAACGTAATTTTATGTGGAGTAATACCTACCAGGAAAGCGAAATAATTACCTGAAGTAATTGCGAAAGTACGCAAACACGTGAGTACAATAGGGTCAGATTTCTAGGTTATAAACATATATGTTTTAGCAAGATAAAATAGCAAAAATGAGTACTAATGACAATATAACATTAGAAATCAGTACAACTGATGTAGCTTTGACTAGTGAGATGGATGTTCAACCAACCCAAATTAGTCAGATTGACGAGCCTGATGCGCTTGCATCTGTTGTATCTGTAGAGGCAGAGAAAGTCACTACATCCATTTCAACTAGGTCAGAAAATAAACCAGATGAGATTAATGCAATGATGCAATTATTGTTAAAGTTAGACAAAAAGATGGATGTTCAAAAAAGTGAAATTACTGAAATAAAAAATGAAATTACAACACAAAATGTTCAAATTAAAAGTGATTTCAATGAGAAGTTTGACGAAATAAAGAGAGAAATTAAAAGCCAAAATTATCACTTTGATGAGAGAATTAACACTATAGAAACACGTTGTGATAACATCCAGAAAAACACATTAGAAATTGAACTAGAGAATTTTAGCCATGAAAACAGGGTGATACATCCCATGCGTTTTTTAAATCAGACACGGGATTACAATTATTTTAGTAGTAGTAGTTGGGAAGTGAAATTCAATAAAATATTCAAATGTTTCAAGGGCAATTCAGTAATATGGGCTGAGGCTCATAGGTTAGAATGGGATTGCTATGACACTTTTGAGAAAGCATTCAAGGGTAAATATTGGACGGAAGAAGAGCAGGAGACTTTAAGAAGCCGCATTATGGGAGCGGGTAATTTCATGGGACGTAACCCTAATAACAATAACATTACCATGTACGTAATCAAACTTTACAACGAGGCAAAATATTTAGAGCCGCCCATACCATTTAAGTCATTCGTTAGATATGTGAGTAAGCACTTACCAAGAGAGGTGCAGGTTACTCTCATGACCAAGGAAATAGAGAATTTAGATGAGCTTGAAAAAGTATTAGATATACTACAAAGCATCAATGACCGCGAAATGGGTAGACGACCCATTCAACAAAATATGCCTAGTCATAACATTGAGTTTAATCGGCCAAAGCCTTATTACAGTAATAATGGTAATAAATTTAATTATCGTACTGATTTACAGCAACCAGGCGATTGGAGTTGTTCTAGTTGCAGGAAGGGAAATCGTGCACACCTGCAACACTGTTACCAATGCAAAACGCCCAGAAATGAACCAAGGAGTAACAACCCAAAGCAGTTCATACCTACGAACAGAGGAGCACCGAGTACCCGAGGAACACCACATCATAACCAGGGACCAACAAGGGGACACCAGGTACCCACCACCAGTAATAACAGGCCACAGCCGGAAAACTAAAGTTGACAGTGGTAAATAGGACCCGACCACTGTTCAGGGAAGCACATGAGGTCCGACCATTAGAGGACGTACAATCGAACGTAATAACAACTGATATCGTTGCTGACTTGTTGGAGGAGGAGAGCAACACAACATTGGAGGTGAGAGCTGGACTCACGGAAATCCAGGTAACAATAGAAAATAGGAAATTTAAAACACTTGTTGATACAGGAAGTGAAATTTCAGTAATAGCCGAGAACATTTTAAGTGAGTTAAAAGAATTTAAAAAGAATATTCCAGTATTACCCGTAGCAGGGGTTACAGTAATAGGAGTCACGGGGGTATGTAGCAAAAGGGTGACAAAACAGATACATTTAAGTTTCTCAATTGGAGATATGAATTTTGATAATACATTTTTGGTAGTCAAGGGGTTAAGTTTAGACATCATTTTGGGAAATGATTTTTTACAAAGAAATAAAGCTGTAATAAATTTTAAAGAGAAGGTGTTAGAGTTAGATGGGGGTGATCGGTCTGTTAAGATTAATTTTGAAAATGTGATAAATAAAGTTAGAACAACTGGTATGAAATTGTTACAGAAACGAGTAGTTGAGAATAACTTAGATACTAAAATAAATTTTTGTAGAGAGGGTGAGTATTTTGAAGATGTTGATAATGAAATGAGCAATATTAATAATGCAATATAGGAGATAAGGGCGGATGAATTCTGTAGTGGGGGTGAGGTGATAAGGAGTGGCCAACGTATAGCGTTATGGCAGGTAATAGAGCAGTTTAAGAGAGTGTTTGCCGATATTCCAGGAAGGGCAAAAAATTATGAATGTATGTTACAGATTAAGGAACACACACCATTCATGCAGCGGAGCTATCCAGTGCCTTACTCTAAAAGACGAGCGGTGCAAGAGGAGTTGGATAAGATGATGGAAGGTGGAATCATCGAGAGGTCAGTATCTCACTACTCAAATCCATTAGTGGTGGTAATTAAAAAGGACGGAGGAGTAAGATTGTGTTTAGATGCAAGGAAGATAAATCAGATCATCATACCAGACCGAGAATCACCGGAATCCATTAACGAAATATTTCAAAAGTTTAGTGGAGTGAAGTTCATGACATCATTGGATCTGACGGCCGGATATTGGCAAGTGCCATTAGCAGAGGTAAGTAGGCCATACACAGCATTTTTATTTAATGGGAAAAATTATCAGTTCAACCGACTACCATTTGGGCTAAATACCAGCGTAGCTAGTTTCATTAAATGTTTGGATAGAATTTTGAGACCAAAAGATTTAGATTTTCTCACAGTATATGTGGACGACATTTTGATAGCGTCACGGACATTTGAAGACCATTTAGAACATTTAAAGTATGTGTTAGAAAAATTAGAAGCGGGAGGATTAACCGTAAATTGGGACAAGTCCAAATTTTTACAAACAAAGATTAATTTTCTAGGATTCATTATTACAGCAGAAGGAATTTCCGCCAACCTGGACAAGGTCGAATCTATTATGCGCTTCCCTGAACCACAAAACATCAAACAACTTCAGAGTTTTCTTGGGCTGTGCAACTTTTATAGGAAATTTCAAAGGAACTACGCACACATCACCGCAAAGTTAAGTGCGGTTTTGCAGAAGAACAGGCAATGGAAGTGGGGAGACGTGGAGCCTTTGAAGAAATAAAACGAAAATTTAGTAATATGATTATGATGAACCATCCGGATTTTGATAAAATGTTTTATTTGCAGACGGACGCCAGCAATGTAGCAGTAGGCGCGGAGCTGTATCAGGAGGATGAGGAGAGGGAACATCTAACCATTGCGTTCGCCAGCCGATCATTATTGCCTGCAGAAAAGAATTATACCACAACGGAGAAAGAATTGCTCAGTATTGTGTTCGCAGTCAGCAAATTTAGGACTTACATCTTGGGCAACAAAACAATTATTCGAACCGATCATAAAGCTTTGTCATTCCTCAACACTTGTAAACTTGCTCACAGTCGATTAACCAGGTGGGTACTTGTTTTGCAGGAGTACAACTTCGAGTGGGAGTATATTAAAGGAACCGAGAATAAGGTACCTGACACTCTTTCCAGAGTAGATTGCGAGAATAATAAAACAGGTAGGGATTTAAAAGAAATTGAAATTTTCCAGATCAGCAGAGAAGACAGAATCTTTGGAGAGTTGAAGGATATCAAAACCATGCAGAGAGCAGATGGTAAGTCTGGGAAAATAATACACAGTTTAGAGACGGAGTTGGATGACTCGGAGTACAATCAATATTTTCAAATCTATAAAGGGTTGTTGTTTAAGAAGGTAGTAGGGGGTGAGCGTGACTGGAGATTAGTGGTGCCAGCAGTGTTGGAAGAGAAGATTATTTGGGATTGTCATATAAGATATGGTCATTTTGGGGCTAAAAAGTGTGTGAATGTTTTAAAAGAATCGTGTATTTTCAGGAATATGGAAAGGCGAGTGAGACAGCTGCTGAGGAGTTGTGATTTGTGTCAAAAGTCGAAGGTGGTAAACTACAGAGTAGAAGGTGAGTTAAATTATATTAAGGTAGAAAGACCTTTTGATTTAGTTGCTGTGGATTTGTTTGGACCATTGCCGAAGGGTAGAGGCGGAGTAGTTTATATATTTATATTGCTTGACACTTTCTCAAAATATGTAAAATTGTATAGCGTGAAAAGAGCTACCAGTAAGGTATTGAGCGGAAAGGTGACGAAAGATTATATGATTAACGTGGGTAAGCCAAAGGTAATTTTATCAGACCATGGGCAGCAGTTCATCAGTGGAAGATGGCGCCAGACCTTAGGATGGGAAGGCATCCTCACGAAGCATACGGCTGTGTATCATCCCCAGTCCAACCAGGCTGAGTGTGTAATGAGAGAAATAGGCAGGATCTTCAGAGCCTATTGTCACGCTAAACACAGCGAATGGCCATTGTATGTAAGAAAGGTAGAAACTTGGCTAAACAGTACCACCCACGAGTCCACCGGCTATACACCCCATGATTTGGTAAGAGGAACACGCCCCCCAAGAATTTTGGAACAACTGTTCGACTATCCACCTGAGAGCAGGACAACTGATATAAACATTAAAATCCGGTTGGCTAACGAAAACTTAATCAGCAAGGGTGAACAGAGAAAACGTAGACACGACGCAAGAGGTAAGTGGGTTAAGTATAATATAGGACAAATGGTATTAGTAAAAAGGCATGACTTATCGAGTGCGCAAGACAAAGAAATTAAGAAGTTCTTTCTCTTATATGAAGGACCGTATGAGGTAGTAGAGATTAAAATGCAAAATTCTTATGTGTTGCAGAACAACATAACTGGAGAGATAGTAGGAACACACAATGCTACAAATTTAAAATTGTACTGGTCATCTTAGGTATCTCTATTAATATTATTGTTTTATATAGCGAGTGTATGAGTATTAATTTGGTATATTATTGTTTTTCAGAAGGGACTCTCCCCCATTTTCGGGCGATCACAGACTCACCACCTCTGATCGTGGATTTTGGAATTCTGGAGGCGGACCATGGTTGGCGGAACTGACATATGGAGGTGAAAGCAACGATGGTCTTACTCCACAAAATTGGCTGCAAGTAGAAATTTTTAATCTTATTGTTGAACAGGGAGGGGGACCCCTAATTCGTGGGATTTATAAAAAAAAAATCGGATTGGCATTTTTCCCACGAATATTGATTTTATTCTAGAAATTATAGAATAGAACTTGGAATTTTTGTGACTTAATATTTTAACTCATTATGGAGTTATATTTTTTGTATAACCTAGGTATATAAGATGATCCATTGTTATCCTATAGTGAAAAGGTCTTAGTGTTAGAAAAGTGAAAATTGGGACTTGGAAAGTGTCTACAAATTTAATTATGTAACTTAAAGAAAGAATTAACATTTTTGAGATGATATTCGAATTTTGAAATCAAGTTTAAATTTTATATTGAAGTAAAGGTTAAAAGGACATAGTGCTACTATGGTGATATACTGAGACTGCTTTATGAACAGTGATAATATGATTATTATGTTTATAATATGTGGTAGTCTTATAATGGATTTATGTGTATAACCTGTTAGTTGTAGGGTAGTTCCAGTGGGACTACATCAGACACCTGTGTCATATTAATGCGATTCCCCATATTTTGGGCGATTACTGTCTTACCAACACTAATCGTGGTTCTGGACGACAACCAGCTGTGGCCAGCAATTGTAACCCTGACCATGGTTGGTTGCCTATAAAATTGGTTAAAATTTTGAAATTTATTGGGAGGTTCAGGGGAATCTAAGATTCTTTGTTTGCATAGGCTACTTCACCTCTGTTGGGGTGGTAGACCTTAGGGGCATATTATAAGAGTAAAAGTAGGGGTACATACCCTGAAGGTTTTATAAAGCTGAAGCAAGGATGGGAGAGAGAGAGAAAAGAAAAAAGTGCTCACTCCTTCTGCCTCAGTCCTTGTGGAGGCAACTGAACGCAACAGTTCAGGGGGGGGAAATAGTGTGTGTGGAGGAGAAAGAGGGGTAAATATTATTGACAGCGCCAGTTATTAACTGTTAATAATAATAATAATAATATTAATTTCAATAAGATTTTATTAATTATTTTTTTCTATAATTTGTTTTTCTCCATGTTTGAGTAATATTTGGGAGATTTATATGGGGATTTCCATGTTTCTTTTATAATTAAATTAAATTCTTTTTCATATAAATATTTGTTTCTTTTATAATTACATTAATTATGAAACAGAAAGAGTTAATTATTATCGATGGGAATCGAAACAATTTGTATAATTCAGGGTAGTCCATGAAGAGAATGGCAATTCTATATAATTCTTGTATTTTACATTTTTTATATTTAGTTCAAGCAAACCCAGTGCTTATTAACACAAACCAGCACATAGCTAAGGGGAACCAGATCAGTTAAGGATAGAGTAATATACCAAGCCACTATTTTGATATTTTAATTTATTGTTTCAGTGTTTGGTGATGTTATGACGGCGGTCCTGAGCTGGCCAGCACGTCAGAGCAGGAGCGTTACGCGCCTGATTGGCCTTATGGTGTTGGGATCTCGAAGGAGAAGTCCAGTAAGGTCATGCAGGTTCTGTCATCGTCATCAGACCACGGGTGAGTTATTGATTTTCTTTTATATAAATTGTAAGGGGGTTGTGGCGACCTATCCTGGCTGATCCCTTTAGGAAGTACGAATGGGTCAATGAAAGTTTTTATGCTTCGGCACAAAATCTTTCATTGAGGGGGTTTTGTGATGGTACAATTCTGGTACAATACTAAATTTATAAAAACATGGTACAAAAGACCATAATTATTGTATTTCCTTAAATTTTAACAATTATTTGGTAATAATTATTTAAATATTTCATAATCCCTGTAAAGTTTTGGTGAGTGGACTATATAACTATTTTATAAAACGCAGATGTGAATTGACAGGATTTCGATCGCTTTTATTGTGAAACAGCAAACACAGCAAAAAACGTATGTCACATACAGAGATAACGTGACGAGCCCTGATGACGTCAGTGGAAGGAATGCACATTTTCTGTAAACAAGTCGAAGCTGTAAACAAAGAACAAAAGCCTGATGACGTAGTTTTTGCCCCACCTACGCAATGCTTAACAAAGACTCTGTGTCATTTCCTTCTGGATTGTGAACGCAGCCGGCCGGCAAGAGGTTCACCAAGTGTGAATTTTAACTTTTACACCACCAAAAGTGGTTAAATAACTATTTAAAATATCAGAAATGTTTGGGGCGGTAAGGACTTGAACAGGTGTCATCAGCCGATGGATCGTCGAAAACTGCGTGCGTATAGAATCTGCCCAAAGTGTTTCGTGGGTAGACACGACGGTGTGGGCCCGAAATCGATGTAAAGAAGGAACAGATTGTGCACGATCGACGAATCTTAGCAGTGCGGTGAGACCTGTCCAATATAATTTGGTGAGAACGTTCCAATATTCTTTTTATTATTTCAAGTAAATCAACATCATTGTGTAATAATGACCAATTCAAAATTCATTCAATATTATTATAATGACCAATTTTAAACCAATTCAAAATTTAAATGAGCTCAGAATAAAATAAATTGTACCAGAGAATGAATGAGAGAGAGAGGGAGAGAGAGAGAGAGAGAGAGAGAGAGAGAGAGAGAGAGAGAGAGAGAGAGAGAGAGAGAGAGAGAGTGTGACCTAAATCTTTTAAGTGCTGGGTTGTGCAGGTATTATACTATGTTTATTTCTTATTAATGTTTACAAAATTAATTGGACTACGCCCCGAGGCATAGTAACGTGCGTGTTTGGCACATAGTTCAATAGAATCATTTCATATGTACTTAGAGTCTTTTTGATAATAAAAGGTAATGTCATTGGTAAAAAAATACAAGTACGAGTGAGTTATTTCAGGTATATTTCGCAATTACTGGTTCGTCTACACGAATACTGGACCAAAAGGTAAGCCTAATATCTATGTTGTTGCACAATCTGGCAACACGGCACCCGATAATTATTCAATGTTAGTAAATTAGTTAATTTTATGTGACACAAGGTTTGTATTATCACAGTTTCTTTACTCCCTTAATGTTAACTTCTATGTGCGTCATCTTTTCTTTGTCTCTGTGATTTTTTTTTCCGATAGCAATGCATTTTGGTCTTCCCTCATTTCTATTTCCTTCCTGCTCTCTTCTGTTTTTGGAATTACTTTATTTTCGAAGCATATGTTTTCGAAGCATACCTTCGGAAGTGCTGTCTAGTGTTTCATTCACCTTCTAAAAATCACTGTCCATTGTTTCCTCTAACTTTCCGAAACTTTCATCCATTTGCTTATTTGTCTCCCTCTTGTATGTATCTGCTTTTTGGCTAAGTGTGTTACTGATCAGTTCAATCTTCTTATGAATTTGTTTTATATTTTTATTACTTTCTTCAAATTTGGTGTTCATATATTCCCTTTGTCCGTCAATAGTTTCTTTCAATTCGTGGTATTGTTCATTCATGGTTTGTCTGATATCTCCATGAATGGTCTCAATTTTTTTATTGAATTGTTTTACTAAACTTTCCAGAATACCGTCTATTTTCTCATTGGTTTGTTTGTTTTGTTCCTTCAAAGTTTCGTTTTGTTTCTTTGAAGTTTCCTCCTGTTTCTTAAATTGTTCTGCCATAAATTTCATTATTTCCTGCCAATTGGTTCTTCTCTGACTCCCGCTTTATCTGGTTGGCCCCCTTTGGCATCCTCTTCAACTATTTCCTTTTCCGTGTCCATAATTGCTTCAGTTTCTTCTTTATTGCCTGTTTGTTGTTCCATTTCACTGTCTGTGACTACTTCTATTTCTCGTTCCTGTCCACCTTCTTCCTTCTCCATGTCTTCTGCCCTCTTCTTTGATCTGCCTCTGGTATTATGCATTTCTTGTCTTCTCATAGTTGCCGACAAAAATTAGTTTTTTCATTATATTAACTTGCGTATATCCCGAAATTTCTTCCTAATTCATGCCCTTTAAGTTGAGCACCATCTTGTGACGTCTCTCGCTGAACTCACCCAAATAAACTCTCTTAATAGTTAAGCCCAACGTTTGTACATCATCTTGTAACATCTCTTGCTGAGCTTAAGTCTTGAGTAATTTACGTCTATTTGTTATTTTTCAGAACGCTCGCTTAATTAAGAGTCACAGAATTTGTTATTTTTATGTTATATGCTTTCAAAATCGAGGGTGTATGATTATGCAAAGATTTTCTTAAATTTTGTTTATATGAAATCAATACCGTTGTTTGACAGTAGTTAGGAGAGAGAGTGCAAAGAGAATTACTCTCTTAGTATACGATTGAGTATTTCAAAATTTTCCGCTCGTGGTACCAGCTGACTGCTACTTTTACGAACCCATTTGAGGTTAAAGTGACTCCAAATGGTACGTAATAAATTCTGGATATCTGTTTTCCTCTCGATCTTCTTACAATCTGTAACTGGAAATAATACACATTTTATTATTTAAACCACAAGGCATTCCTTGAAATTATTTAACGTTTTTTATGGTCTCCCAAAACATAAATGGATAATTGAATCTTACATAAAACACAGAGTTAATTCGATCTTGCTTTTACAAACATATATCATATAACAAATATTTTTATTTCAGTCTTAATAACAAGAAAGAAATAATTAATTAATTACCCCAGGGTTATTTTAGAGTTCTTTGTACTTTGAGAAAGTCAGAAATGTATACAGGTCAGTACCAAGCTTTACATGAATTATTTTAAAATTTAGTATAATCTATATTATGTAGTTGATTTGTAGACCGCTAGAGCGCAGATTATGTTTCTTCACCGATGACAACAAACGCTAAACTTCATGGCTGCGGGAATGTTAGTAACAAAACTACGTTTTGCTGTTTTTTGGGTTAACAAAATAATAAAGTTTATGTTCACCTCTTTTCCAGAAGTATTTAAAGGGATTGTGCTGTTTCTAGTGTTATAAGTTTATAGTTGAGGTGTAATTTAGTTAAATTTTAATAGGTAACGATCTCACCAACAATGTCGAATTCCAGTAGGCTAGGCTTGAAATGGAAGGCTGATTTTTTCAAAGTTTCATCAATTTGCGGGCGTGAATTATTCTGTTCGAAGGATGTCTAAGATGTAGTGGATATCACTCATTAATTTTATTAATTTGTCACTTATTATTTCCGAATGGTATTTATAAATTTCTTAATTTTTTCTAGACATTACACTTTTTTAAACTGCTCACTTCCAATATATTTGAACAATTAATTTTAATTCTTGTTAGTTAGTTACTCTTAGTAACCAAGAATTTTTATGGTTTTTTATTGGCTAATCTAGATACCTTTTAGTATGTAGGCTAATAATAATTATTATAATTTCATTTCTTCTTTTTAGAAAAAATAATCCTTTATAGATTTTATCTATAATCAAATTGAATTTATTTACGGTTTTTCTTTATATTTTTTCTTAAACTTGTCCACTGGTATTTTATATTTTAATCCCTTTTATTTTGGTTTATTTATGATTTATAATTCATTTAATGTATCCTTACTCTACACTATTTTTTACATGCCATCTTGCTAACATAGTATTATTAGGTATATTATTATTATTTTATACATAACCATGGATTATCTTACATCTAAACAAAATAATTATATTAAACAAAAATATTACTCCTAGTTACAAGACCTTTGTGGCCTACACAATACAAAATTACAACAAATACAAAAAATACCAAGCTTGTCAACAGCAATATAGTCCACTGCTACAATATTGATTGTTTTTTCATCTCCAGCACAAAATTGTGAGATGCTCTTTTTAAATGTTTGACACTTTCACCGAGTACACTATGTTCCACTTTGTACACTGCACTTTTTAGGATTATAGTTTACAGTGTTTTTACAGTACAAAGGTTCTCATAGCTTGATACCTAATCCCCATTTCTGACTTTTAAAAATGGGTGATTACTGGTTTTAACTCTGGTGATTATGTTACCATATTTGGGCAGGGGTTATGTAATGTTACATAAAGCTCCCCCACTAGAACAGATTTATTTTTATTTACTTGTTTTAAAAATAATCGTTGAACTCTTCAATCTTCGGATTCTTTCATCATTCTTCATAATATCTCTTTATTTCTGATTGGTTATACCCCTGTTATTCGGTTAAATGGTAATAGGCTTGATTTCATACTCAACTCTCTCTCTCTCCTGGAGGCACATTCATTAATTATTTAATTTCTCATGGTGGTGGTCTTTCAAACATCCCTTGATAAGGACTGGTCACACTAATCAATAAAAACTTATTTTAACACTCATATTTCTATCTACTTTTATAAATTTGCTTTCTCAATTAAGCTTCTGTCTGCTATCTTCCTTCTGTTTTCTTCCTTCATACTTCTGGAATCTAATATCAATCTTTTCAGCTATTTTATTATCCCTTAAATATTCAATTTCCCTAACATTTTTTCCCTATCCTGTGCAGTGGTTCAGTTCGGGTGGGCACTTTTGGGTCCATTACCCCGCTGTCCATCCTTACACCTTGTGAGACCAGAGGGACGCACCGTCTGCTCAGGAAAATGATTGCTGGAACATTTCTACAGTCAATTCATTATAATAAAAAACTTACAAGTAGTCGATTGGCGACTAATAATAAACACTTTTAGGATTCTTCACACTGTTGCTGTTTGCATTTAATTATATATTTCTTTTTCTTCTTGATTCCTTCTTATTTCCCAGTAACTAATTGCAGATAACATTATTGATAGGCATTATTTTAAAATCCTTTTGACTTTCCTTCTTGTGACAGATGTTCTCCGTATCATTTCTTCCTATATCATTTTCAACTCCAAGAAATTCTAAATTGTAGTTGTATTAATTATTATTATTCTTCTTATTTTACTTTCTTATCTGAGCACATTACCATTAATTGTTTTTATTTATTTATTTATTCTTCTTTTTGTTCCCATCAAAATATTATTTTTTCTATTATTTCATTTTAAATCAGTTATTTATATATTATTTAATAATCTGTTCTTACATACTCTTGGAGTTTTGCTGTTTATTAAATCAAATTGTTGCGAAATATCTTAAGTAAGTTGTAATTACATACTTTTTGAATTTTGGGGTTTATCTTTAATTAATTTTATTTGGTTCCTTCTCTCCAATGGGTTGCTTGGTCGGTTTTCAGAAAATCAGTCCCCTTTTTCTGGTTGACTATTTCTTGTTTTAACCATGGTCCATTAACTCATCTGCACTTGTCGTTCGGATTACTGCAGTGTCCATAATGATTTTTGTCCTTGTTAAATAACTCTCTATCATCTGGTATTGTAACTCTGCTGATATTGAATTTTCATTAAATTCAATGGTTACCATCGTTTTCTGAACTCTTTCTTTCTTTGTAACATATTCTTCTACTACCATGTCTTGTAATTTTTCTAATACACCTATTTCTATCATATTTATATGTAGTCTATTACACAAATATGTTGATGATATATCATTTACTGGTGATGTCACTGACCTTTTATTTACTGGTATATTTAATTTAAATATAGATTTAGTTAAGTTTTTTCTATAACTTTTCAAAACAGTCAATTCTCTGTAATTAACGATTGGGAGATTAAGTACATTAACCAGCCCACTCTTAATCATATCTACTTCTTCCCGTGTATTTTTCCGTTTGTTAGGACGTATTATTCCTCTTTCTTTCGTTTTCTTAATTATTTGTTTCTTTACTCCCTTAATGTTAACTTCTATGTGCGTCATCTTTTCTTTGTCTCTGTGATTTTTATTTTCCGATAGCAATGCATTTTGGTCTTCCCTCATTTCTATTTCCTTCCTGCTCTCTTCTGTTTTCGGACTTACTTTATTTTCGAAGAATACCTTCGGAAGTGCTGTCTAGTGTTTCATTCACCTTCTAAAAATCACTGTCCATTGTTTCCTCTAACTTTCCGAAACTTTCATCCATTTGCTTATTTGTCTCCCCCTTGTATGTATCTGCTTTTTGGCTAAGTGTGTTACTGATCAGTTCAATCTTCTCATGAATTTGTTTTATATTTTTATTACTTTCTTCAAATTTGGTGTTCATATATTCCCTTTGTCCGTCAATAGTTTCTTTCAATTCGTGGTATTGTTCATTCATAGCTTGTCTGATATCTCCATGAATGGTCTCAATTTTTTCATTGAATTGTTTTACTAAACTTTCCTGAATACCGTCTATTTTCTCATTGGTTTGTTTGTTTTGTTCCTTCAAAGTTTCGTTTTGTTTCTTTGAAGTTTTCTCCTGTTTCTTAAATTGTTCTGCCATAAATTTCATTATTTCCTGCCAATTTGGTTCTTCTCTGACTCCCGCTTTATCTGGTTGGCCCCCTTTGGCATCCTCTTCAACTATTTCCTTTTCCGTGTCCATAATTGCTTCAGTTTCTTCTTTATTGCCTGTTTGTTGTTCCATTTCACTGTCCGTGACTACTTCTATTTCTCGTTCCTGTCCACCTTCTTCCTTCTCCGTCTCTTCTGCCCTCTTCTTTGATCTGCCTCTGGTATTATGCATTTCTTGTCTTCTCATAGTTGCCGACAAAAATTAGTTTTTTCGTTATATTAACTTGCGTATATCCCGAAATTTCTTCCTAATTCATGCCCTTTAAGTTGAGCGCCATCTTGTGACGTCTCTCGCTGAACTCACCCAAATAAACTCTCTTAATAGTTAAGCCCAACGTTTGTACATCATCTTGTAACATCTCTCGCTGAGCTTAAGTCTTGAGTAATTTACGTCTATTTGTTATTTTTCAGAACGCTCGCTTAATTAAGAGTCACAGAATTTGTTATTTTTATGTTATATGCTTTCAAAATCGTGGGTGTATGATTATGCAAAGATTTTCTTAAATTTTGTTTATATGAAATCAATACCGTTGTTTGACAGTAGTTAGGAGAGAGAGTGCAAAGAGAATTACTCTCTTAGTATACGATTGAGTATTTCAAATTTTTCCGCTCGTGGTACCAGCTGACTGCTACTTTTACAAACCCATTTGAGGTTAAAGTGACTCCAAATGGTACGTAATAAATTCTGGATATCTGTTCTCCTCTCGATCTTCTTACAATCTGTAACTGGAAATAATACACATTTTATTATTTAAACCACAAGGCATTCCTTGAAATTATTTAACGTTTTTTATGGTCTCCCAAAACATAAATGGATAATCGAATCTTACATAAAACACAGAGTTAATTCGATCTTGCTTTTACAAACATATATCATATAACAAATATTTTTATTTCAGTCTTAATAACAAGAAAGAAATAATTAATTAATTACCCCAGGGTTATTTTAGAGTTCTTTGTACTTTGAGAAAGTCAGAAATGTATACAGGTCAGTACCAAGCTTTACATGAATTATTTTAAAATTTAGTATAATCTATATTATGTAGTTGATTTGTAGACCGCTAGAGCGCAGATTATGTTTCTTCACCGATGACAACAAACGCTAAACTTCATGGCTGCGGGAATGTTAGTAACAAAACTACGTTTTGCTGTTTTTTGGGTTAACAAAATAATAAAGTTTATGTTCACCTCTTTTCCAGAAGTATTTAAAGGGATTGTGCTGTTTCTAGTGTTATAAGTTTATAGTTGAGGTGTAATTTAGTTAAATTTTAATAGGTAACGATCTCACCAACAATGTCGAATTCCAGTAGGCTAGGCTTGAAATGGAAGGCTGATTTTTTCAAAGTTTCATCAATTTGCGGGCGTGAATTATTCTGTTCGAAGGATGTCTAAGATGTAGTGGATATCACTCATTAATTTTATTAATTTGTCACTTATTATTTCCGAATGGTATTTATAAATTTCTTAATTTTTTCTAGACATTACACTTTTTTAAACTGCTCACTTCCAATATATTTGAACAATTAATTTCAATTCTGTTAGTTAGTTACTCTTAGTAACCAAGAATTTTTATGGTTTTTTATTGGCTAATCTAGATACCTTTTAGTATGTAGGCTAATAATAATTATTATAATTTCATTTCTTCTTTTTAGAAAAAATAATCCTTTATAGATTTTATCTATAATCAAATTGAATTTATTTACGGTTTTTCTTTATATTTTTTCTTAAACTTGTCCACTGGTATTTTATATTTTAATCCCTTTTATTTTGGTTTATTTATGATTTGTAATTCATTTAATGTATCCTTACTCTACACTATTTTTTACAAGCCATCTTGCTAACATAGTATTATTAGGTATATTATTATTATTTTTTCAATCACTTTCTGCTACAGTCCGTTTCTTGATGTATATAATACATTTAATAATTATACTAAATTTACCTCAAGATGTTTTTTCTACTTGGAACATGTTTCGAGAGTTCCTGTTCTCTCATCTTCAGCCTTCGCCATCTTGTTTCTGGTGAAGTATTTGTGTGTTGGCTGCTGGATGTTATTAAGGTTGTTTGTTGGTCTTTGGTCTTTTAAAGTTGTATTATTGTGTGTGGTTGTGGTATATGTTTTTGTATTTTGTGTATTTTCGATGTTGAGTGCTTTGAATATTGTGTCATGTTTTGTATTGATTTGTATTTGTTCTGGTATTAGTTTGTTTTGTGTTTTATGTTTGTATATTTGTACATTTTCCCAAATGTTCATTATGGTGCCTTTGTGTGGTATATGTTTTTTATTATAAAAAACAGCTGAAAAAACGTTATTTTGAACACCTAAACGCATACAAAAAACCAGAAATATATAAATCCAATTTAGCCACACATGCAATAAACACAGGACACGAAATCAAAAACATAACCAATGTATCACTAATAAAACATATACCACACAAAGGCACCATAATGAACATTTGGGAAAATTTACAAATATACAAACATAAAACACAAAACAAACTAATACCAGAACAAATACAAATCAATACAAAACATGACACAATATTCAAAGCACTCAACATCGAAAATACACAAAATACAAAAACATATACCACAAGCACACACAATAATACAACTTTAAAAGACCAAAGACCAACAAACAACCTTAATAACATCCAGCAGCCAACACACAAATACTTCACCAGAAACAAGATGGCGAAGACTGAAGATGAGAGAACAGGAACTCTCGAAACATGTTCCAAATAGAAAAAACATCTTGAGGTAAACTTAGTATAAATATTAAATGTAATATTATTTTTTACATAACCCTGGATTATCTTACATCTAAACAAAATAATTATATTAAACAAAAATATTACTCCTAGTTACAAGACCTTTGTGGCCTACACAATACAAAATTACAACAAATACAAAAAATACCAAGCTTGTCAACAGCAATATAGTCCACTGCTACAATATTGATTGTTTTTTCATCTCCAGCACAAAATTGTGAGATGCTCTTTTTAAATGTTTGACACTTTCACCGAGTACACTATGTTCCACTTTGTACACTGCACTTTTTAGGATTATAGTTTACAGTGTTTTTAGAGTACAAAGGTTCTCATAGCTTGATACCTAATCCCCATTTCTGACTTTTAAAAATGGGTGATTACTGGTTTTAACTCTGGTGATTATGTTATCATATTTGGGCAGGGGTTATGTAATGTTACATAAAGCTCCCCCACTAGAACAGATTTATTTTTATTTACTTGTTTTAAAAATAATCGTTGAACTCTTCAATCTTCGGATTCTTTCATCATTCTTCATAATATCTCTTTATTTCTGATTGGTTATACCCCTGTTATTCGGTTAAATGGTAATAGGCTTGATTTCATACTCAACTCTCTCTCTCCTGGAGGCACATTCATTAATGATTTAATTTCTCATGGTGGTGGTCTTCAAACATCCCTTGATAAGGACTGGTCACACTAATCAATAAAAACTTATTTTAACACTCATATTTCTATCTACTTTTATAAATTTGCTTTCTCAATTAAGCTTCTGTCTGCTATCTTCCTTCTGTTTTCTTCCTTCATACTTCTGGAATCTAATATCAATCTTTTCAGCTATTTTATTATCCCTTAAATATTCAATTTCCCTAACATTTTTTCCCTATCCTGTGCAGTGGTTCAGTTCGGGTGGGCACTTTTGGGTCCATTACTCCGCTGTCCATCCTTACACCTTGTGAGACCAGAATGACGCACCGTCTGCTCAGGAAAATGATTGCTGGAACATTTCTACAGTCAATTCATTATAATAAAAAACTTACAAGTAGTCGATTGGCGACTAATAATAAACACTTTTAGGATTCTTCACGCTGTTGCTGTTTGCATTTAATTATATATTTCTTTTTCTTCTTGATTCCTTCTTATTTCCCAGTAACTAATTGCAGATAACATTATTGATAGGCATTATTTTAAAATCCTTTTGACTTTCCTTCTTGTGACAGATGTTCTCCGTATCATTTCTTCCTATATCATTTTCAACTCCAAGAAATTCTAAATTGTAGTTGTATTAATTATTATTATTCTTCTTATTTTACTTTCTTATCTGAGCACATTACCATTAATTGTTTTTATTTATTTATTTATTCTTCTTTTTGTTCCCATCAAAATATTATTTTTTCTATTATTTCATTTTAAATCAGTTATTTATATATTATTTAATAATCTGTTCTTACATACTCTTGGAGTTTTGCTGTTTATTAAATCAAATTGTTGCGAAATATCTTAAGTAAGTTGTAATTACATACTTTTTGAATTTTGGGGTTTATCTTTAATTAATTTTATTTGGTTCCTTCTCTCCAATGGGTTGCTTGGTCGGTTTTCAGAAAATCAGTCCCCTTTTTCTGGTTGACTATTTCTTGTTTTAACCATGGTCCATTAACTCATCTGCACTCGTCGTTCGGATTACTGCAGTGTCCATAATGATTTTTGTCCTTGTTAAATAACTCTCTATCATCTGGTATTGTAACTCTGCTGATATTGAATTTTCATTAAATTCAATGGTTACCATCGTTTTCTGAACTCTTTCTTTCTTTGTAACATATTCTTCTACTACCATGTCTTGTAATTTTTCTAATACACCTATTTCTATCATATTTATATGAAGTCTATTACACAAATATGTTGATGATATATCATTTATTGGTGATGTCACTGACCTTTTATTTACTGGTATATTTAATTTAAATATAGATTTAGTTAAGTTTTTTCTATAACTTTTCAAAACAGTCAATTCTCTGTAATTAACGATTGGGAGATTAAGTACATTAACCAGCCCACTCTTAATCATATCTACTTCTTCCCGTGTATTTTTCCGTTTGTTAGGACGTATTATTCCTCTTTCTTTCGTTTTCTTAATTATTTGTTTCTTTACTCCCTTAATGTTAACTTCTATGTGCATCATCTTTTCTTTGTCTCTGCGATTTTTATTTTCCGATAGCAATGCATTTTGGTCTTCCCTCATTTCTATTTCCTTCCTGCTCTCTTCTGTTTTCGGACTTACTTTATTTTCGAAGCATACCTTCGGAAGTGCTGTCTAGTGTTTCATTCACCTTCTAAAAATCACTGTCCATTGTTTCCTCTAACTTTCCGAAACTTTCATCCATTTGCTTATTTGTCTCCCCCTTGTATGTATCTGCTTTTTGGCTAAGTGTGTTACTGATCAGTTCAATCTTCTCATGAATTTGTTTTATATTTTTATTACTTTCTTCAAATTTGGTGTTCATATATTCCCTTTGTCCGTCAATAGTTTCTTTCAATTCGTGGTATTGTTCATTCATGGTTTGTCTGATATCTCCATGAATGGTCTCAATTTTTTCATTGAATTGTTTTACTAAACTTTCCTGAATACCGTCTATTTTCTCATTGGTTTGTTTGTTTTGTTCCTTCAAAGTTTCGTTTTGTTTCTTTGAAGTTTCCTCCAGTTTCTTAAATTGTTCTGCCATAAATTTCATTATTTCCTGCCAATTTGGTTCTTCTCTGACTCCCGCTTTATCTGGTTGGCCCCCTTTGGCATCCTCTTCAACTATTTCCTTTTCCGTGTCCATAATTGCTTCAGTTTCTTCTTTATCGCCTGTTTGTTGTTCCATTTCACTGTCCGTGACTACTTCTATTTCTCGTTCCTGTCCACCTTCTTCCTTCTCCGTGTCTTCTGCCCTCTTCTTTGATCTGCCTCTGGTATTATGCATGTCTTGTCTTCTCACAGTTGCCGACAAAAATTAGTTTTTTCGTTATATTAACTTGCGTATATCCCGAAATTTCTTCCTAATTCATGCCCTTTAAGTTGAGCGCCATCTTGTGATGTCTCTCGCTGAACTCACCCAAATAAACTCTCTTAATAGTTAAGCCCAACGTTTGTACATCATCTTGTAACGTCTCTCGCTGAGCTTAAGTCTTGAGTAATTTACGTCTATTTGTTATTTTTCAGAACGCTCGCTTAATTAAGAGTCACAGAAATTGTTATTTTTATGTTATATGCTTTCAAAATCGAGGGTGTATGATTATGCAAAGATTTTCTTAAATTTTGTTTATATGAAATCAATACCGTTGTTTGACAGTAGTTAGGAGAGAGAGTGCAAAGAGAATTACTCTCTTAGTATACGATTGAGTATTTCAAATTTTTCCGCTCGTGGTACCAGCTGACTGCTACTTTTATGAACCCATTTGAGGTTAAAGTGACTCCAAATGGTACGTAATAAATTCTGGATATCTGTTCTCCTCTCGATCTTCTTACAATCTGTAACTAACTACCATCTACTGGAAATAATACACATTTTATTATTTAAACCACAAGGCATTCCTTGAAATTATTTAACGTTTTTTATGGTCTCCCAAAACATAAATGGATAATCGAATCTTACATAAAACACAGAGTTAATTCGATCTTGCTTTTACAAACATATATCATATAACAAATATTTTTATTTCAGTCTTAATAACAAGAAAGAAATAATTAATTAATTACCCCAGGGTTATTTTAGAGTTCTTTGTACTTTGAGAAATCCAGAAATGTATACAGGTCAGTACCAAGCTTTACATGAATTATTTTAAAATTTAGTATAATCTATATTATGTAGTTGATTTGTAGACCACTAGAGCGCAGATTACGTTTCTTCACCGATGACAACAAACACTAAACTTCATGGCTGCGGGAATGTTAGTAACAAAACTACGTTTTGCTGTTTTTTGGGTTAACAAAATAATAAAGTTTATGTTCACCTCTTTTCCAGAAGTATTTAAAGGGATTGTGCTGTTTCTAGTGTTATAAGTTTATAGTTGAGGTATAATTTAGTTAAATTTTAATAGGTAACGATCTCACCAACAATGTCGAATTCCAGTAGGCTAGGCTTGAAATGGAAGGCTGATTTTTTCAAAGTTTCATCAATTTGCGGGCGTGAATTATTCTGTTCGAAGGATGTCTAAGATGTAGTGGATATCACTCATTAATTTTATTAATTTGTCACTTATTATTTCCGAATGGTATTTATAAATTTCTTAATTTTTTCTAGACATTACACTTTTTTAAACTGCTCACTTCCAATATATTTGAACAATTAATTTTAATTCTTGTTAGTTAGTTACTCTTAGTAACCAAGAATTTTTATGGTTTTTTATTGGCTAATCTAGATACCTTTTAGTATGTAGGCTAATAATAATTATTATAATTTCATTTCTTCTTTTTAGAAAAAATAATCCTTTATAGATTTTATCTATAATCAAATTGAATTTATTTACGGTTTTTCTTTATATTTTTTCTTAAACTTGTCCACTGGTATTTTATATTTTAATCCCTTTTATTTTGGTTTATTTATGATTTATAATTCATTTAATGTATCCTTACTCTACACTATTTTTTACATGCCATCTTGCTAACATAGTATTATTAGGTATATTATTATTATTTTATACATAACCCTGGATTATCTTACATCTAAACAAAATAATTATATTTAACAAAAATATTACTCCTAGTTACAAGACCTTTGTGGCCTACACAATACAAAATTACAACAAATACAAAAAATACCAAGCTTGTCAACAGCAATATAGTCCACTGCTACAATATTGATTGTTTTTTCATCTCCAGCACAAAATTGTGAGATGCTCTTTTTAAATGTTTGACACTTTCACCGAGTACACTATGTTCCACTTTGTACACTGCACTTTTTAGGATTATAGTTTACAGTGTTTTTAGAGTACAAAGGTTCTCATAGCTTGATACCTAATCCCCATTTCTGACTTTTAAAAATGGGTGATTACTGGTTTTAACTCTGGTGATTATGTTATCATATTTGGGCAGGGGTTATGTAATGTTACATAAAGCTCCCCCACTAGAACAGATTTATTTTTATTTACTTGTTTTAAAAATAATCGTTGAACTCTTCAATCTTCGGATTCTTTCATCATTCTTCATAATATCTCTTTATTTCTGATTGGTTATACCCCTGTTATTCGGTTAAATGGTAATAGGCTTGATTTCATACTCAACTCTCTCTCTCCTGGAGGCACATTCATTAATGATTTAATTTCTCATGGTGGTGGTCTTTCAAACATCCCTTGATAAGGACTGGTCACACTAATCAATAAAAACTTATTTTAACACTCATATTTCTATCTACTTTTATAAATTTGCTTTCTCAATTAAGCTTCTGTCTGCTATCTTCCTTCTGTTTTCTTCCTTCATACTTCTGGAATCTAATATCAATCTTTTCAGCTATTTTATTATCCCTTAAATATTCAATTTCCCTAACATTTTTTCCCTATCCTGTGCAGTGGTTCAGTTCGGGTGGGCACTTTTGGGTCCATTACTCCGCTGTCCATCCTTACACCTTGTGAGACCAGAATCACGCACCGTCTGCTCAGGAAAATGATTGCTGGAACATTTCTACAGTCAATTCATTATAATAAAAAACTTACAAGTAGTCGATTGGCGACTAATAATAAACACTTTTAGGATTCTTCACGCTGGTGCTGTTTGCATTTAATTATATATTTCTTTTTCTTCTTGATTCCTTCTTATTTCCCAGTAACTAATTGCAGATAACATTATTGATAGGCATTATTTTAAAATCCTTTTGACTTTCCTTCTTGTGACAGATGTTCTCCGTATCATTTCTTCCTATATCATTTTCAACTCCAAGAAATTCTAAATTGTAGTTGTATTAATTATTATTATTCTTCTTATTTTACTTTCTTATCTGAGCACATTACCATTAATTGTTTTTATTTATTTATTTATTCTTCTTTTTGTTCCCATCAAAATATTATTTTTTCTATTATTTCATTTTAAATCAGTTATTTATATATTATTTAATAATCTGTCCTTACATACTCTTGGAGTTTTGCTGTTTATTAAATCAAATTGTTGCGAAATATCTTAAGTAAATTGTAATTACATACTTTTTGAATTTTGGGGTTCATCTTTAATTAATTTTATTTGGTTCCTTCTCTCCAATGGGTTGCTTGGTCGGTTTTCAGAAAATCAGTCCCCTTTTTCTGGTTGACTATTTCTTGTTTTAACCATGGTCCATTAACTCATCTGCACTCGTCGTTCGGATTACTGCAGTGTCCATAATGATTTTTGTCCTTGTTAAATAACTCTCTATCATCTGGTATTGTAACTCTGCTGATATTGAATTTTCATTAAATTCAATGGTTACCATCGTTTTCTGAACTCTTTCTTTCTTTGTAATATATTCTTCTACTACCATGTCATGTAATTTTTCTAATACACCTATTTCTATCATATTTATATGTAGTCTATTACACAAATATGTTGATGATATATCATTTATTGGTGATGTCACTGACCTTTCATTTACTGGTATATTTAATTTAAATATAGATTTAGTTAAGTTTTTTCTATAACTTTTCAAAACAGTCAATTCTCTGTAATTAACGATTGGGAGATTAAGTACATTAACCAGCCCACACTTAATCATATCTACTTCTTCCCGTGTATTTTTCCGTTTGTTAGGACGTATTATTCCTCTTTCTTTCGTTTTCTTAATTATATGTTTCTTTACTCCCTTAATGTTAACTTCTATGTGCATCATCTTTTCTTTGTCTCTGTGATTTTTATTTTCCGATAGCAATGCATTTTGGTCTTCCCTCATTTCTATTTCCTTCCTGCTCTCTTCTGTTTTCGGACTTACTTTATTTTTGAAGCATACCTTCGGAAGTGCTGTCTAGTGTTTCATTCACCTTCTAAAAATCACTGTCCATTGTTTCCTCTAACTTTCCGAAACTTTCATCCATTTGCTTATTTGTCTCCCCCTTGTATGTATCTGCTTTTTGGCTAAGTGTGTTACTGATCAGTTCAATCTTCTCATGAATTTGTTTTACATTTTTATTACTTTCTTCAAATTTGGTGTTCATATATTTCCTTTGTCCGTCAATAGTTTCTTTCAATTCGTGGTATTGTTCATTCATGGTTTGTCTGATATCTCCATGAATGGTCTCAATTTTTTCATTGAATTGTTTTACTAAACTTTCCTGAATACCGTCTATTTTCTCATTGGTTTGTTTGTTTTGTTCCTTCAAAGTTTCGTTTTGTTTCTTTGAAGTTTCCTCCTGTTTCTTAAATTGTTCTGCCATAAATTTCATTATTTCCTGCCAATTTGGTTCTTCACTGACTCCCGCTTTATCTGGTTGGCCCCCTTTGGCATCCTCTTCAACTATTTCCTTTTCCGTGTCCATAATTGCTTCAGTTTCTTCTTTATCGCCTGTTTGTTGTTCCATTTCACTGTCCGTGACTACTTCTATTTCTCGTTCCTGTCCACCTTCTTCCTTCTCCGTGTCTTCTGCCCTCTTCTTTGATCTGCCTCTGGTATTATGCATTTCTTGTCTTCTCATAGTTGCCGATAAAAATTAGTTTTTTCGTTATATTAACTTGCGTATATCCCGAAATTTCTTCCTAATTCATGCCCTTTAAGTTGAGCGCCATCTTGTGACGTCTCTTGTTGAACTCACCCAAATAAACTCTCTTAATAGTTAAGCCCAACGTTTGTACATCATCTTGTAACGTCTCTCGCTGAGCTTAAGTCTTGAGTAATTTACGTCTATTTGTTATTTTTCAGAACGCTCGCTTAATTAAGAGTCACAGAATTTGTTATTTTTATGTTATATGCTTTCAAAATCGAGGGTGTATGATTATGCAAAGATTTTCTTAAATTTTGTTTATATGAAATCAATACCGTTGTTTGACAGTAGTTAGGAGAGAGAGTGCAAAGAGAATTACTCTCTTAGTATACGATTGAGTATTTTAAATTTTTCCGCTCGTGGTACCAGCTGACTGCTACTTTTACGAACCCATTTGAGGTTAAAGTGACTCCAAATGGTACGTAATAAATTCTGGATATCTGTTCTCCTCTCGATCTTCTTACAATCTGTAACTAACTACCATCTACTGGAAATAATACACATTTTATTATTTAAACCACAAGGCATTCCTTGAAATTATTTAACGTTTTTTATGGTCTCCCAAAACATAAATGGATAATCGAATCTTACATAAAACACAGAGTTAATTCGATCTTGCTTTTACAAACATATATCATATAACAAATATTTTTATTTCAGTCTTAATAACAAGAAAGAAATAATTAATTAATTACCCCAGGGTTATTTTAGAGTTCTTTGTACTTTGAGAAATCCAGAAATGTATACAGGTCAGTACCAAGCTTTACATGAATTATTTTAAAATTTAGTATAATCTATATTATGTAGTTGATTTGTAGACCACTAGAGCGCAGATTACGTTTCTTCACCGATGACAACAAACACTAAACTTCATGGCTGCGGGAATGTTAGTAACAAAACTACGTTTTGCTGTTTTTTGGGTTAACAAAATAATAAAGTTTATGTTCACCTCTTTTCCAGAAGTATTTAAAGGGATTGTGCTGTTTCTAGTGTTATAAGTTTATAGTTGAGGTATAATTTAGTTAAATTTTAATAGGTAACGATCTCACCAACAATGTCGAATTCCAGTAGGCTAGGCTTGAAATGGAAGGCTGATTTTTTCAAAGTTTCATCAATTTGCGGGCGTGAATTATTCTGTTCGAAGGATGTCTAAGATGTAGTGGATATCACTCATTAATTTTATTAATTTGTCACTTATTATTTCCGAATGGTATTTATAAATTTCTTAATTTTTTCTAGACATTACACTTTTTTAAACTGCTCACTTCCAATATATTTGAACAATTAATTTTAATTCTTGTTAGTTAGTTACTCTTAGTAACCAAGAATTTTTATGGTTTTTTATTGGCTAATCTAGATACCTTTTAGTATGTAGGCTAATAATAATTATTATAATTTCATTTCTTCTTTTTAGAAAAAATAATCCTTTATAGATTTTATCTATAATCAAATTGAATTTATTTACGGTTTTTCTTTATATTTTTTCTTAAACTTGTCCACTGGTATTTTATATTTTAATCCCTTTTATTTTGGTTTATTTATGATTTATAATTCATTTAATGTATCCTTACTCTACACTATTTTTTACATGCCATCTTGCTAACATAGTATTATTAGGTATATTATTATTATTTTATACATAACCCTGGATTATCTTACATCTAAACAAAATAATTATATTTAACAAAAATATTACTCCTAGTTACAAGACCTTTGTGGCCTACACAATACAAAATTACAACAAATACAAAAAATACCAAGCTTGTCAACAGCAATATAGTCCACTGCTACAATATTGATTGTTTTTTCATCTCCAGCACAAAATTGTGAGATGCTCTTTTTAAATGTTTGACACTTTCACCGAGTACACTATGTTCCACTTTGTACACTGCACTTTTTAGGATTATAGTTTACAGTGTTTTTAGAGTACAAAGGTTCTCATAGCTTGATACCTAATCCCCATTTCTGACTTTTAAAAATGGGTGATTACTGGTTTTAACTCTGGTGATTATGTTATCATATTTGGGCAGGGGTTATGTAATGTTACATAAAGCTCCCCCACTAGAACAGATTTATTTTTATTTACTTGTTTTAAAAATAATCGTTGAACTCTTCAATCTTCGGATTCTTTCATCATTCTTCATAATATCTCTTTATTTCTGATTGGTTATACCCCTGTTATTCGGTTAAATGGTAATAGGCTTGATTTCATACTCAACTCTCTCTCTCCTGGAGGCACATTCATTAATGATTTAATTTCTCATGGTGGTGGTCTTTCAAACATCCCTTGATAAGGACTGGTCACACTAATCAATAAAAACTTATTTTAACACTCATATTTCTATCTACTTTTATAAATTTGCTTTCTCAATTAAGCTTCTGTCTGCTATCTTCCTTCTGTTTTCTTCCTTCATACTTCTGGAATCTAATATCAATCTTTTCAGCTATTTTATTATCCCTTAAATATTCAATTTCCCTAACATTTTTTCCCTATCCTGTGCAGTGGTTCAGTTCGGGTGGGCACTTTTGGGTCCATTACTCCGCTGTCCATCCTTACACCTTGTGAGACCAGAATCACGCACCGTCTGCTCAGGAAAATGATTGCTGGAACATTTCTACAGTCAATTCATTATAATAAAAAACTTACAAGTAGTCGATTGGCGACTAATAATAAACACTTTTAGGATTCTTCACGCTGGTGCTGTTTGCATTTAATTATATATTTCTTTTTCTTCTTGATTCCTTCTTATTTCCCAGTAACTAATTGCAGATAACATTATTGATAGGCATTATTTTAAAATCCTTTTGACTTTCCTTCTTGTGACAGATGTTCTCCGTATCATTTCTTCCTATATCATTTTCAACTCCAAGAAATTCTAAATTGTAGTTGTATTAATTATTATTATTCTTCTTATTTTACTTTCTTATCTGAGCACATTACCATTAATTGTTTTTATTTATTTATTTATTCTTCTTTTTGTTCCCATCAAAATATTATTTTTTCTATTATTTCATTTTAAATCAGTTATTTATATATTATTTAATAATCTGTCCTTACATACTCTTGGAGTTTTGCTGTTTATTAAATCAAATTGTTGCGAAATATCTTAAGTAAATTGTAATTACATACTTTTTGAATTTTGGGGTTCATCTTTAATTAATTTTATTTGGTTCCTTCTCTCCAATGGGTTGCTTGGTCGGTTTTCAGAAAATCAGTCCCCTTTTTCTGGTTGACTATTTCTTGTTTTAACCATGGTCCATTAACTCATCTGCACTCGTCGTTCGGATTACTGCAGTGTCCATAATGATTTTTGTCCTTGTTAAATAACTCTCTATCATCTGGTATTGTAACTCTGCTGATATTGAATTTTCATTAAATTCAATGGTTACCATCGTTTTCTGAACTCTTTCTTTCTTTGTAATATATTCTTCTACTACCATGTCATGTAATTTTTCTAATACACCTATTTCTATCATATTTATATGTAGTCTATTACACAAATATGTTGATGATATATCATTTATTGGTGATGTCACTGACCTTTCATTTACTGGTATATTTAATTTAAATATAGATTTAGTTAAGTTTTTTCTATAACTTTTCAAAACAGTCAATTCTCTGTAATTAACGATTGGGAGATTAAGTACATTAACCAGCCCACACTTAATCATATCTACTTCTTCCCGTGTATTTTTCCGTTTGTTAGGACGTATTATTCCTCTTTCTTTCGTTTTCTTAATTATATGTTTCTTTACTCCCTTAATGTTAACTTCTATGTGCATCATCTTTTCTTTGTCTCTGTGATTTTTATTTTCCGATAGCAATGCATTTTGGTCTTCCCTCATTTCTATTTCCTTCCTGCTCTCTTCTGTTTTCGGACTTACTTTATTTTTGAAGCATACCTTCGGAAGTGCTGTCTAGTGTTTCATTCACCTTCTAAAAATCACTGTCCATTGTTTCCTCTAACTTTCCGAAACTTTCATCCATTTGCTTATTTGTCTCCCCCTTGTATGTATCTGCTTTTTGGCTAAGTGTGTTACTGATCAGTTCAATCTTCTCATGAATTTGTTTTACATTTTTATTACTTTCTTCAAATTTGGTGTTCATATATTTCCTTTGTCCGTCAATAGTTTCTTTCAATTCGTGGTATTGTTCATTCATGGTTTGTCTGATATCTCCATGAATGGTCTCAATTTTTTCATTGAATTGTTTTACTAAACTTTCCTGAATACCGTCTATTTTCTCATTGGTTTGTTTGTTTTGTTCCTTCAAAGTTTCGTTTTGTTTCTTTGAAGTTTCCTCCTGTTTCTTAAATTGTTCTGCCATAAATTTCATTATTTCCTGCCAATTTGGTTCTTCACTGACTCCCGCTTTATCTGGTTGGCCCCCTTTGGCATCCTCTTCAACTATTTCCTTTTCCGTGTCCATAATTGCTTCAGTTTCTTCTTTATCGCCTGTTTGTTGTTCCATTTCACTGTCCGTGACTACTTCTATTTCTCGTTCCTGTCCACCTTCTTCCTTCTCCGTGTCTTCTGCCCTCTTCTTTGATCTGCCTCTGGTATTATGCATTTCTTGTCTTCTCATAGTTGCCGATAAAAATTAGTTTTTTCGTTATATTAACTTGCGTATATCCCGAAATTTCTTCCTAATTCATGCCCTTTAAGTTGAGCGCCATCTTGTGACGTCTCTTGCTGAACTCACCCAAATAAACTCTCTTAATAGTTAAGCCCAACGTTTGTACATCATCTTGTAACGTCTCTCGCTGAGCTTAAGTCTTGAGTAATTTACGTCTATTTGTTATTTTTCAGAACGCTCGCTTAATTAAGAGTCACAGAATTTGTTATTTTTATGTTATATGCTTTCAAAATCGAGGGTGTATGATTATGCAAAGATTTTCTTAAATTTTGTTTATATGAAATCAATACCGTTGTTTGACAGTAGTTAGGAGAGAGAGTGCAAAGAGAATTACTCTCTTAGTATACGATTGAGTATTTTAAATTTTTCCGCTCGTGGTACCAGCTGACTGCTACTTTTACGAACCCATTTGAGGTTAAAGTGACTCCAAATGGTACGTAATAAATTCTGGATATCTGTTCTCCTCTCGATCTTCTTACAATCTGTAACTAACTACCATCTACTGGAAATAATACACATTTTATTATTTAAACCACAAGGCATTCCTTGAAATTATTTAACGTTTTTTATGGTCTCCCAAAACATAAATGGATAATCGAATCTTACATAAAACACAGAGTTAATTCGATCTTGCTTTTACAAACATATATCATATAACAAATATTTTTATTTCAGTCTTAATAACAAGAAAGAAATAATTAATTAATTACCCCAGGGTTATTTTAGAGTTCTTTGTACTTTGAGAAAGTCAGAAATGTATACAGGTCAGTACCAAGCTTTACATGAATTATTTTAAAATTTAGTATAATCTATATTATGTAGTTGATTTGTAGACCACTAGAGCGCAGAGTACGTTTCTTCACCGATGACAACAAACACTAAACTTCATGGCTGCGGGAATGTTAGTAACAAAACTACGTTTTGCTGTTTTTTGGGTTAACAAAATAATAAAGTTTATGTTCACCTCTTTTCCAGAAGTATTTAAAGGGATTGTGCTGTTTCTAGTGTTATAAGTTTATAGTTGAGGTGTAATTTAGTTAAATTTTAATAGGTAACGATCTCACCAACAATGTCGAATTCCAGTAGGCTAGGCTTGAAATGGAAGGCTGATTTTTTCAAAGTTTCATCAATTTGCGGGCGTGAATTATTCTGTTCGAAGGATGTCTAAGATGTAGTGGATATCACTCATTAATTTTATTAATTTGTCACTTATTATTTCCGAATGGTATTTATAAATTTCTTAATTTTTTCTAGACATTACACTTTTTTAAACTGCTCACTTCCAATATATTTGAACAATTAATTTTAATTCTTGTTAGTTAGTTACTCTTAGTAACCAAGAATTTTTATGTTTTTTTATTGGCTAATCTAGATACCTTTTAGTATGTAGGCTAATAATAATTATTATAATTTCATTTCTTCTTTTTAGAAAAAATAATCCTTTATAGATTTTATCTATAATCAAATTGAATTTATTTACGGTTTTTCTTTATATTTTTTCTTAAACTTGTCCACTGGTATTTTATATTTTAATCCCTTTTATTTTGGTTTATTTATGATTTATAATTCATTTAATGTATCCTTACTCTACACTATTTTTTACATGCCATCTTGCTAACATAGTATTATTAGGTATATTATTATTATTTTATACATAACCCTGGATTATCTTACATCTAAACAAAATAATTATATTTAACAAAAATATTACTCCTAGTTACAAGACCTTTGTGGCCTACACAATACAAAATTACAACAAATACAAAAAATACCAAGCTTGTCAACAGCAATATAGTCCACTGCTACAATATTGATTGTTTTTTCATCTCCAGCACAAAATTGTGAGATGCTCTTTTTAAATGTTTGACACTTTCACCGAGTACACTATGTTCCACTTTGTACACTGCACTTTTTAGGATTATAGTTTACAGTGTTTTTAGAGTACAAAGGTTCTCATAGCTTGATACCTAATCCCCATTTCTGACTTTTAAAAATGGGTGATTACTGGTTTTAACTCTGGTGATTATGTTATCATATTTGGGCAGGGGTTATGTAATGTTACATAAAGCTCCCCCACTAGAACAGATTTATTTTTATTTACTTGTTTTAAAAATAATCGTTGAACTCTTCAATCTTCGGATTCTTTCATCATTCTTCATAATATCTCTTTATTTCTGATTGGTTATACCCCTGTTATTCGGTTAAATGGTAATAGGCTTGATTTCATACTCAACTCTCTCTCTCCTGGAGGCACATTCATTAATGATTTAATTTCTCATGGTGGTGGTCTTTCAAACATCCCTTGATAAGGACTGGTCACACTAATCAATAAAAACTTATTTTAACACTCATATTTCTATCTACTTTTATAAATTTGCTTTCTCAATTAAGCTTCTGTCTGCTATCTTCCTTCTGTTTTCTTCCTTCATACTTCTGGAATCTAATATCAATCTTTTCAGCTATTTTATTATCCCTTAAATATTCAATTTCCCTAACATTTTTTCCCTATCCTGTGCAGTGGTTCAGTTCGGGTGGGCACTTTTGGGTCCATTACTCCGCTGTCCATCCTTACACCTTGTGAGACCAGAATCACGCACCGTCTGCTCAGGAAAATGATTGCTGGAACATTTCTACAGTCAATTCATTATAATAAAAAACTTACAAGTAGTCGATTGGTGACTAATAATAAACACTTTTAGGATTCTTCACGCTGCTGCTGTTTGCATTTAATTATATATTTCTTTTTCTTCTTGATTCCTTCTTATTTCCCAGTAACTAATTGCAGATAACATTATTGATAGGCATTATTTTAAAATCCTTTTGACTTTCCTTCTTGTGACAGATGTTCTCCGTATCATTTCTTCCTATATCATTTTCAACTCCAAGAAATTCTAAATTGTAGTTGTATTAATTATTATTATTCTTCTTATTTTACTTTCTTATCTGAGCACATTACCATTAATTGTTTTTATTTATTTATTTATTCTTCATTTTGTTCCCATCAAAATATTATTTTTTCTATTATTTCATTTTAAATCAGTTATTTATATATTATTTAATAATCTGTTCTTACATACTCTTGGAGTTTTGCTGTTTATTAAATCAAATTGTTGCGAAATATCTTAAGTAAATTGTAATTACATACTTTTTGAATTTTGGGGTTCATCTTTAATTAATTTTATTTGGTTCCTTCTCTCCAATGGGTTGCTTGGTCGGTTTTCAGAAAATCAGTCCCCTTTTTCTGGTTGACTATTTCTTGTTTTAACCATGGTCCATTAACTCATCTGCACTCGTCGTTCGGATTACTGCAGTGTCCATAATGATTTTTGTCCTTGTTAAATAACTCTCTATCATCTGGTATTGTAACTCTGCTGATATTGAATTTTCATTAAATTCAATGGTTACCATCGTTTTCTGAACTCTTTCTTTCTTTGTAACATATTCTTCTACTACCATGTCATGTAATTTTTCTAATACACCTATTTCTATCATATTTATATGTAGTCTATTACACAAATATGTTGATGATATATCATTTATTGGTGATGTCACTGACCTTTCATTTACTGGTATATTTAATTTAAATATAGATTTAGTTAAGTTTTTTCTATAACTTTTCAAAACAGTCAATTCTCTGTAATTAACGATTGGGAGATTAAGTACATTAACCAGCCCACACTTAATCATATCTACTTCTTCCCGTGTATTTTTCCGTTTGTTAGGACGTATTATTCCTCTTTCTTTCGTTTTCTTAATTATATGTTTCTTTACTCCCTTAATGTTAACTTCTATGTGCATCATCTTTTCTTTGTCTCTGTGATTTTTATTTTCCGATAGCAATGCATTTTGGTCTTCCCTCATTTCTATTTCCTTCCTGCTCTCTTCTGTTTTCGGACTTACTTTATTTTTGAAGCATACCTTCGGAAGTGCTGTCTAGTGTTTCATTCACCTTCTAAAAATCACTGTCCATTGTTTCCTCTAACTTTCCGAAACTTTCATCCATTTGCTTATTTGTCTCCCCCTTGTATGTATCTGCTTCTTGGCTAAGTGTGTTACTGATCAGTTCAATCTTCTCATGAATTTGTTTTACATTTTTATTACTTTCTTCAAATTTGGTGTTCATATATTTCCTTTGTCCGTCAATAGTTTCTTTCAATTCGTGGTATTGTTCATTCATGGTTTGTCTGATATCTCCATGAATGGTCTCAATTTTTTCATTGAATTGTTTTACTAAACTTTCCTGAATACCGTCTATTTTCTCATTGGTTTGTTTGTTTTGTTCCTTCAAAGTTTCGTTTTGTTTCTTTGAAGTTTCCTCCTGTTTCTTAAATTGTTCTGCCATAAATTTCATTATTTCCTGCCAATTTGGTTCTTCACTGACTCCCGCTTTATCTGGTTGGCCCCCTTTGGCATCCTCTTCAACTATTTCCTTTTCCGTGTCCATAATTGCTTCAGTTTCTTCTTTATCGCCTGTTTGTTGTTCCATTTCACTGTCCGTGACTACTTCTATTTCTCGTTCCTGTCCACCTTCTTCCTTCTCCGTGTCTTCTGCCCTCTTCTTTGATCTGCCTCTGGTATTATGCATTTCTTGTCTTCTCATAGTTGCCGATAAAAATTAGTTTTTTCGTTATATTAACTTGCGTATATCCCGAAATTTCTTCCTAATTCATGCCCTTTAAGTTGAGCGCCATCTTGTGACGTCTCTTGCTGAACTCACCCAAATAAACTCTCTTAATAGTTAAGCCCAACGTTTGTACATCATCTTGTAACGTCTCTCGCTGAGCTTAAGTCTTGAGTAATTTACGTCTATTTGTTATTTTTCAGAACGCTCGCTTAATTAAGAGTCACAGAATTTGTTATTTTTATGTTATATGCTTTCAAAATCGAGGGTGTATGATTATGCAAAGATTTTCTTAAATTTTGTTTATATGAAATCAATACCGTTGTTTGACAGTAGTTAGGAGAGAGAGTGCAAAGAGAATTACTCTCTTAGTATACGATTGAGTATTTTAAATTTTTCCGCTCGTGGTACCAGCTGACTGCTACTTTTACGAACCCATTTGAGGTTAAAGTGACTCCAAATGGTACGTAATAAATTCTGGATATCTGTTCTCCTCTCGATCTTCTTACAATCTGTAACTAACTACCATCTACTGGAAATAATACACATTTTATTATTTAAACCACAAGGCATTCCTTGAAATTATTTAACGTTTTTTATGGTCTCCCAAAACATAAATGGATAATCGAATCTTACATAAAACACAGAGTTAATTCGATCTTGCTTTTACAAACATATATCATATAACAAATATTTTTATTTCAGTCTTAATAACAAGAAAGAAATAATTAATTAATTACCCCAGGGTTATTTTAGAGTTCTTTGTACTTTGAGAAAGTCAGAAATGTATACAGGTCAGTACCAAGCTTTACATGAATTATTTTAAAATTTAGTATAATCTATATTATGTAGTTGATTTGTAGACCACTAGAGCGCAGAGTACGTTTCTTCACCGATGACAACAAACACTAAACTTCATGGCTGCGGGAATGTTAGTAACAAAACTACGTTTTGCTGTTTTTTGGGTTAACAAAATAATAAAGTTTATGTTCACCTCTTTTCCAGAAGTATTTAAAGGGATTGTGCTGTTTCTAGTGTTATAAGTTTATAGTTGAGGTGTAATTTAGTTAAATTTTAATAGGTAACGATCTCACCAACAATGTCGAATTCCATTAGGCTAGGCTTGAAATGGAAGGCTGATTTTTTCAAAGTTTCATCAATTTGCGGGCGTGAATTATTCTGTTTGAAGGATGTCTAAGATGTAGTGGATATCACTCATTAATTTTATTAATTTGTCACTTATTATTTCCGAATGGTATTTATAAATTTCTTAATTTTTTCTAGACATTACACTTTTTTAAACTGCTCACTTCCAATGTATTTGAACAATTAATTTCAATTCTTGTTAGTTAGTTACTCTTAGTAACCAAGAATTTTTATGGTTTTTTATTGGCTAATCTAGATACCTTTTAGTATGTAGGCTAATAATAATTATTATAATTTCATTTCTTCTTTTTAGAAAAAATAATCCTTTATAGATTTTATCTATAATCAAATTGAATTTATTTACGGTTTTTCTTTATATTTTTTCTTAAACTTGTCCACTGGTATTTTATATTTTAATCCCTTTTATTTTGGTTTATTTATGATTTATAATTCATTTAATGTATCCTTACTCTACAGTATTTTTTACATGCCATCTTGCTAACATAGTATTATTAGGTATATTATTATTATTTTATACATAACCCTGGATTATCTTACATCTAAACAAAATAATTATATTAAACAAAAATATTACTCCTAGTTACAAGACCTTTGTGGCCTACACAATACAAAATTACAACAAATACAAAAATACCAAGCTTGTCAACAGCAATATAGTCCACTGCTACAATATTGATGGTTTTTCATCTCCAGCACAAAATTGTGAGATGCTCTTTTTAAATGTTTGACACTTTCACCGAGTACACTATGTTCCACTTTGTACACTGCACTTTTTAGGATTATAGTTTACAGTGTTTTTAGAGTACAAAGGTTCTCATAGCTTGATACCTAATCCCCATTTCTGACTTTTAAAAATGGGTGATTACTGGTTTTAACTCTGGTGATTATGTTATCATATTTGGGCAGGGGTTATGTAATGTTACATAAAGCTCCCCCACTAGAACAGATTTATTTTTATTTACTTGTTTTAAAAATAATCGTTGAACTCTTCAATCTTCGGATTCTTTCATCATTCTTCATAATATCTCTTTATTTCTGATTGGTTATACCCCTGTTATTCGGTTAAATGGTAATAGGCTTGATTTCATACTCAACTCTCTCTCTCCTGGAGGCACATTCATTAATGATTTAATTTCTCATGGTGGTGGTCTTTCAAACATCCCTTGATAAGGACTGGTCACACTAATCAATAAAAACTTATTTTAACACTCATATTTCTATCTACTTTTATAAATTTGCTTTCTCAATTAAGCTTCTGTCTGCTATCTTCCTTCTGTTTTCTTCCTTCATACTTCTGGAATCTAATATCAATCTTTTCAGCTATTTTATTATCCCTTAAATATTCAATTTCCCTAACATTTTTTCCCTATCCTGTGCAGTGGTTCAGTTCGGGTGGGCACTTTTGGGTCCATTACTCCGCTGTCCATCCTTACACCTTGTGAGACCAGAATCACGCACCGTCTGCTCAGGAAAATGATTGCTGGAACATTTCTACAGTCAATTCATTATAATAAAAAACTTACAAGTAGTCGATTGGCGACTAATAATAAACACTTTTAGGATTCTTCACGCTGTTGCTGTTTGCATTTAATTATATATTTCTTTTTCTTCTTGATTCCTTCTTATTTCCCAGTAACTAATTGCAGATAACATTATTGATAGGCATTATTTTAAAATCCTTTTGACTTTCCTTCTTGTGACAGATGTTCTCCGTATCATTTCTTCCTATATCATTTTCAACTCCAAGAAATTCTAAATTGTAGTTGTATTAATTATTATTATTCTTCTTATTTTACTTTCTTATCTGAGCACATTACCATTAATTGTTTTTATTTATTTATTTATTCTTCATTTTGTTCCCATCAAAATATTATTTTTTCTATTATTTCATTTTAAATCAGTTATTTATATATTATTTAATAATCTGTTCTTACATACTCTTGGAGTTTTGCTGTTTATTAAATCAAATTGTTGCGAAATATCTTAAGTAAGTTGTAATTACATACTTTTTGAATTTTGGGGTTTATCTTTAATTAATTTTATTTGGTTCCTTCTCTCCAATGGGTTGCTTGTTCGGTTTTCAGAAAATCAGTCCCCTTTTTCTGGTTGACTATTTCTTGTTTTAACCATGGTCCATTAACTCATCTGCACTCGTCGTTCGGATTACTGCAGTGTCCATAATGATTTTTGTCCTTGTTAAATAACTCTCTATCATCTGGTATTGTAACTCTGCTGATATTGAATTTTCATTAAATTCAATGGTTACCATCGTTTTTTGAACTCTTTCTTTCTTTGTAACATATTCTTCTACTACCATGTCTTGTAATTTTTCTAATACACCTATTTCTATCATATTTATATGTAGTCTATTACACAAATATGTTGATGATATATCATTTATTGGTGATGTCACTGACCTTTCATTTACTGGTATATTTAATTTAAATATAGATTTAGTTAAGTTTTTTCTATAACTTTTCAAAACAGTCAATTCTCTGTAATTAACGATTGGTAGATTAAGTACATTAACCAGCCCACTCTTAATCATATCTACTTCTTCCCGTGTATTTTTCCGTTTGTTAGGACGTATTATTCCTCTTTCTTTCGTTTTCTTAATTATTTGTTTCTTTACTCCCTTAATGTTAACTTCTATGTGCATCATCTTTTCTTTGTCTCTGTGATTTTTATTTTCCGATAGCAATGCATTTTGGTCTTCCCTCATTTCTATTTCCTTCCTGCTCTCTTCTGTTTTCGGACTTACTTTATTTTCGAAGCATACCTTCGGAAGTGCTGTCTAGTGTTTCATTCACCTTCTAAAAATCACTGTCCATTGTTTCCTCTAACTTTCCGAAACTTTCATCCATTTGCTTATTTGTCTCCCCCTTGTATGTATCTGCTTTTTGGCTAAGTGTGTTACTGATCAGTTCAATCTTCTCATGAATTTGTTTTACATTTTTATTACTTTCTTCAAATTTGGTGTTCATATATTTCCTTTGTCCGTCAATAGTTTCTTTCAATTCGTGGTATTGTTCATTCATGGTTTGTCTGATATCTCCATGAATGGTCTCAATTTTTTCATTGAATTGTTTTACTAAACTTTCCTGAATACCGTCTATTTTCTCATTGGTTTGTTTGTTTTGTTCCTTCAAAGTTTCGTTTTGTTTCTTTGAAGTTTCCTCCTGTTTCTTAAATTGTTCTGCCATAAATTTCATTATTTCCTGCCAATTTGGTTCTTCTCTGACTCCCGCTTTATCTGGTTGGCCCCCTTTGGCATCCTCTTCAACTATTTCCTTTTCCGTGTCCATAATTGCTTCAGTTTCTTCTTTATCGCCTGTTTGTTGTTCCATTTCACTGTCCGTGACTACTTCTATTTCTCGTTCCTGTCCACCTTCTTCCTTCTCCGTGTCTTCTGCCCTCTTATTTGATCTGCCTCTGGTATTATGCATTTCTTGTCTTCTCATAGTTGCCGACAAAAATTAGTTTTTTCGTTATATTAACTTGCGTATATCCCGAAATTTCTTCCTAATTCATGCCCTTTAAGTTGAGCGCCATCTTGTGACGTCTCTCGCTGAACTCACCCAAATAAACTCTCTTAATAGTTAAGCCCAACGTTTGTACATCATCTTGTAACGTCTCTCGCTGAGCTTAAGTCTTGAGTAATTTACGTCTATTTGTTATTTTTCAGAACGCTCGCTTAATTAAGAGTCACAGAATTTGTTATTTTTATGTTATATGCTTTCAAAATCGAGGGTGTATGATTATGCAAAGATTTTCTTAAATTTTGTATATATGAAATCAATACCGTTGTTTGACAGTAGTTAGGAGAGAGAGTGCAAAGAGAATTACTCTCTTAGTATACGATTGAGTATTTCAAATTTTTCCGCTCGTGGTACCAGCTGACTGCTACTTTTACGAACCCATTTGAGGTTAAAGTGACTCCAAATGGTACGTAATAAATTCTGGATATCTGTTCTCCTCTCGATCTTCTTACAATCTGTAACTAACTACCATCTACTGGAAATAATACACATTTTATTATTTAAACCACAAGGCATTCCTTGAAATTATTTAACGTTTTTTATGGTCTCCCAAAACATAAATGGATAATCGAATCTTACATAAAACACAGAGTTAATTCGATCTTGCTTTTACAAACATATATCATATAACAAATATTTTTATTTCAGTCTTAATAACAAGAAAGAAATAATTAATTAATTACCCCAGGGTTATTTTAGAGTTCTTTGTACTTTGATAAAGTCAGAAATGTATACAGGTCAGTACCAAGCTTTACATGAATTATTTTAAAATTTAGTATAATCTATATTATGTAGTTGATTTGTAGACTGCTAGAGCGCAGATTATGTTTCTTCACCGATGACAACAAACACTAAACTTCATGGCTGCGGGAATGTTAGTAACAAAACTACGTTTTGCTGTTTTTTGGGTTAACAAAATAATAAAGTTTATGTTCACCTCTTTTCCAGAAGTATTTAAAGGGATTGTGCTGTTTCTAGTGTTATAAGTTTATAGTTGAGGTGTAATTTAGTTAAATTTTAATAGGTAACGATCTCACCAACAATGTCGAATTCCAGTAGGCTAGGCTTGAAATGGAAGGCTGATTTTTTCAAAGTTTCATCAATTTGCGGGAGTGAATTATTCTGTTCGAAGGATGTCTAAGATGTAGTGGATATCACTCATTAATTTTATTAATTTGTCACTTATTATTTCCGAATGGTATTTATAAATTTCTTAATTTTTTCTAGACATTACACTTTTTTAAACTGCTCACTTCCAATATATTTGAACAATTAATTTCAATTCTTGTTAGTTCGTTACTCTTAGTAACCAAAAATTTTTATGGTTTTTTATTGGCTAATCTAGATACCTTTTAGTATGTAGGCTAATAATAATTATTATAATTTCATTTCTTCTTTTTAGAAAAAATAATCCTTTATAGATTTTATCTATAATCAAATTGAATTTATTTACGGTTTTTCTTTATATTTTTTCTTAAACTTGTCCACTGGTATTTTATATTTTAATCCCTTTTATTTTGGTTTATTTATGATTTATAATTCATTTAATGTATCCTTACTCTACACTATTTTTTACATGCCATCTTGCTAACATAGTATTATTAGGTATATTATTATTAGTTTATATATAACCCTGGATTATCTTACATCTAAACAAAATAATTATATTAAACAAAAATATTACTCCTAGTTACAAGACCTTTGTGGCCTACACAATACAAAATTACAACAAATACAAAAAATACCAAGCTTGTCAACAGCAATATAGTCCACTGCTACAATATTGATTGTTTTTTCATCTCCAGCACAAAATTGTGAGATGCTCTTTTTAAATGTTTGACACTTTCACCGAGTACACTATGTTCCACTTTGTACACTGCACTTTTTAGGATTATAGTTTACAGTGTTTTTAGAGTACAAAGGTTCTCATAGCTTGATACCTAATCCCCATTTCTGACTTTTAAAAATGGGTGATTACTGGTTTTAACTCTGGTTGATTATGTTATCATATTTGGGCAGGGGTTATGTAATGTTACATAAAGCTCCCCCACTAGAACAGATTTATTTTTATTTACTTGTTTTAAAAATAATCGTTGAACTCTTCAATCTTCGGATTCTTTCATCATTCTTCATAATATCTCTTTATTTCTGATTGGTTATAACCGTGTTATTCGGTTAAATGGTAATAGGCTTGATTTCATACTCAACTCTCTCTCTCCTGGAGGCACATTCATTAATGATTTAATTTCTCATGGTGGTGGTCTTTCAAACATCCCTTGATAAGGACTGGTCACACTAATCAATAAAAACTTATTTTAACACTCATATTTCTATCTACTTTTATAAATTTGCTTTCTCAATTAAGCTTCTGTCTGCTATCTTCCTTCTGTTTTCTTCCTTCATACTTCTGGAATCTAATATCAATCTTTTCAGCTATTTTATTATCCCTTAAATATTCAATTTCCCTATCCTGTGCAGTGGTTCAGTTCGGGTGGGCACTTTTGGGTCCATTACTCCGCTGTCCGTCCTTACACCTTGTGAGACCAGAGGGACGCACCGTCTGCTCAGGAAAATGATTGCTGGAACATTTCTACAGTCAATTCATTATAATAAAAAACTTACAAGTAGTCGATTGGCGACTAATAATAAACACTTTTAGGATTCTTCACGCTGTTGCTGTTTGCATTTAATTATATATTTCTTTTTCTTCTTGATTCCTTCTTATTTCCCAGTAACTAATTGCAGATAACATTATTGATAGGCATTATTTTAAAATCCTTTTGACTTTCCTTCTTGTGACAGATGTTCTCCGTATCATTTCTTCCTATATCATTTTCAACTCCAAGAAATTCTAAATTGTAGTTGTATTAATTATTATTATTCTTCTTATTTTACTTTCTTATCTGAGCACATTACCATTAATTGTTTTTATTTATTTATTTATTCTTCTTTTTGTTCCCATCAAAATATTATTTTTTCTATTATTTCATTTTAAATCAGTTATTTATATATTATTTAATAATCTGTTCTTACATACTCTTGGAGTTTTGCTGTTTATTAAATCAAATTGTTGCAAAATATCTTAAGTAAGTTGTAATTACATACTTTTTGAATTTTGGGGTTTATCTTTAATTAATTTTATTTGGTTCCTTCTCTCAAATGGGTTGCTTGGTCGGTTTTCAGAAAATCAGTCCCCTTTTTCTGGTTGACTATTTCTTGTTTTAACCATGGTCCATTAACTCATCTGCACTCGTCGTTCGGATTACTGCAGTGTCCATAATGATTTTTGTCCTTGTTAAATAACTCTCTATCATCTGGTATTGTAACTCTGCTGATATTGAATTTTCATTAAATTCAATGGTTACCATCGTTTTCTGAACTCTTTCTTTCTTTGTAACATATTCTTCTACTACCATGTCTTGTAATTTTTCTAATACACCTATTTCTATCATATTTATATGTAGTCTATTACACAAATATGTTGATGATATATCATTTATTGGTGATGTCACTGACCTTTTATTTACTGGTATATTTAATTTAAATATAGATTTAGTTAAGTTTTTTCTATAACTTTTCAAAACAGTCAATTCTCTGTAATTAACGATTGGGAGATTAAGTATATTAACCAGCCCACTCTTAATCATATCTACTTCTTCCCGTGTATTTTTCTGTTTGTTAGGACGTATTATTCCTCTTTCTTTCGTTTTCTTAATTATTTGTTTCTTTACTCCCTTAATGTTAACTTCTATGTGCATCATCTTTTCTTTGTCTCTGTGATTTTTATTTTCCGATAGCAATGCATTTTGGTCTTCCCTCATTTCTATTTCCTTCCTGCTCTCTTCTGTTTTCGGACTTACTTTATTTTCGAAGCATACCTTCGGAAGTGCTGTCTAGTGTTTCATTCACCTTCTAAAAATCACTGTCTATTGTTTCCTCTAACTTTCCGAAACTTTCATCCATTTGCTTATTTGTCTCCCCCTTGTATGTATCTGCTTTTTGGCTAAGTGTGTTACTGATCAGTTCAATCTTCTCATGAATTTGTTTTATATTTTTATCACTTTCTTCAAATTTGGTGTTCATATATTCCCTTTGTCCGTCAATAGTTTCTTTCAATTTGTGGTATTGTTCATTCATGGTTTGTCTGATATCTCCATGAATGGTCTCAATTTTTTCATTGAATTGTTTTACTAAACTTTCCTGAATACCGTCTATTTTCTCATTGGTTTGTTTGTTTTGTTCCTTCAAAGTTTCGTTTTGTTTCTTTGAAGTTTCCTCCTGTTTCTTAAATTGTTCTGCCATAAATTTCATTATTTCCTGCCAATTTGGTTCTTCACTGACTCCCGCTTTATCTGGTTGGCCCCCTTTGGCGTCCTCTTCAACTATTTCCTTTTCCGTGTCCATAATTGCTTCAGTTTCTTCTTTATCGCCTGTTTGTTGTTCCATTTCACTGTCCGTGACTACTTCTATTTCTCGTTCCTGTCCACCTTCTTCCTTCTCCGTGTCTTCTGCCCTCTTCTTTGAGCTGCCTCTGGTATTATGCATTTCTTGTCTTCTCATAGTTGCCGACAAAAATTAGTTTTTTCGTTATATTAACTTGTGTATATCCCGAAATTTCTTCCTAATTCATGCCCTTTAAGTTGAGCGCCATCTTGTGACGTCTCTCGCTGAACTCACCCAAATAAACTCTCTTAATAGTTAAGCCCAACGTTTGTACATCATCTTGTAACGTCTCTCGCTGAGCTTAAGTCTTGAGTAATTTACGTCTATTTGTTATTTTTCAGAACGCTCGCTTAATTAAGAGTCACAGAATTTGTTATTTTTATGTTATATGCTTTCAAAATCGAGGGTGTATGATTATGCAAAGATTTTCTTAAATTTTGTTTATATGAAATCAATACCGTTGTTTGACAGTAGTTAGGAGAGAGAGTGCAAAGAGAATTACTCTCTTAGTATACGATTGAGTATTTTAAATTTTTCCGCTCGTGGTACCAGCTGACTGCTACTTTTACGAACCCATTTGAGGTTAAAGTGACTCCAAATGGTACGTAATAAATTCTGGATATCTGTTCTCCTCTCGATCTTCTTACAATCTGTAACTAACTACCATCTACTGGAAATAATACACATTTTATTATTTAAACCACAAGGCATTCCTTGAAATTATTTAACGTTTTTTATGGTCTCCCAAAACATAAATGGATAATCGAATCTTACATAAAACACAGAGTTAATTCGATCTTGCTTTTACAAACATATATCATATAACAAATATTTTTATTTCAGTCTTAATAACAAGAAAGAAATAATTAATTAATTACCCCAGGGTTATTTTAGAGTTCTTTGTACTTTGAGAAAGTCAGAAATGTATACAGGTCAGTACCAAGCTTTACATGAATTATTTTAAAATTTAGTATAATCTATATTATGTAGTTGATTTGTAGACCACTAGAGCGCAGAGTACGTTTCTTCACCGATGACAACAAACACTAAACTTCATGGCTGCGGGAATGTTAGTAACAAAACTACGTTTTGCTGTTTTTTGGGTTAACAAAATAATAAAGTTTATGTTCACCTCTTTTCCAGAAGTATTTAAAGGGATTGTGCTGTTTCTAGTGTTATAAGTTTATAGTTGAGGTGTAATTTAGTTAAATTTTAATAGGTAACGATCTCACCAACAATGTCGAATTCCAGTAGACTAGGCTTGAAATGGAAGGCTGATTTTTTCAAAGTTTCATCAATTTGCGGGCGTGAATTATTCTGTTCGAAGGATGTCTAAGATGTAGTGGATATCACTCATTAATTTTATTAATTTGTCACTTATTATTTCCGAATGGTATTTATAAATTTCTTAATTTTTTCTAGACATTACACTTTTTTAAACTGCTCACTTCCAATACATTTGAACAATTAATTTTAATTCTTGTTAGTTAGTTACTCTTAGTAACCAAGAATTTTTATGTTTTTTTATTGGCTAATCTAGATACCTTTTAGTATGTAGGCTAATAATAATTATTATAATTTCATTTCTTCTTTTTAGAAAAAATAATCCTTTATAGATTTTATCTATAATCAAATTGAATTTATTTACGGTTTTTCTTTATATTTTTTCTTAAACTTGTCCACTGGTATTTTATATTTTAATCCCTTTTATTTTGGTTTATTTATGATTTATAATTCATTTAATGTATCCTTACTCTACACTATTTTTTACATGCCATCTTGCTAACATAGTATTATTAGGTATATTATTATTATTTTATACATAACCCTGGATTATCTTACATCTAAACAAAATAATTATATTTAACAAAAATATTACTCCTAGTTACAAGACCTTTGTGGCCTACACAATACAAAATTACAACAAATACAAAAAATACCAAGCTTGTCAACAGCAATATAGTCCACTGCTACAATATTGATTGTTTTTTCATCTCCAGCACAAAATTGTGAGATGCTCTTTTTAAATGTTTGACACTTTCACCGAGTACACTATGTTCCACTTTGTACACTGCACTTTTTAGGATTATAGTTTACAGTGTTTTTAGAGTACAAAGGTTCTCATAGCTTGATACCTAATCACCATTTCTGACTTTTAAAAATGGGTGATTACTGGTTTTAACTCTGGTTGATTATGTTATCATATTTGGGCAGGGGTTATGTAATGTTACATAAAGCTCCCCCACTAGAACAGATTTATTTTTATTTACTTGTTTTAAAAATAATCGTTGAACTCTTCAATCTTCGGATTCTTTCATCATTCTTCATAATATCTCTTTATTTCTGATTGGTTATAACCGTGTTATTCGGTTAAATGGTAATAGGCTTGATTTCATACTCAACTCTCTCTCTCCTGGAGGCACATTCATTAATGATTTAATTTCTCATGGTGGTGGTCTTTCAAACATCCCTTGATAAGGACTGGTCACACTAATCAATAAAAACTTATTTTAACACTCATATTTCTATCTACTTTTATAAATTTGCTTTCTCAATTAAGCTTCTGTCTGCTATCTTCCTTCTGTTTTCTTCCTTCATACTTCTGGAATCTAATATCAATCTTTTCAGCTATTTTATTATCCCTTAAATATTCAATTTCCCTATCCTGTGCAGTGGTTCAGTTCGGGTGGGCACTTTTGGGTCCATTACTCCGCTGTCCGTCCTTACACCTTGTGAGACCAGAGGGACGCACCGTCTGCTCAGGAAAATGATTGCTGGAACATTTCTACAGTCAATTCATTATAATAAAAAACTTACAAGTAGTCGATTGGCGACTAATAATAAACACTTTTAGGATTCTTCACGCTGTTGCTGTTTGCATTTAATTATATATTTCTTTTTCTTCTTGATTCCTTCTTATTTCCCAGTAACTAATTGCAGATAACATTATTGATAGGCATTATTTTAAAATCCTTTTGACTTTCCTTCTTGTGACAGATGTTCTCCGTATCATTTCTTCCTATATCATTTTCAACTCCAAGAAATTCTAAATTGTAGTTGTATTAATTATTATTATTCTTCTTATTTTACTTTCTTATCTGAGCACATTACCATTAATTGTTTTTATTTATTTATTTATTCTTCTTTTTGTTCCCATCAAAATATTATTTTTTCTATTATTTCATTTTAAATCAGTTATTTATATATTATTTAATAATCTGTTCTTACATACTCTTGGAGTTTTGCTGTTTATTAAATCAAATTGTTGCAAAATATCTTAAGTAAGTTGTAATTACATACTTTTTGAATTTTGGGGTTTATCTTTAATTAATTTTATTTGGTTCCTTCTCTCAAATGGGTTGCTTGGTCGGTTTTCAGAAAATCAGTCCCCTTTTTCTGGTTGACTATTTCTTGTTTTAACCATGGTCCATTAACTCATCTGCACTCGTCGTTCGGATTACTGCAGTGTCCATAATGATTTTTGTCCTTGTTAAATAACTCTCTATCATCTGGTATTGTAACTCTGCTGATATTGAATTTTCATTAAATTCAATGGTTACCATCGTTTTCTGAACTCTTTCTTTCTTTGTAACATATTCTTCTACTACCATGTCTTGTAATTTTTCTAATACACCTATTTCTATCATATTTATATGTAGTCTATTACACAAATATGTTGATGATATATCATTTATTGGTGATGTCACTGACCTTTTATTTACTGGTATATTTAATTTAAATATAGATTTAGTTAAGTTTTTTCTATAACTTTTCAAAACAGTCAATTCTCTGTAATTAACGATTGGGAGATTAAGTATATTAACCAGCCCACTCTTAATCATATCTACTTCTTCCCGTGTATTTTTCTGTTTGTTAGGACGTATTATTCCTCTTTCTTTCGTTTTCTTAATTATTTGTTTCTTTACTCCCTTAATGTTAACTTCTATGTGCATCATCTTTTCTTTGTCTCTGTGATTTTTATTTTCCGATAGCAATGCATTTTGGTCTTCCCTCATTTCTATTTCCTTCCTGCTCTCTTCTGTTTTCGGACTTACTTTATTTTCGAAGCATACCTTCGGAAGTGCTGTCTAGTGTTTCATTCACCTTCTAAAAATCACTGTCTATTGTTTCCTCTAACTTTCCGAAACTTTCATCCATTTGCTTATTTGTCTCCCCCTTGTATGTATCTGCTTTTTGGCTAAGTGTGTTACTGATCAGTTCAATCTTCTCATGAATTTGTTTTATATTTTTATCACTTTCTTCAAATTTGGTGTTCATATATTCCCTTTGTCCGTCAATAGTTTCTTTCAATTTGTGGTATTGTTCATTCATGGTTTGTCTGATATCTCCATGAATGGTCTCAATTTTTTCATTGAATTGTTTTACTAAACTTTCCTGAATACCGTCTATTTTCTCATTGGTTTGTTTGTTTTGTTCCTTCAAAGTTTCGTTTTGTTTCTTTGAAGTTTCCTCCTGTTTCTTAAATTGTTCTGCCATAAATTTCATTATTTCCTGCCAATTTGGTTCTTCACTGACTCCCGCTTTATCTGGTTGGCCCCCTTTGGCGTCCTCTTCAACTATTTCCTTTTCCGTGTCCATAATTGCTTCAGTTTCTTCTTTATCGCCTGTTTGTTGTTCCATTTCACTGTCCGTGACTACTTCTATTTCTCGTTCCTGTCCACCTTCTTCCTTCTCCGTGTCTTCTGCCCTCTTCTTTGAGCTGCCTCTGGTATTATGCATTTCTTGTCTTCTCATAGTTGCCGACAAAAATTAGTTTTTTCGTTATATTAACTTGTGTATATCCCGAAATTTCTTCCTAATTCATGCCCTTTAAGTTGAGCGCCATCTTGTGACGTCTCTCGCTGAACTCACCCAAATAAACTCTCTTAATAGTTAAGCCCAACGTTTGTACATCATCTTGTAACGTCTCTCGCTGAGCTTAAGTCTTGAGTAATTTACGTCTATTTGTTATTTTTCAGAACGCTCGCTTAATTAAGAGTCACAGAATTTGTTATTTTTATGTTATATGCTTTCAAAATCGAGGGTGTATGATTATGCAAAGATTTTCTTAAATTTTGTTTATATGAAATCAATACCGTTGTTTGACAGTAGTTAGGAGAGAGAGTGCAAAGAGAATTACTCTCTTAGTATACGATTGAGTATTTTAAATTTTTCCGCTCGTGGTACCAGCTGACTGCTACTTTTACGAACCCATTTGAGGTTAAAGTGACTCCAAATGGTACGTAATAAATTCTGGATATCTGTTCTCCTCTCGATCTTCTTACAATCTGTAACTAACTACCATCTACTGGAAATAATACACATTTTATTATTTAAACCACAAGGCATTCCTTGAAATTATTTAACGTTTTTTATGGTCTCCCAAAACATAAATGGATAATCGAATCTTACATAAAACACAGAGTTAATTCGATCTTGCTTTTACAAACATATATCATATAACAAATATTTTTATTTCAGTCTTAATAACAAGAAAGAAATAATTAATTAATTACCCCAGGGTTATTTTAGAGTTCTTTGTACTTTGAGAAAGTCAGAAATGTATACAGGTCAGTACCAAGCTTTACATGAATTATTTTAAAATTTAGTATAATCTATATTATGTAGTTGATTTGTAGACCACTAGAGCGCAGAGTACGTTTCTTCACCGATGACAACAAACACTAAACTTCATGGCTGCGGGAATGTTAGTAACAAAACTACGTTTTGCTGTTTTTTGGGTTAACAAAATAATAAAGTTTATGTTCACCTCTTTTCCAGAAGTATTTAAAGGGATTGTGCTGTTTCTAGTGTTATAAGTTTATAGTTGAGGTGTAATTTAGTTAAATTTTAATAGGTAACGATCTCACCAACAATGTCGAATTCCAGTAGACTAGGCTTGAAATGGAAGGCTGATTTTTTCAAAGTTTCATCAATTTGCGGGCGTGAATTATTCTGTTCGAAGGATGTCTAAGATGTAGTGGATATCACTCATTAATTTTATTAATTTGTCACTTATTATTTCCGAATGGTATTTATAAATTTCTTAATTTTTTCTAGACATTACACTTTTTTAAACTGCTCACTTCCAATATATTTGAACAATTAATTTTAATTCTTGTTAGTTAGTTACTCTTAGTAACCAAGAATTTTTATGTTTTTTTATTGGCTAATCTAGATACCTTTTAGTATGTAGGCTAATAATAATTATTATAATTTCATTTCTTCTTTTTAGAAAAAATAATCCTTTATAGATTTTATCTATAATCAAATTGAATTTATTTACGGTTTTTCTTTATATTTTTTCTTAAACTTGTCCACTGGTATTTTATATTTTAATCCCTTTTATTTTGGTTTATTTATGATTTATAATTCATTTAATGTATCCTTACTCTACACTATTTTTTACATGCCATCTTGCTAACATAGTATTATTAGGTATATTATTATTATTTTATACATAACCCTGGATTATCTTACATCTAAACAAAATAATTATATTTAACAAAAATATTACTCCTAGTTACAAGACCTTTGTGGCCTACACAATACAAAATTACAACAAATACAAAAAATACCAAGCTTGTCAACAGCAATATAGTCCACTGCTACAATATTGATTGTTTTTTCATCTCCAGCACAAAATTGTGAGATGCTCTTTTTAAATGTTTGACACTTTCACCGAGTACACTATGTTCCACTTTGTACACTGCACTTTTTAGGATTATAGTTTACAGTGTTTTTAGAGTACAAAGGTTCTCATAGCTTGATACCTAATCCCCATTTCTGACTTTTAAAAATGGGTGATTACTGGTTTTAACTCTGGTGATTATGTTATCATATTTGGGCAGGGGTTATGTAATGTTACATAAAGCTCCCCCACTAGAACAGATTTATTTTTATTTACTTGTTTTAAAAATAATCGTTGAACTCTTCAATCTTCGGATTCTTTCATCATTCTTCATAATATCTCTTTATTTCTGATTGGTTATACCCCTGTTATTCGGTTAAATGGTAATAGGCTTGATTTCATACTCAACTCTCTCTCTCCTGGAGGCACATTCATTAATGATTTAATTTCTCATGGTGGTGGTCTTTCAAACATCCCTTGATAAGGACTGGTCACACTAATCAATAAAAACTTATTTTAACACTCATATTTCTATCTACTTTTATAAATTTGCTTTCTCAATTAAGCTTCTGTCTGCTATCTTCCTTCTGTTTTCTTCCTTCATACTTCTGGAATCTAATATCAATCTTTTCAGCTATTTTATTATCCCTTAAATATTCAATTTCCCTAACATTTTTTCCCTATCCTGTGCAGTGGTTCAGTTCGGGTGGGCACTTTTGGGTCCATTACTCCGCTGTCCATCCTTACACCTTGTGAGACCAGAATCACGCACCGTCTGCTCAGGAAAATGATTGCTGGAACATTTCTACAGTCAATTCATTATAATAAAAAACTTACAAGTAGTCGATTGGCGACTAATAATAAACACTTTTAGGATTCTTCACGCTGTTGCTGTTTGCATTTAATTATATATTTCTTTTTCTTCTTGATTCCTTCTTATTTCCCAGTAACTAATTGCAGATAACATTATTGATAGGCATTATTTTAAAATCCTTTTGACTTTCCTTCTTGTGACAGATGTTCTCCGTATCATTTCTTCCTATATCATTTTCAACTCCAAGAAATTCTAAATTGTAGTTGTATTAATTATTATTATTCTTCTTATTTTACTTTCTTATCTGAGCACATTACCATTAATTGTTTTTATTTATTTATTTATTCTTCATTTTGTTCCCATCAAAATATTATTTTTTCTATTATTTCATTTTAAATCAGTTATTTATATATTATTTAATAATCTGTTCTTACATACTCTTGGAGTTTTGCTGTTTATTAAATCAAATTGTTGCGAAATATCTTAAGTAAGTTGTAATTACATACTTTTTGAATTTTGGGGTTTATCTTTAATTAATTTTATTTGGTTCCTTCTCTCCAATGGGTTGCTTGTTCGGTTTTCAGAAAATCAGTCCCCTTTTTCTGGTTGACTATTTCTTGTTTTAACCATGGTCCATTAACTCATCTGCACTCGTCGTTCGGATTACTGCAGTGTCCATAATGATTTTTGTCCTTGTTAAATAACTCTCTATCATCTGGTATTGTAACTCTGCTGATATTGAATTTTCATTAAATTCAATGGTTACCATCGTTTTTTGAACTCTTTCTTTCTTTGTAACATATTCTTCTACTACCATGTCTTGTAATTTTTCTAATACACCTATTTCTATCATATTTATATGTAGTCTATTACACAAATATGTTGATGATATATCATTTATTGGTGATGTCACTGACCTTTCATTTACTGGTATATTTAATTTAAATATAGATTTAGTTAAGTTTTTTCTATAACTTTTCAAAACAGCCAATTCTCTGTAATTAACGATTGGGAGATTAAGTACATTAACCAGCCCACTCTTAATCATATCTACTTCTTCCCGTGTATTTTTCCGTTTGTTAGGACGTATTATTCCTCTTTCTTTCGTTTTCTTAATTATTTGTTTCTTTACTCCCTTAATGTTAACTTCTATGTGCATCATCTTTTCTTTGTCTCTGTGATTTTTATTTTCCGATAGCAATGCATTTTGGTCTTCCCTCATTTCTATTTCCTTCCTGCTCTCTTCTGTTTTCGGACTTACTTTATTTTCGAAGCATACCTTCGGAAGTGCTGTCTAGTGTTTCATTCACCTTCTAAAAATCACTGTCCATTGTTTCCTCTAACTTTCCGAAACTTTCATCCATTTGCTTATTTGTCTCCCCCTTGTATGTATCTGCTTTTTGGCTAAGTGTGTTACTGATCAGTTCAATCTTCTCATGAATTTGTTTTACATTTTTATTACTTTCTTCAAATTTGGTGTTCATATATTTCCTTTGTCCGTCAATAGTTTCTTTCAATTCGTGGTATTGTTCATTCATGGTTTGTCTGATATCTCCATGAATGGTCTCAATTTTTTCATTGAATTGTTTTACTAAACTTTCCTGAATACCGTCTATTTTCTCATTGGTTTGTTTGTTTTGTTCCTTCAAAGTTTCGTTTTGTTTCTTTGAAGTTTCCTCCTGTTTCTTAAATTGTTCTGCCATAAATTTCATTATTTCCTGCCAATTTGGTTCTTCTCTGACTCCCGCTTTATCTGGTTGGCCCCCTTTGGCATCCTCTTCAACTATTTCCTTTTCCGTGTCCATAATTGCTTCAGTTTCTTCTTTATCGCCTGTTTGTTGTTCCATTTCACTGTCCGTGACTACTTCTATTTCTCGTTCCTGTCCACCTTCTTCCTTCTCCGTGTCTTCTGCCCTCTTATTTGATCTGCCTCTGGTATTATGCATTTCTTGTCTTCTCATAGTTGCCGACAAAAATTAGTTTTTTCGTTATATTAACTTGCGTATATCCCGAAATTTCTTCCTAATTCATGCCCTTTAAGTTGAGCGCCATCTTGTGACGTCTCTCGCTGAACTCACCCAAATAAACTCTCTTAATAGTTAAGCCCAACGTTTGTACATCATCTTGTAACGTCTCTCGCTGAGCTTAAGTCTTGAGTAATTTACGTCTATTTGTTATTTTTCAGAACGCTCGCTTAATTAAGAGTCACAGAATTTGTTATTTTTATGTTATATGCTTTCAAAATCGAGGGTGTATGATTATGCAAAGATTTTCTTAAATTTTGTATATATGAAATCAATACCGTTGTTTGACAGTAGTTAGGAGAGAGAGTGCAAAGAGAATTACTCTCTTAGTATACGATTGAGTATTTCAAATTTTTCCGCTCGTGGTACCAGCTGACTGCTACTTTTACGAACCCATTTGAGGTTAAAGTGACTCCAAATGGTACGTAATAAATTCTGGATATCTGTTCTCCTCTCGATCTTCTTACAATCTGTAACTAACTACCATCTACTGGAAATAATACACATTTTATTATTTAAACCACAAGGCATTCCTTGAAATTATTTAACGTTTTTTATGGTCTCCCAAAACATAAATGGATAATCGAATCTTACATAAAACACAGAGTTAATTCGATCTTGCTTTTACAAACATATATCATATAACAAATATTTTTATTTCAGTCTTAATAACAAGAAAGAAATAATTAATTAATTACCCCAGGGTTATTTTAGAGTTCTTTGTACTTTGAGAAAGTCAGAAATGTATACAGGTCAGTACCAAGCTTTACATGAATTATTTTAAAATTTAGTATAATCTATATTATGTAGTTGATTTGTAGACCACTAGAGCGCAGAGTACGTTTCTTCACCGATGACAACAAACACTAAACTTCATGGCTGCGGGAATGTTAGTAACAAAACTACGTTTTGCTGTTTTTTGGGTTAACAAAATAATAAAGTTTATGTTCACCTCTTTTCCAGAAGTATTTAAAGGGATTGTGCTGTTTCTAGTGTTATAAGTTTATAGTTGAGGTGTAATTTAGTTAAATTTTAATAGGTAACGATCTCACCAACAATGTCGAATTCCATTAGGCTAGGCTTGAAATGGAAGGCTGATTTTTTCAAAGTTTCATCAATTTGCGGGCGTGAATTATTCTGTTCGAAGGATGTCTAAGATGTAGTGGATATCACTCATTAATTTTATTAATTTGTCACTTATTATTTCCGAATGGTATTTATAAATTTCTTAATTTTTTCTAGACATTACACTTTTTTAAACTGCTCACTTCCAATGTATTTGAACAATTAATTTCAATTCTTGTTAGTTAGTTACTCTTAGTAACCAAGAATTTTTATGGTTTTTTATTGGCTAATCTAGATACCTTTTAGTATGTAGGCTAATAATAATTATTATAATTTCATTTCTTCTTTTTAGAAAAAATAATCCTTTATAGATTTTATCTATAATCAAATTGAATTTATTTACGGTTTTTCTTTATATTTTTTCTTAAACTTGTCCACTGGTATTTTATATTTTAATCCCTTTTATTTTGGTTTATTTATGATTTATAATTCATTTAATGTATCCTTACTCTACAGTATTTTTTACATGCCATCTTGCTAACATAGTATTATTAGGTATATTATTATTATTTTATACATAACCCTGGATTATCTTACATCTAAACAAAATAATTATATTAAACAAAAATATTACTCCTAGTTACAAGACCTTTGTGGCCTACACAATACAAAATTACAACAAATACAAAAATACCAAGCTTGTCAACAGCAATATAGTCCACTGCTACAATATTGATGGTTTTTCATCTCCAGCACAAAATTGTGAGATGCTCTTTTTAAATGTTTGACACTTTCACCGAGTACACTATGTTCCACTTTGTACACTGCACTTTTTAGGATTATAGTTTACAGTGTTTTTAGAGTACAAAGGTTCTCATAGCTTGATACCTAATCCCCATTTCTGACTTTTAAAAATGGGTGATTACTGGTTTTAACTCTGGTGATTATGTTATCATATTTGGGCAGGGGTTATGTAATGTTACATAAAGCTCCCCCACTAGAACAGATTTATTTTTATTTACTTGTTTTAAAAATAATCGTTGAACTCTTCAATCTTCGGATTCTTTCATCATTCTTCATAATATCTCTTTATTTCTGATTGGTTATACCCCTGTTATTCGGTTAAATGGTAATAGGCTTGATTTCATACTCAACTCTCTCTCTCCTGGAGGCACATTCATTAATGATTTAATTTCTCATGGTGGTGGTCTTTCAAACATCCCTTGATAAGGACTGGTCACACTAATCAATAAAAACTTATTTTAACACTCATATTTCTATCTACTTTTATAAATTTGCTTTCTCAATTAAGCTTCTGTCTGCTATCTTCCTTCTGTTTTCTTCCTTCATACTTCTGGAATCTAATATCAATCTTTTCAGCTATTTTATTATCCCTTAAATATTCAATTTCCCTATCCTGTGCAGTGGTTCAGTTCGGGTGGGCACTTTTGGGTCCATTACTCCGCTGTCCGTCCTTACACCTTGTGAGACCAGAGGGACGCACCGTCTGCTCAGGAAAATGATTGCTGGAACATTTCTACAGTCAATTCATTATAATAAAAAACTTACAAGTAGTCGATTGGCGACTAATAATAAACACTTTTAGGATTCTTCACGCTGTTGCTGTTTGCATTTAATTATATATTTCTTTTTCTTCTTGATTCCTTCTTATTTCCCAGTAACTAATTGCAGATAAAATTATTGATAGGCATTATTTTAAAATCCTTTTGACTTTCCTTCTTGTGACAGATGTTCTCCGTATCATTTCTTCCTATATCATTTTCAACTCCAAGAAATTCTAAATTGTAGTTGTATTAATTATTATTATTCTTCTTATTTTACTTTCTTATCTGAGCACATTACCATTAATTGTTTTTATTTATTTATTTATTCTTCTTTTTGTTCCCATCAAAATATTATTTTTTCTATTATTTCATTTTAAATCAGTTATTTATATATTATTTAATAATCTGTTCTTACATACTCTTGGAGTTTTGCTGTTTATTAAATCAAATTGTTGCAAAATATCTTAAGTAAGTTGTAATTACATACTTTTTGAATTTTGGGGTTTATCTTTAATTAATTTTATTTGGTTCCTTCTCTCAAATGGGTTGCTTGGTCGGTTTTCAGAAAATCAGTCCCCTTTTTCTGGTTGACTATTTCTTGTTTTAACCATGGTCCATTAACTCATCTGCACTCGTCGTTCGGATTACTGCAGTGTCCATAATGATTTTTGTCCTTGTTAAATAACTCTCTATCATCTGGTATTGTAACTCTGCTGATATTGAATTTTCATTAAATTCAATGGTTACCATCGTTTTCTGAACTCTTTCTTTCTTTGTAACATATTCTTCTACTACCATGTCTTGTAATTTTTCTAATACACCTATTTCTATCATATTTATATGTAGTCTATTACACAAATATGTTGATGATATATCATTTATTGGTGATGTCACTGACCTTTTATTTACTGGTATATTTAATTTAAATATAGATTTAGTTAAGTTTTTTCTATAACTTTTCAAAACAGTCAATTCTCTGTAATTAACGATTGGGAGATTAAGTATATTAACCAGCCCACTCTTAATCATATCTACTTCTTCCCGTGTATTTTTCCGTTTGTTAGGACGTATTATTCCTCTTTCTTCCGTTTTCTTAATTATTTGTTTCTTTACTCCCTTAATGTTAACTTCTATGTGCATCATCTTTTCTTTGTCTCTGTGATTTTTATTTTCCGATAGCAATGCATTTTGGTCTTCCCTCATTTCTATTTCCTTCCTGCTCTCTTCTGTTTTCGGACTTACTTTATTTTCGAAGCATACCTTCGGAAGTGCTGTCTAGTGTTTCATTCACCTTCTAAAAATCACTGTCTATTGTTTCCTCTAACTTTCCGAAACTTTCATCCATTTGCTTATTTGTCTCCCCCTTGTATGTATCTGCTTTTTGGCTAAGTGTGTTACTGATCAGTTCAATCTTCTCATGAATTTGTTTTATATTTTTATTACTTTCTTCAAATTTGGTGTTCATATATTCCCTTTGTCCGTCAATAGTTTCTTTCAATTTGTGGTATTGTTCATTCATGGTTTGTCTGATATCTCCATGAATGGTCTCAATTTTTTCATTGAATTGTTTTACTAAACTTTCCTGAATACCGTCTATTTTCTCATTGGTTTGTTTGTTTTGTTCCTTCAAAGTTTCGTTTTGTTTCTTTGAAGTTTCCTCCTGTTTCTTAAATTGTTCTGCCATAAATTTCATTATTTCCTGCCAATTTGGTTCTTCACTGACTCCCGCTTTATCTGGTTGGCCCCCTTTGGCGTCCTCTTCAACTATTTCCTTTTCCGTGTCCATAATTGCTTCAGTTTCTTCTTTATCGCCTGTTTGTTGTTCCATTTCACTGTCCGTGACTACTTCTATTTCTCGTTCCTGTCCACCTTCTTCCTTCTCCGTGTCTTCTGCCCTCTTCTTTGAGCTGCCTCTGGTATTATGCATTTCTTGTCTTCTCATAGTTGCCGACAAAAATTAGTTTTTTCGTTATATTAACTTGTGTATATCCCGAAATTTCTTCCTAATTCATGCCCTTTAAGTTGAGCGCCATCTTGTGACGTCTCTCGCTGAACTCACCCAAATAAACTCTCTTAATAGTTAAGCCCAACGTTTGTACATCATCTTGTAACGTCTCTCGCTGAGCTTAAGTCTTGAGTAATTTACGTCTATTTGTTATTTTTCAGAACGCTCGCTTAATTAAGAGTCACAGAATTTGTTATTTTTATGTTATATGCTTTCAAAATCGAGGGTGTATGATTATGCAAAGATTTTCTTAAATTTTGTATATATGAAATCAATACCGTTGTTTGACAGTAGTTAGGAGAGAGAGTGCAAAGAGAATTACTCTCTTAGTATACGATTGAGTATTTCAAATTTTTCCGCTCGTGGTACCAGCTGACTGCTACTTTTACGAACCCATTTGAGGTTAAAGTGACTCCAAATGGTACGTAATAAATTCTGGATATCTGTTCTCCTCTCGATCTTCTTACAATCTGTAACTAACTACCATCTACTGGAAATAATACACATTTTATTATTTAAACCACAAGGCATTCCTTGAAATTATTTAACGTTTTTTATGGTCTCCCAAAACATAAATGGATAATCGAATCTTACATAAAACACAGAGTTAATTCGATCTTGCTTTTACAAACATATATCATATAACAAATATTTTTATTTCAGTCTTAATAACAAGAAAGAAATAATTAATTAATTACCCCAGGGTTATTTTAGAGTTCTTTGTACTTTGATAAAGTCAGAAATGTATACAGGTCAGTACCAAGCTTTACATGAATTATTTTAAAATTTAGTATAATCTATATTATGTAGTTGATTTGTAGACTGCTAGAGCGCAGATTATGTTTCTTCACCGATGACAACAAACACTAAACTTCATGGCTGCGGGAATGTTAGTAACAAAACTACGTTTTGCTGTTTTTTGGGTTAACAAAATAATAAAGTTTATGTTCACCTCTTTTCCAGAAGTATTTAAAGGGATTGTGCTGTTTCTAGTGTTATAAGTTTATAGTTGAGGTGTAATTTAGTTAAATTTTAATAGGTAACGATCTCACCAACAATGTCGAATTCCAGTAGGCTAGGCTTGAAATGGAAGGCTGATTTTTTCAAAGTTTCATCAATTTGCGGGAGTGAATTATTCTGTTCGAAGGATGTCTAAGATGTAGTGGATATCACTCATTAATTTTATTAATTTGTCACTTATTATTTCCGAATGGTATTTATAAATTTCTTAATTTTTTCTAGACATTACACTTTTTTAAACTGCTCACTTCCAATATATTTGAACAATTAATTTCAATTCTTGTTAGTTAGTTACTCTTAGTAACCAAGAATTTTTATGGTTTTTTATTGGCTAATCTAGATACCTTTTAGTATGTAGGCTAATAATAATTATTATAATTTCATTTCTTCTTTTTAGAAAAAATAATCCTTTATAGATTTTATCTATAATCAAATTGAATTTATTTACGGTTTTTCTTTATATTTTTTCTTAAACTTGTCCACTGGTATTTTATATTTTAATCCCTTTTATTTTGGTTTATTTATGATTTATAATTCATTTAATGTATCCTTACTCTACACTATTTTTTACATGCCATCTTGCTAACATAGTATTATTAGGTATATTATTATTAGTTTATATATAACCCTGGATTATCTTACATCTAAACAAAATAATTATATTAAACAAAAATATTACTCCTAGTTACAAGACCTTTGTGGCCTACACAATACAAAATTACAACAAATACAAAAAATACCAAGCTTGTCAACAGCAATATAGTCCACTGCTACAATATTGATTGTTTTTTCATCTCCAGCACAAAATTGTGAGATGCTCTTTTTAAATGTTTGACACTTTCACCGAGTACACTATGTTCCACTTTGTACACTGCACTTTTTAGGATTATAGTTTACAGTGTTTTTAGAGTACAAAGGTTCTCATAGCTTGATACCTAATCCCCATTTCTGACTTTTAAAAATGGGTGATTACTGGTTTTAACTCTGGTTGATTATGTTATCATATTTGGGCAGGGGTTATGTAATGTTACATAAAGCTCCCCCACTAGAACAGATTTATTTTTATTTACTTGTTTTAAAAATAATCGTTGAACTCTTCAATCTTCGGATTCTTTCATCATTCTTCATAATATCTCTTTATTTCTGATTGGTTATAACCGTGTTATTCGGTTAAATGGTAATAGGCTTGATTTCATACTCAACTCTCTCTCTCCTGGAGGCACATTCATTAATGATTTAATTTCTCATGGTGGTGGTCTTTCAAACATCCCTTGATAAGGACTGGTCACACTAATCAATAAAAACTTATTTTAACACTCATATTTCTATCTACTTTTATAAATTTGCTTTCTCAATTAAGCTTCTGTCTGCTATCTTCCTTCTGTTTTCTTCCTTCATACTTCTGGAATCTAATATCAATCTTTCCAGCTATTTTATTATCCCTTAAATATTCAATTTCCCTATCCTGTGCAGTGGTTCAGTTCGGGTGGGCACTTTTGGGTCCATTACTCCGCTGTCCGTCCTTACACCTTGTGAGACCAGAGGGACGCACCGTCTGCTCAGGAAAATGATTGCTGGAACATTTCTACAGTCAATTCATTATAATAAAAAACTTACAAGTAGTCGATTGGCGACTAATAATAAACACTTTTAGGATTCTTCACGCTGTTGCTGTTTGCATTTAATTATATATTTCTTTTTCTTCTTGATTCCTTCTTATTTCCCAGTAACTAATTGCAGATAACATTATTGATAGGCATTATTTTAAAATCCTTTTGACTTTCCTTCTTGTGACAGATGTTCTCCGTATCATTTCTTCCTATATCATTTTCAACTCCAAGAAATTCTAAATTGTAGTTGTATTAATTATTATTATTCTTCTTATTTTACTTTCTTATCTGAGCACATTACCATTAATTGTTTTTATTTATTTATTTATTCTTCTTTTTGTTCCCATCAAAATATTATTTTTTCTATTATTTCATTTTAAATCAGTTATTTATATATTATTTAATAATCTGTTCTTACATACTCTTGGAGTTTTGCTGTTTATTAAATCAAATTGTTGCAAAATATCTTAAGTAAGTTGTAATTACATACTTTTTGAATTTTGGGGTTTATCTTTAATTAATTTTATTTGGTTCCTTCTCTCAAATGGGTTGCTTGGTCGGTTTTCAGAAAATCAGTCCCCTTTTTCTGGTTGACTATTTCTTGTTTTAACCATGGTCCATTAACTCATCTGCACTCGTCGTTCGGATTACTGCAGTGTCCATAATGATTTTTGTCCTTGTTAAATAACTCTCTATCATCTGGTATTGTAACTCTGCTGATATTGAATTTTCATTAAATTCAATGGTTACCATCGTTTTCTGAACTCTTTCTTTCTTTGTAACATATTCTTCTACTACCATGTCTTGTAATTTTTCTAATACACCTATTTCTATCATATTTATATGTAGTCTATTACACAAATATGTTGATGATATATCATTTATTGGTGATGTCACTGACCTTTTATTTACTGGTATATTTAATTTAAATATAGATTTAGTTAAGTTTTTTCTATAACTTTTCAAAACAGTCAATTCTCTGTAATTAACGATTGGGAGATTAAGTATATTAACCAGCCCACTCTTAATCATATCTACTTCTTCCCGTGTATTTTTCTGTTTGTTAGGACGTATTATTCCTCTTTCTTTCGTTTTCTTAATTATTTGTTTCTTTACTCCCTTAATGTTAACTTCTATGTGCATCATCTTTTCTTTGTCTCTGTGATTTTTATTTTCCGATAGCAATGCATTTTGGTCTTCCCTCATTTCTATTTCCTTCCTGCTCTCTTCTGTTTTCGGACTTACTTTATTTTCGAAGCATACCTTCGGAAGTGCTGTCTAGTGTTTCATTCACCTTCTAAAAATCACTGTCTATTGTTTCCTCTAACTTTCCGAAACTTTCATCCATTTGCTTATTTGTCTCCCCCTTGTATGTATCTGCTTTTTGGCTAAGTGTGTTACTGATCAGTTCAATCTTCTCATGAATTTGTTTTATATTTTTATTACTTTCTTCAAATTTGGTGTTCATATATTCCCTTTGTCCGTCAATAGTTTCTTTCAATTTGTGGTATTGTTCATTCATGGTTTGTCTGATATCTCCATGAATGGTCTCAATTTTTTCATTGAATTGTTTTACTAAACTTTCCTGAATACCGTCTATTTTCTCATTGGTTTGTTTGTTTTGTTCCTTCAAAGTTTCGTTTTGTTTCTTTGAAGTTTCCTCCTGTTTCTTAAATTGTTCTGCCATAAATTTCATTATTTCCTGCCAATTTGGTTCTTCACTGACTCCCGCTTTATCTGGTTGGCCCCCTTTGGCGTCCTCTTCAACTATTTCCTTTTCCGTGTCCATAATTGCTTCAGTTTCTTCTTTATCGCCTGTTTGTTGTGCCATTTCACTGTCCGTGACTACTTCTATTTCTCGTTCCTGTCCACCTTCTTCCTTCTCCGTGTCTTCTGCCCTCTTCTTTGAGCTGCCTCTGGTATTATGCATTTCTTGTCTTCTCATAGTTGCCGACAAAAATTAGTTTTTTCGTTATATTAACTTGTGTATATCCCGAAATTTCTTCCTAATTCATGCCCTTTAAGTTGAGCGCCATCTTGTGACGTCTCTCGCTGAACTCACCCAAATAAACTCTCTTAATAGTTAAGCCCAACGTTTGTACATCATCTTGTAACGTCTCTCGCTGAGCTTAAGTCTTGAGTAATTTACGTCTATTTGTTATTTTTCAGAACGCTCGCTTAATTAAGAGTCACAGAATTTGTTATTTTTATGTTATATGCTTTCAAAATCGAGGGTGTATGATTATGCAAAGATTTTCTTAAATTTTGTATATATGAAATCAATACCGTTGTTTGACAGTAATTAGGAGAGAGAGTGCAAAGAGAATTACTCTCTTAGTATACGATTGAGTATTTCAAATTTTTCCGCTCGTGGTACCAGCTGACTGCTACTTTTACGAACCCATTTGAGGTTAAAGTGACTCCAAATGGTACGTAATAAATTCTGGATATCTGTTCTCCTCTCGATCTTCTTACAATCTGTAACTAACTACCATCTACTGGAAATAATACACATTTTATTATTTAAACCACAAGGCATTCCTTGAAATTATTTAACGTTTTTTATGGTCTCCCAAAACATAAATGGATAATCGAATCTTACATAAAACACAGAGTTAATTCGATCTTGCTTTTACAAACATATATCATATAACAAATATTTTTATTTCAGTCTTAATAACAAGAAAGAAATAATTAATTAATTACCCCAGGGTTATTTTAGAGTTCTTTGTACTTTGATAAAGTCAGAAATGTATACAGGTCAGTACCAAGCTTTACATGAATTATTTTAAAATTTAGTATAATCTATATTATGTAGTTGATTTGTAGACTGCTAGAGCGCAGATTATGTTTCTTCACCGATGACAACAAACACTAAACTTCATGGCTGCGGGAATGTTAGTAACAAAACTACGTTTTGCTGTTTTTTGGGTTAACAAAATAATAAAGTTTATGTTCACCTCTTTTCCAGAAGTATTTAAAGGGATTGTGCTGTTTCTAGTGTTATAAGTTTATAGTTGAGGTGTAATTTAGTTAAATTTTAATAGGTAACGATCTCACCAACAATGTCGAATTCCAGTAGGCTAGGCTTGAAATGGAAGGCTGATTTTTTCAAAGTTTCATCAATTTGCGGGAGTGAATTATTCTGTTCGAAGGATGTCTAAGATGTAGTGGATATCACTCATTAATTTTATTAATTTGTCACTTATTATTTCCGAATGGTATTTATAAATTTCTTAATTTTTTCTAGACATTACACTTTTTTAAACTGCTCACTTCCAATATATTTGAACAATTAATTTCAATTCTTGTTAGTTAGTTACTCTTAGTAACCAAGAATTTTTATGGTTTTTTATTGGCTAATCTAGATACCTTTTAGTATGTAGGCTAATAATAATTATTATAATTTCATTTCTTCTTTTTAGAAAAAATAATCCTTTATAGATTTTATCTATAATCAAATTGAATTTATTTACGGTTTTTCTTTATATTTTTTCTTAAACTTGTCCACTGGTATTTTATATTTGAATCCCTTTTATTTTGGTTTATTTATGATTTATAATTCATTTAATGTATCCTTACTCTACACTATTTTTTACATGCCATCTTGCTAACATAGTATTATTAGGTATATTATTATTAGTTTATATATAACCCTGGATTATCTTACATCTAAACAAAATAATTATATTAAACAAAAATATTACTCCTAGTTACAAGACCTTTGTGGCCTACACAATACAAAATTACAACAAATACAAAAAATACCAAGCTTGTCAACAGCAATATAGTCCACTGCTACAATATTGATTGTTTTTTCATCTCCAGCACAAAATTGTGAGATGCTCTTTTTAAATGTTTGACACTTTCACCGAGTACACTATGTTCCACTTTGTACACTGCACTTTTTAGGATTATAGTTTACAGTGTTTTTAGAGTACAAAGGTTCTCATAGCTTGATACCTAATCCCCATTTCTGACTTTTAAAAATGGGTGATTACTGGTTTTAACTCTGGTTGATTATGTTATCATATTTGGGCAGGGGTTATGTAATGTTACATAAAGCTCCCCCACTAGAACAGATTTATTTTTATTTACTTGTTTTAAAAATAATCGTTGAACTCTTCAATCTTCGGATTCTTTCATCATTCTTCATAATATCTCTTTATTTCTGATTGGTTATAACCGTGTTATTCGGTTAAATGGTAATAGGCTTGATTTCATACTCAACTCTCTCTCTCCTGGAGGCACATTCATTAATGATTTAATTTCTCATGGTGGTGGTCTTTCAAACATCCCTTGATAAGGACTGGTCACACTAATCAATAAAAACTTATTTTAACACTCATATTTCTATCTACTTTTATAAATTTGCTTTCTCAATTAAGCTTCTGTCTGCTATCTTCCTTCTGTTTTCTTCCTTCATACTTCTGGAATCTAATATCAATCTTTTCAGCTATTTTATTATCCCTTAAATATTCAATTTCCCTATCCTGTGCAGTGGTTCAGTTCGGGTGGGCACTTTTGGGTCCATTACTCCGCTGTCCGTCCTTACACCTTGTGAGACCAGAGGGACGCACCGTCTGCTCAGGAAAATGATTGCTGGAACATTTCTACAGTCAATTCATTATAATAAAAAACTTACAAGTAGTCGATTGGCGACTAATAATAAACACTTTTAGGATTCTTCATGCTGTTGCTGTTTGCATTTAATTATATATTTCTTTTTCTTCTTGATTCCTTCTTATTTCCCAGTAACTAATTGCAGATAACATTATTGATAGGCATTATTTTAAAATCCTTTTGACTTTCCTTCTTGTGACAGATGTTCTCCGTATCATTTCTTCCTATATCATTTTCAACTCCAAGAAATTCTAAATTGTAGTTGTATTAATTATTATTATTCTTCTTATTTTACTTTCTTATCTGAGCACATTACCATTAATTGTTTTTATTTATTTATTTATTCTTCTTTTTGTTCCCATCAAAATATTATTTTTTCTATTATTTCATTTTAAATCAGTTATTTATATATTATTTAATAATCTGTTCTTACATACTCTTGGAGTTTTGCTGTTTATTAAATCAAATTGTTGCAAAATATCTTAAGTAAGTTGTAATTACATACTTTTTGAATTTTGGGGTTTATCTTTAATTAATTTTATTTGGTTCCTTCTCTCAAATGGGTTGCTTGGTCGGTTTTCAGAAAATCAGTCCCCTTTTTCTGGTTGACTATTTCTTGTTTTAACCATGGTCCATTAACTCATCTGCACTCGTCGTTCGGATTACTGCAGTGTCCATAATGATTTTTGTCCTTGTTAAATAACTCTCTATCATCTGGTATTGTAACTCTGCTGATATTGAATTTTCATTAAATTCAATGGTTACCATCGTTTTCTGAACTCTTTCTTTCTTTGTAACATATTCTTCTACTACCATGTCTTGTAATTTTTCTAATACACCTATTTCTATCATATTTATATGTAGTCTATTACACAAATATGTTGATGATATATCATTTATTGGTGATGTCACTGACCTTTTATTTACTGGTATATTTAATTTAAATATAGATTTAGTTAAGTTTTTTCTATAACTTTTCAAAACAGTCAATTCTCTGTAATTAACGATTGGGAGATTAAGTATATTAACCAGCCCACTCTTAATCATATCTACTTCTTCCCGTGTATTTTTCTGTTTGTTAGGACGTATTATTCCTCTTTCTTTCGTTTTCTTAATTATTTGTTTCTTTACTCCCTTAATGTTAACTTCTATGTGCATCATCTTTTCTTTGTCTCTGTGATTTTTATTTTCCGATAGCAATGCATTTTGGTCTTCCCTCATTTCTATTTCCTTCCTGCTCTCTTCTGTTTTCGGACTTACTTTATTTTCGAAGCATACCTTCGGAAGTGCTGTCTAGTGTTTCATTCACCTTCTAAAAATCACTGTCTATTGTTTCCTCTAACTTTCCGAAACTTTCATCCATTTGCTTATTTGTCTCCCCCTTGTATGTATCTGCTTTTTGGCTAAGTGTGTTACTGATCAGTTCAATCTTCTCATGAATTTGTTTTATATTTTTATTACTTTCTTCAAATTTGGTGTTCATATATTCCCTTTGTCCGTCAATAGTTTCTTTCAATTTGTGGTATTGTTCATTCATGGTTTGTCTGATATCTCCATGAATGGTCTCAATTTTTTCATTGAATTGTTTTACTAAACTTTCCTGAATACCGTCTATTTTCTCATTGGTTTGTTTGTTTTGTTCCTTCAAAGTTTCGTTTTGTTTCTTTGAAGTTTCCTCCTGTTTCTTAAATTGTTCTGCCATAAATTTCATTATTTCCTGCCAATTTGGTTCTTCACTGACTCCCGCTTTATCTGGTTGGCCCCCTTTGGCGTCCTCTTCAACTATTTCCTTTTCCGTGTCCATAATTGCTTCAGTTTCTTCTTTATCGCCTGTTTGTTGTTCCATTTCACTGTCCGTGACTACTTCTATTTCTCGTTCCTGTCCACCTTCTTCCTTCTCCGTGTCTTCTGCCCTCTTCTTTGAGCTGCCTCTGGTATTATGCATTTCTTGTCTTCTCATAGTTGCCGACAAAAATTAGTTTTTTCGTTATATTAACTTGTGTATATCCCGAAATTTCTTCCTAATTCATGCCCTTTAAGTTGAGCGCCATCTTGTGACGTCTCTCGCTGAACTCACCCAAATAAACTCTCTTAATAGTTAAGCCCAACGTTTGTACATCATCTTGTAACGTCTCTCGCTGAGCTTAAGTCTTGAGTAATTTACGTCTATTTGTTATTTTTCAGAACGCTCGCTTAATTAAGAGTCACAGAATTTGTTATTTTTATGTTATATGCTTTCAAAATCGAGGGTGTATGATTATGCAAAGATTTTCTTAAATTTTGTATATATGAAATCAATACCGTTGTTTGACAGTAGTTAGGAGAGAGAGTGCAAAGAGAATTACTCTCTTAGTATACGATTGAGTATTTCAAATTTTTCCGCTCGTGGTACCAGCTGACTGCTACTTTTACGAACCCATTTGAGGTTAAAGTGACTCCAAATGGTACGTAATAAATTCTGGATATCTGTTCTCCTCTCGATCTTCTTACAATCTGTAACTAACTACCATCTACTGGAAATAATACACATTTTATTATTTAAACCACAAGGCATTCCTTGAAATTATTTAACGTTTTTTATGGTCTCCCAAAACATAAATGTATAATCGAATCTTACATAAAACACAGAGTTAATTCGATCTTGCTTTTACAAACATATATCATATAACAAATATTTTTATTTCAGTCTTAATAACAAGAAAGAAATAATTAATTAATTACCCCAGGGTTATTTTAGAGTTCTTTGTACTTTGATAAAGTCAGAAATGTATACAGGTCAGTACCAAGCTTTACATGAATTATTTTAAAATTTAGTATAATCTATATTATGTAGTTGATTTGTAGACTGCTAGAGCGCAGATTATGTTTCTTCACCGATGACAACAAACACTAAACTTCATGGCTGCGGGAATGTTAGTAACAAAACTACGTTTTGCTGTTTTTTGGGTTAACAAAATAATAAAGTTTATGTTCACCTCTTTTCCAGAAGTATTTAAAGGGATTGTGCTGTTTCTAGTGTTATAAGTTTATAGTTGAGGTGTAATTTAGTTAAATTTTAATAGGTAACGATCTCACCAACAATGTCGAATTCCAGTAGGCTAGGCTTGAAATGGAAGGCTGATTTTTTCAAAGTTTCATCAATTTGCGGGAGTGAATTATTCTGTTCGAAGGATGTCTAAGATGTAGTGGATATCACTCATTAATTTTATTAATTTGTCACTTATTATTTCCGAATGGTATTTATAAATTTCTTAATTTTTTCTAGACATTACACTTTTTTAAACTGCTCACTTCCAATATATTTGAACAATTAATTTCAATTCTTGTTAGTTAGTTACTCTTAGTAACCAAGAATTTTTATGGTTTTTTATTGGCTAATCTAGATACCTTTTAGTATGTAGGCTAATAATAATTATTATAATTTCATTTCTTCTTTTTAGAAAAAATAATCCTTTATAGATTTTATCTATAATCAAATTGAATTTATTTACGGTTTTTCTTTATATTTTTTCTTAAACTTGTCCACTGGTATTTTATATTTTAATCCCTTTTATTTTGGTTTATTTATGATTTATAATTCATTTAATGTATCCTTACTCTACACTATTTTTTACATGCCATCTTGCTAACATAGTATTATTAGGTATATTATTATTAGTTTATATATAACCCTGGATTATCTTACATCTAAACAAAATAATTATATTAAACAAAAATATTACTCCTAGTTACAAGACCTTTGTGGCCTACACAATACAAAATTACAACAAATACAAAAAATACCAAGCTTGTCAACAGCAATATAGTCCACTGCTACAATATTGATTGTTTTTTCATCTCCAGCACAAAATTGTGAGATGCTCTTTTTAAATGTTTGACACTTTCACCGAGTACACTATGTTCCACTTTGTACACTGCACTTTTTAGGATTATAGTTTACAGTGTTTTTAGAGTACAAAGGTTCTCATAGCTTGATACCTAATCCCCATTTCTGACTTTTAAAAATGGGTGATTACTGGTTTTAACTCTGGTTGATTATGTTATCATATTTGGGCAGGGGTTATGTAATGTTACATAAAGCTCCCCCACTAGAACAGATTTATTTTTATTTACTTGTTTTAAAAATAATCGTTGAACTCTTCAATCTTCGGATTCTTTCATCATTCTTCATAATATCTCTTTATTTCTGATTGGTTATAACCGTGTTATTCGGTTAAATGGTAATAGGCTTGATTTCATACTCAACTCTCTCTCTCCTGGAGGCACATTCATTAATGATTTAATTTCTCATGGTGGTGGTCTTTCAAACATCCCTTGATAAGGACTGGTCACACTAATCAATAAAAACTTATTTTAACACTCATATTTCTATCTACTTTTATAAATTTGCTTTCTCAATTAAGCTTCTGTCTGCTATCTTCCTTCTGTTTTCTTCCTTCATACTTCTGGAATCTAATATCAATCTTTTCAGCTATTTTATTATCCCTTAAATATTCAATTTCCCTATCCTGTGCAGTGGTTCAGTTCGGGTGGGCACTTTTGGGTCCATTACTCCGCTGTCCGTCCTTACACCTTGTGAGACCAGAGGACGCACCGTCTGCTCAGGAAAATGATTGCTGGAACATTTCTACAGTCAATTCATTATAATAAAAAACTTACAAGTAGTCGATTGGCGACTAATAATAAACACTTTTAGGATTCTTCACGCTGTTGCTGTTTGCATTTAATTATATATTTCTTTTTCTTCTTGATTCCTTCTTATTTCCCAGTAACTAATTGCAGATAACATTATTGATAGGCATTATTTTAAAATCCTTTTGACTTTCCTTCTTGTGACAGATGTTCTCCGTATCATTTCTTCCTATATCATTTTCAACTCCAAGAAATTCTAAATTGTAGTTGTATTAATTATTATTATTCTTCTTATTTTACTTTCTTATCTGAGCACATTACCATTAATTGTTTTTATTTATTTATTTATTCTTCTTTTTGTTCCCATCAAAATATTATTTTTTCTATTATTTCATTTTAAATCAGTTATTTATATATTATTTAATAATCTGTTCTTACATACTCTTGGAGTTTTGCTGTTTATTAAATCAAATTGTTGCAAAATATCTTAAGTAAGTTGTAATTACATACTTTTTGAATTTTGGGGTTTATCTTTAATTAATTTTATTTGGTTCCTTCTCTCAAATGGGTTGCTTGGTCGGTTTTCAGAAAATCAGTCCCCTTTTTCTGGTTGACTATTTCTTGTTTTAACCATGGTCCATTAACTCATCTGCACTCGTCGTTCGGATTACTGCAGTGTCCATAATGATTTTTGTCCTTGTTAAATAACTCTCTATCATCTGGTATTGTAACTCTGCTGATATTGAATTTTCATTAAATTCAATGGTTACCATCGTTTTCTGAACTCTTTCTTTCTTTGTAACATATTCTTCTACTACCATGTCTTGTAATTTTTCTAATACACCTATTTCTATCATATTTATATGTAGTCTATTACACAAATATGTTGATGATATATCATTTATTGGTGATGTCACTGACCTTTTATTTACTGGTATATTTAATTTAAATATAGATTTAGTTAAGTTTTTTCTATAACTTTTCAAAACAGTCAATTCTCTGTAATTAACGATTGGGAGATTAAGTATATTAACCAGCCCACTCTTAATCATATCTACTTCTTCCCGTGTATTTTTCTGTTTGTTAGGACGTATTATTCCTCTTTCTTTCGTTTTCTTAATTATTTGTTTCTTTACTCCCTTAATGTTAACTTCTATGTGCATCATCTTTTCTTTGTCTCTGTGATTTTTATTTTCCGATAGCAATGCATTTTGGTCTTCCCTCATTTCTATTTCCTTCCTGCTCTCTTCTGTTTTCGGACTTACTTTATTTTCGAAGCATACCTTCGGAAGTGCTGTCTAGTGTTTCATTCACCTTCTAAAAATCACTGTCTATTGTTTCCTCTAACTTTCCGAAACTTTCATCCATTTGCTTATTTGTCTCCCCCTTGTATGTATCTGCTTTTTGGCTAAGTGTGTTACTGATCAGTTCAATCTTCTCATGAATTTGTTTTATATTTTTATTACTTTCTTCAAATTTGGTGTTCATATATTCCCTTTGTCCGTCAATAGTTTCTTTCAATTTGTGGTATTGTTCATTCATGGTTTGTCTGATATCTCCATGAATGGTCTCAATTTTTTCATTGAATTGTTTTACTAAACTTTCCTGAATACCGTCTATTTTCTCATTGGTTTGTTTGTTTTGTTCCTTCAAAGTTTCGTTTTGTTTCTTTGAAGTTTCCTCCTGTTTCTTAAATTGTTCTGCCATAAATTTCATTATTTCCTGCCAATTTGGTTCTTCACTGACTCCCGCTTTATCTGGTTGGCCCCCTTTGGCGTCCTCTTCAACTATTTCCTTTCCGTGTCCATAATTGCTTCAGTTTCTTCTTTATCGCCTGTTTGTTGTTCCATTTCACTGTCCGTGACTACTTCTATTTCTCGTTCCTGTCCACCTTCTTCCTTCTCCGTGTCTTCTGCCCTCTTCTTTGAGCTGCCTCTGGTATTATGCATTTCTTGTCTTCTCATAGTTGCCGACAAAAATTAGTTTTTTCGTTATATTAACTTGTGTATATCCCGAAATTTCTTCCTAATTCATGCCCTTTAAGTTGAGCGCCATCTTGTGACGTCTCTCGCTGAACTCACCCAAATAAACTCTCTTAATAGTTAAGCCCAACGTTTGTACATCATCTTGTAACGTCTCTCGCTGAGCTTAAGTCTTGAGTAATTTACGTCTATTTGTTATTTTTCAGAACGCTCGCTTAATTAAGAGTCACAGAATTTGTTATTTTTATGTTATATGCTTTCAAAATCGAGGGTGTATGATTATGCAAAGATTTTCTTAAATTTTGTATATATGAAATCAATACCGTTGTTTGACAGTAGTTAGGAGAGAGAGTGCAAAGAGAATTACTCTCTTAGTATACGATTGAGTATTTCAAATTTTTCCGCTCGTGGTACCAGCTGACTGCTACTTTTACGAACCCATTTGAGGTTAAAGTGACTCCAAATGGTACGTAATAAATTCTGGATATCTGTTCTCCTCTCGATCTTCTTACAATCTGTAACTAACTACCATCTACTGGAAATAATACACATTTTATTATTTAAACCACAAGGCATTCCTTGAAATTATTTAACGTTTTTTATGGTCTCCCAAAACATAAATGGATAATCGAATCTTACATAAAACACAGAGTTAATTCGATCTTGCTTTTACAAACATATATCATATAACAAATATTTTTATTTCAGTCTTAATAACAAGAAAGAAATAATTAATTAATTACCCCAGGGTTATTTTAGAGTTCTTTGTACTTTGATAAAGTCAGAAATGTATACAGGTCAGTACCAAGCTTTACATGAATTATTTTAAAATTTAGTATAATCTATATTATGTAGTTGATTTGTAGACTGCTAGAGCGCAGATTATGTTTCTTCACCGATGACAACAAACACTAAACTTCATGGCTGCGGGAATGTTAGTAACAAAACTACGTTTTGCTGTTTTTTGGGTTAACAAAATAATAAAGTTTATGTTCACCTCTTTTCCAGAAGTATTTAAAGGGATTGTGCTGTTTCTAGTGTTATAAGTTTATAGTTTGAGGTGTAATTTAGTTAAATTTTAATAGGTAACGATCTCACCAACAATGTCGAATTCCAGTAGGCTAGGCTTGAAATGGAAGGCTGATTTTTTCAAAGTTTCATCAATTTGCGGGAGTGAATTATTCTGTTCGAAGGATGTCTAAGATGTAGTGGATATCACTCATTAATTTTATTAATTTGTCACTTATTATTTCCGAATGGTATTTATAAATTTCTTAATTTTTTCTAGACATTACACTTTTTTAAACTGCTCACTTCCAATATATTTGAACAATTAATTTCAATTCTTGTTAGTTAGTTACTCTTAGTAACCAAGAATTTTTATGGTTTTTTATTGGCTAATCTAGATACCTTTTAGTATGTAGGCTAATAATAATTATTATAATTTCATTTCTTCTTTTTAGAAAAAATAATCCTTTATAGATTTTATCTATAATCAAATTGAATTTATTTACGGTTTTTCTTTATATTTTTTCTTAAACTTGTCCACTGGTATTTTATATTTTAATCCCTTTTATTTTGGTTTATTTATGATTTATAATTCATTTAATGTATCCTTACTCTACACTATTTTTTACATGCTATCTTGCTAACATAGTATTATTAGGTATATTATTATTAGTTTATATATAACCCTGGATTATCTTACATCTAAACAAAATAATTATATTAAACAAAAATATTACTCCTAGTTACAAGACCTTTGTGGCCTACACAATACAAAATTACAACAAATACAAAAAATACCAAGCTTGTCAACAGCAATATAGTCCACTGCTACAATATTGATTGTTTTTTCATCTCCAGCACAAAATTGTGAAATGCTCTTTTTAAATGTTTGACACTTTCACCGAGTACACTATGTTCCACTTTGTACACTGCACTTTTTAGGATTATAGTTTACAGTGTTTTTAGAGTACAAAGGTTCTCATAGCTTGATACCTAATCCCCATTTCTGACTTTTAAAAATGGGTGATTACTGGTTTTAACTCTGGTTGATTATGTTATCATATTTGGGCAGGGGTTATGTAATGTTACATAAAGCTCCCCCACTAGAACAGATTTATTTTTATTTACTTGTTTTAAAAATAATCGTTGAACTCTTCAATCTTCGGATTCTTTCATCATTCTTCATAATATCTCTTTATTTCTGATTGGTTATAACCGTGTTATTCGGTTAAATGGTAATAGGCTTGATTTCATACTCAACTCTCTCTCTCCTGGAGGCACATTCATTAATGATTTAATTTCTCATGGTGGTGGTCTTTCAAACATCCCTTGATAAGGACTGGTCACACTAATCAATAAAAACTTATTTTAACACTCATATTTCTATCTACTTTTATAAATTTGCTTTCTCAATTAAGCTTCTGTCTGCTATATTCCTTCTGTTTTCTTCCTTCATACTTCTGGAATCTAATATCAATCTTTTCAGCTATTTTATTATCCCTTAAATATTCAATTTCCCTAACATTTTTTCCCTATCCTGTGCAGTGGTTCAGTTCGGGTGGGCACTTTTGGGTCCATTACTCCGCTGTCCGTCCTTACACCTTGTGAGACCAGAGGGACGCACCGTCTGCTCAGGAAAATGATTGCTGGAACATTTCTACAGTCAATTCATTATAATAAAAAACTTACAAGTAGTCGATTGGCGACTAATAATAAACACTTTTAGGATTCTTCACGCTGTTGCTGTTTGCATTTAATTATATATTTCTTTTTCTTCTTGATTCCTTCTTATTTCCCAGTAACTAATTGCAGATAACATTATTGATAGGCATTATTTTAAAATCCTTTTGACTTTCCTTCTTGTGACAGATGTTCTCCGTATCATTTCTTCCTATATCATTTTCAACTCCAAGAAATTCTAAATTGTAGTTGTATTAATTATTATTATTCTTCTTATTTTACTTTCTTATCTGAGCACATTACCATTAATTGTTTTTATTTATTTATTTATTCTTCATTTTGTTCCCATCAAAATATTATTTTTTCTATTATTTCATTTTAAATCAGTTATTTATATATTATTTAATAATCTGTTCTTACATACTCTTGGAGTTTTGCTGTTTATTAAATCAAATTGTTGCAAAATATCTTAAGTAAGTTGTAATTACATACTTTTTGAATTTTGGGGTTTATCTTTAATTAATTTTATTTGGTTCCTTCTCTCCAATGGGTTGCTTGGTCGGTTTTCAGAAAATCAGTCCCCTTTTTCTGGTTGACTATTTCTTGTTTTAACCATGGTCCATTAACTCATCTGCACTCGTCGTTCGGATTACTGCAGTGTCCATAATGATTTTTGTCCTTGTTAAATAACTCTCTATCATCTGGTATTGTAACTCTGCTGATATTGAATTTTCATTAAATTCAATGGTTACCATCGTTTTCTGAACTCTTTCTTTCTTTGTAACATATTCTTCTACTACCATGTCTTGTAATTTTTCTAATACACCTATTTCTATCATATTTATATGTAGTCTATTACACAAATATGTTGATGATATATCATTTATCATAGGTGATGTCACTGACCTTTTATTTACTGGTATATTTAATTTAAATATAGATTTAGTTAAGTTTTTTCTATAACTTTTCAAAACAGTCAATTCTCTGTAATTAACGATTGGGAGATTAAGTACATTAACCAGCCCACTCTTAATCATATCTACTTCTTCCCGTGTATTTTTCCGTTTGTTAGGACGTATTATTCCTCTTTCTTTCGTTTTCTTAATTATTTGTTTCTTTACTCCCTTAATGTTAACTTCTATGTGCATCATCTTTTCTTTGTCTCTGTGATTTTTATTTTCCGATAGCAATGCATTTTGGTCTTCCCTCATTTCTATTTCCTTCCTGCTCTCTTCTGTTTTCGGACTTACTTTATTTTCGAAGCATACCTTCGGAAGTGCTGTCTAGTGTTTCATTCACCTTCTAAAAATCACTGTCCATTGTTTCCTCTAACTTTCCGAAACTTTCATCCATTTGCTTATTTGTTTCCCCCTTGTATGTATCTGCTTTTTGGCTACGTGTGTTACTGATCAGTTCAATCTTCTCATGAATTTGTTTTATATTTTTATTACTTTCTTCAAATTTGGTGTTCATATATTCCCTTTGTCCGTCAATAGTTTCTTTCAATTCGTGGTATTGTTCATTCATGGTTTGTCTGATATCTCCATGAATGGTCTCAATTTTTTCATTGAATTGTTTTGCTAAACTTTCCTGAATACCGTCTATTTTCTCATTGGTTTGTTTGTTTTGTTCCTTCAAAGTTTCGTTTTGTTTCTTTGAAGTTTCCTCCTGTTTCTTAAATTGTTCTGCCATAAATTTCATTATTTCCTGCCAATTTGGTTCTTCACTGACTCCCGCTTTATCTGGTTGGCCCCCTTTGGCGTCCTCTTCAACTATTTCCTTTTCCGTGTCCATAATTGCTTCAGTTTCTTCTTTATCGCCTGTTTGTTGTTCCATTTCACTGTCCGTGACTACTTCTATTTCTCGTTCCTGTCCACCTTCTTCCTTCTCCGTGTCTTCTGCCCTCTTCTTTGATCTGCCTCTGGTATTATGCATTTCTTGTCTTCTCATAGTTGCCGACAAAAATTAGTTTTTTCGTTATATTATCTTGTGTATATCCCGAAATATCTTCCTAATTCATGCCCTTTAAGTTGAGCGCCATCTTGTGATGTCTCTCGCTGAACTCACCCAAATAAACTCTCTTAATAGTTAAGCCCAACGTTTGTACATCATCTTGTAACGTCTCTCGCTGAGCTTAAGTCTTGAGTAATTTACGTCTATTTGTTATTTTTCAGAACGCTCGCTTAATTAAGAGTCACAGAATTTGTTATTTTTATGTTATATGCTTTCAAAATCGAGGGTGTATGATTATGCAAAGATTTTCTTAAATTTTGTATATATGAAATCAATACCGTTGTTTGACAGTAGTTAGGAGAGAGAGTGCAAAGAGAATTACTCTCTTAGTATACGATTGAGTATTTCAAATTTTTCCGCTCGTGGTACCAGGTGACTGCTACTTTTACGAACCCATTTGAGGTTAAAGTGACTCCAAATGGTACGTAATAAATTCTGGATATCTGTTCTCCTCTCGATCTTCTTACAATCTGTAACTAACTACCATCTACTGGAAATAATACACATTTTATTATTTAAACCACAAGGCATTCCTTGAAATTATTTAACGTTTTTTATGGTCTCCCAAAACATAAATGGATAATCGAATCTTACATAAAACACAGAGTTAATTCGATCTTGCTTTTACAAACATATATCATATAACAAATATTTTTATTTCAGTCTTAATAACAAGAAAGAAATAATTAATTAATTACCCCAGGGTTATTTTAGAGTTCTTTGTACTTTGAGAAAGTCAGAAATGTATACAGGTCAGTACCAAGCTTTACATGAATTATTTTAAAATTTAGTATAATCTATATTATGTAGTTGATTTGTAGACTGCTAGAGCGCAGATTATGTTTCTTCACCGATGACAACAAACACTAAACTTCATGGCTGCGGGAATGTTAGTAACAAAACTACGTTTTGCTGTTTTTTGGGTTAACAAAATAATAAAGTTTATGTTCACCTCTTTTCCAGAAGTATTTAAAGGGATTGTGCTGTTTCTAGTGTTATAAGTTTATAGTTGAGGTGTAATTTAGTTAAATTTTAATAGGTAACGATCTCACCAACAATGTCGAATTCCAGTAGGCTAGGCTTGAAATGGAAGGCTGATTTTTTCAAAGTTTCATCAATTTGCGGGAGTGAATTATTCTGTTCGAAGGATGTCTAAGATGTAGTGGATATCACTCATTAATTTTATTAATTTGTCACTTATTATTTCCGAATGGTATTTATAAATTTCTTAATTTTTTCTAGACATTACACTTTTTTAAACTGCTCACTTCCAATATATTTGAACAATTAATTTCAATTCTTGTTAGTTAGTTACTCTTAGTAACCAAGAATTTTTATGGTTTTTTATTGGCTAATCTAGATACCTTTTAGTATGTAGGCTAATAATAATTATTATAATTTCATTTCTTCTTTTTAGAAAAAATAATCCTTTATAGATTTTATCTATAATCAAATTGAATTTATTTACGGTTTTTCTTTATATTTTTTCTTAAACTTGTCCACTGGTATTTTATATTTTAATCCCTTTTATTTTGGTTTATTTATGATTTATAATTCATTTAATGTATCCTTACTCTACACTATTTTTTACATGCCATCTTGCTAACATAGTATTATTAGGTATATTATTATTAGTTTATATATAACCCTGGATTATCTTACATCTAAACAAAATAATTATATTAAACAAAAATATTACTCCTAGTTACAAGACCTTTGTGGCCTACACAATACAAAATTACAACAAATACAAAAAATACCAAGCTTGTCAACAGCAATATAGTCCACTGCTACAATATTGATTGTTTTTTCATCTCCAGCACAAAATTGTGAGATGCTCTTTTTAAATGTTTGACACTTTCACCGAGTACACTATGTTCCACTTTGTACACTGCACTTTTTAGGATTATAGTTTACAGTGTTTTTAGAGTACAAAGGTTCTCATAGCTTGATACCTAATCCCCATTTCTGACTTTTAAAAATGGGTGATTACTGGTTTTAACTCTGGTTGATTATGTTATCATATTTGGGCAGGGGTTATGTAATGTTACATAAAGCTCCCCCACTAGAACAGATTTATTTTTATTTACTTGTTTTAAAAATAATCGTTGAACTCTTCAATCTTCGGATTCTTTCATCATTCTTCATAATATCTCTTTATTTCTGATTGGTTATAACCGTGTTATTCGGTTAAATGGTAATAGGCTTGATTTCATACTCAACTCTCTCTCTCCTGGAGGCACATTCATTAATGATTTAATTTCTCATGGTGGTGGTCTTTCAAACATCCCTTGATAAGGACTGGTCACACTAATCAATAAAAACTTATTTTAACACTCATATTTCTATCTACTTTTATAAATTTGCTTTCTCAATTAAGCTTCTGTCTGCTATATTCCTTCTGTTTTCTTCCTTCATACTTCTGGAATCTAATATCAATCTTTTCAGCTATTTTATTATCCCTTAAATATTCAATTTCCCTAACATTTTTTCCCTATCCTGTGCAGTGGTTCAGTTCGGGTGGGCACTTTTGGGTCCATTACTCCGCTGTCCGTCCTTACACCTTGTGAGACCAGAGGGACGCACCGTCTGCTCAGGAAAATGATTGCTGGAACATTTCTACAGTCAATTCATTATAATAAAAAACTTACAAGTAGTCGATTGGCGACTAATAATAAACACTTTTAGGATTCTTCACGCTGTTGCTGTTTGCATTTAATTATATATTTCTTTTTCTTCTTGATTCCTTCTTATTTCCCAGTAACTAATTGCAGATAACATTATTGATAGGCATTATTTTAAAATCCTTTTGACTTTCCTTCTTGTGACAGATGTTCTCCGTATCATTTCTTCCTATATCATTTTCAACTCCAAGAAATTCTAAATTGTAGTTGTATTAATTATTATTCTTCTTCTTATTTTACTTTCTTATCTGAGCACATTCCATTAATTGTTTTTATTTATTTATTTATTCTTCTTTTTGTTCCCATCAAAATATTATTTTTTCTATTATTTCATTTTAAATCAGTTATTTATATATTATTTAATAATCTGTTCTTACATACTCTTGGAGTTTTGCTGTTTATTAAATCAAATTGTTGCAAAATATCTTAAGTAAGTTGTAATTACATACTTTTTGAATTTTGGGGTTTATCTTTAATTAATTTTATTTGGTTCCTTCTCTCCAATGGGTTGCTTGGTCGGTTTTCAGAAAATCAGTCCCCTTTTTCTGGTTGACTATTTCTTGTTTTAACCATGGTCCATTAACTCATCTGCACTCGTCGTTCGGATTACTGCAGTGTCCATAATGATTTTTGTCCTTGTTAAATAACTCTCTATCATCTGGTATTGTAACTCTGCTGATATTGAATTTTCATTAAATTCAATGGTTACCATCGTTTTCTGAACTCTTTCTTTCTTTGTAACATATTCTTCTACTACCATGTCTTGTAATTTTTCTAATACACCTATTTCTATCATATTTATATGTAGTCTATTACACAAATATGTTGATGATATATCATTTATTGGTGATGTCACTGACCTTTTATTTACTGGTATATTTAATTTAAATATAGATTTAGTTAAGTTTTTTCTATAACTTTTCAAAACAGTCAATTCTCTGTAATTAACGATTGGGAGATTAAGTACATTAACCAGCCCACTCTTAATCATATCTACTTCTTCCCGTGTATTTTTCCGTTTGTTAGGACGTATTATTCCTCTTTCTTTCGTTTTCTTAATTATTTGTTTCTTTACTCCCTTAATGTTAACTTCTATGTGCATCATCTTTTCTTTGTCTCTGTGATTTTTATTTTCCGATAGCAATGCATTTTGGTCTTCCCTCATTTCTATTTCCTTCCTGCTCTCTTCTGTTTTCGGACTTACTTTATTTTCGAAGCATACCTTCGGAAGTGCTGTCTAGTGTTTCATTCACCTTCTAAAAATCACTGTCTATTGTTTCCTCTAACTTTCCGAAACTTTCATCCATTTGCTTATTTGTCTCCCCCTTGTATGTATCTGCTTTTTGGCTAAGTGTGTTACTGATCAGTTCAATCTTCTCATGAATTTGTTTTATATTTTTATTACTTTCTTCAAATTTGGTGTTCATATATTCCCTTTGTCCGTCAATAGTTTCTTTCAATTTGTGGTATTGTTCATTCATGGTTTGTCTGATATCTCCATGAATGGTCTCAATTTTTTCATTGAATTGTTTTACTAAACTTTCCTGAATACCGTCTATTTTCTCATTGGTTTGTTTGTTTTGTTCCTTCAAAGTTTCGTTTTGTTTCTTTGAAGTTTCCTCCTGTTTCTTAAATTGTTCTGCCATAAATTTCATTATTTCCTGCCAATTTGGTTCTTCACTGACTCCCGCTTTATCTGGTTGGCCCCCTTTGGCGTCCTCTTCAACTATTTCCTTTTCCGTGTCCATAATTGCTTCAGTTTCTTCTTTATCGCCTGTTTGTTGTTCCATTTCACTGTCCGTGACTACTTCTATTTCTCGTTCCTGTCCACCTTCTTCCTTCTCCGTGTCTTCTGCCCTCTTCTTTGATCTGCCTCTGGTATTATGCATTTCTTGTCTTCTCATAGTTGCCGACAAAAATTAGTTTTTTCGTTATATTAACTTGTGTATATCCCGAAATTTCTTCCTAATTCATGCCCTTTAAGTTGAGCGCCATCTTGTGACGTCTCTCGCTGAACTCACCCAAATAAACTCTCTTAATAGTTAAGCCCAACGTTTGTACATCATCTTGTAACGTCTCTCGCTGAGCTTAAGTCTTGAGTAATTTACGTCTATTTGTTATTTTTCAGAACGCTCGCTTAATTAAGAGTCACAGAATTTGTTATTTTTATGTTATATGCTTTCAAAATTGAGGGTGTATGATTATGCAAAGATTTTCTTAAATTTTGTATATATGAAATCAATACCGTTGTTTGACAGTAGTTAGGAGAGAGAGTGCAAAGAGAATTACTCTCTTAGTATACGATTGAGTATTTCAAATTTTTCCGCTCGTGGTACCAGCTGACTGCTACTTTTACGAACCCATTTGAGGTTAAAGTGACTCCAAATGGTACGTAATAAATTCTGGATATCTGTTCTCCTCTCGATCTTCTTACAATCTGTAACTAACTACCATCTACTGGAAATAATACACATTTTATTATTTAAACCACAAGGCATTCCTTGAAATTATTTAACGTTTTTTATGGTCTCCCAAAACATAAATGGATAATCGAATCTTACGTAAAACACAGAGTTAATTCGATCTTGCTTTTACAAACATATATCATATAACAAATATTTTTATTTCAGTCTTAATAACAAGAAAGAAATAATTAATTAATTACCCCAGGGTTATTTTAGAGTTCTTTGTACTTTGAGAAAGTCAGAAATGTATACAGGTCAGTACCAAGCTTTACATGAATTATTTTAAAATTTAGTATAATCTATATTATGTAGTTGATTTGTAGACTGCTAGAGCGCAGATTATGTTTCTTCACCGATGACAACAAACACTAAACTTCATGGCTGCGGGAATGTTAGTAACAAAATTACGTTTTGCTGTTTTTTGGGTTAACAAAATAATAAAGTTTATGTTCACCTCTTTTCCAGAAGTATTTAAACGGATTGTGCTGTTTCTAGTGTTATAAGTTTATAGTTGAGGTGTAATTTAGTTAAATTTTAATAGGTAACGATCTCACCAACAATGTCGAATTCCATTAGGCTAGGCTTGAAATGGAAGGCTGATTTTTTCAAAGTTTCATCAATTTGCGGGCGTGAATTATTCTGTTCGAAGGATGTCTAAGATGTAGTGGATATCACTCATTAATTTTATTAATTTGTCACTTATTATTTCCGAATGGTATTTATAAATTTCTTAATTTTTTCTAGACATTACACTTTTTTAAACTGCTCACTTCCAATGTATTTGAACAATTAATTTCAATTCTTGTTAGTTAGTTACTCTTAGTAACCAAGAATTTTTATGGTTTTTTATTGGCTAATCTAGATACCTTTTAGTATGTAGGCTAATAATAATTATTATAATTTCATTTCTTCTTTTTAGAAAAAATAATCCTTTATAGATTTTATCTATAATCAAATTGAATTTATTTACGGTTTTTCTTTATATTTTTTCTTAAACTTGTCCACTGGTATTTTATATTTTAATCCCTTTTATTTTGGTTTATTTATGATTTATAATTCATTTAATGTATCCTTACTCTACACTATTTTTTACATGCCATCTTGCTAACATAGTATTATTAGGTATATTATTATTATTTTATATATAACCCTGGATTATCTTACATCTAAACAAAATAATTATATTAAACAAAAATATTACTCCTAGTTACAAGACCTTTGTGGCCTACACAATACAAAATTACAACAAATACAAAAAATACCAAGCTTGTCAACAGCAATATAGTCCACTGCTACAATATTGATTGTTTTTTCATCTCCAGCACAAAATTGTGAGATGCTCTTTTTAAATGTTTGACACTTTCACCGAGTACACTATGTTCCAGTTTGTACACTGCACTTTTTAGGATTATAGTTTACAGTGTTTTTAGAGTACAAAGGTTCTCATAGCTTGATACCTAATCCCCATTTCTGACTTTTAAAAATGGGTGATTACTGATTTTAACTCTGGTGATTTTGTTATCATCTTTGGGCAGGGGTTATGTAACGTTACAAAAAAAAAATATATATATATATATATTAATTGTAATTTAAAATTTACCATTACAACTCAACATTTAATATATCATATTCATACGTTATAACTTCATCTATTGTCTAAATATCACCCCCAACTCCTTCAAATATCCTTTTTTGATTTAACATACATACATATATAGATCACATACAATTCACCAAGATAACAAATATACATCACAAACAACATTATAAACATAAAAGCCTTGCGGCCTGCCTGTATATTATTTTTTTTTTTTTATCGCCCCATCATATAGAAATGTCAAATGGCGGTAACAACCCTGCTAGTTTTATTAATTGATGAGAATTAATTTTATTTATTAAGAGATACCCTGTATAAATTTAAAATGCCTATAGCCATCCTGTTTAATTTTATCAAAACTACTATATATATATATATATAAAGTGAACAAAAAGCATCTGGATTGGCCACAATAACCATGAAATACAATTACCAATGTAAATTGCCTGAAAGCAGGCTGTATAGTTTTGTCAAGTTACCATTTATAATTATGAGAAAAATCTGGTTTTACTATAATGGCCAGAAAATACAAGTTACAAAATTTAAGTACCAGTGAACAGCCTGTATACATTTTGTGAAATTACAATTTATAAATTTTAAGAAAATCTGGTTTGACTATAATGGCCAGAAAATACAAGTTACAAAATTTAAGTACCAGTGAACAGCCTGTATAAATTTTGAGAATTTACAATTTATAAATTTTAAGAAAATCTGGTTCGACCCGGCAGCCGACATGTTCCAGAGCGTGACCTGACATAAGGTAACATGTGCATTGGCCTGCATAGATCTGCACCCAAAAGCTGCCTACCCAAGGTTATAATGAGGGGACCGGCCTAAAACAGATTAAAAAAAACTACCAACCCTTCTATGACATAAGAACATGATTAGGTCAAAACCGTAATTACAATAGATACCAGACCCGCGATTATAATTGAACCAGACCAGCCGGTCAGGCTCATCTTGTCACAAACAGCACCCACCTACATAGCTAAAATTCCGGTCCCCCAATACTTATACAACCCCCTTACAGTATCCGAGTAAGAAAATGTGGAGCATGAAATTTAATGAGCCCCGGACACATGCCAGCAACCGGGTGTACAATTAATGCCGAATCTAAGTACATTCTATACATAAGGTTCCCGAAAATCAGCGTACAAATTATGTCCAGTTGGACAGGAGCCCAATCAAAACGTCAGATGATGTAAAATGTCCTAGTGCGTCACAAAGTCTAACTTGAGTTTTACGGATTGTTAAATGCACAAATAGGGTGTTCTCTGTGTAGGCCAAGTGTAAATAAAATTGGTTGAATATCACCTCATTTTAATCCAGCCGATTTCCAGGAGATCTGTGCGCTGTGAGTTAGACGTCCAGCTGATGGGGTTTTACCAAGGCATGCTCATCTTGCTTTTCCTTCCAACAGGTGAGGTCGAGAGCCTTTTGGTGTGTTTTCAGGACCAGATGGAGAGTCGAATTTCCATGCTTGGATCAGATCCTAGACTACCTCGGGAGCCCGCAGATCTGTGCGAGTTTATCTAGCCATGCAGAATAGAAATATACAACTATTAATGAAACTTCAGCTCTCTCGGAAAGGATAAGTTGTACCCCGGTCGGCTGGCCAAACTCGACTAAACTTCAGCCTGCATGCACAGTGCCGAGGAACAGAATTACGCAGTTACCCCAACAGGTAGCGCTCGCACGCAGAAAGGCACAACGGAATTACAGAACGACGCCACGTAACGCTTTCGCGGCTGACATTAATAAATTATATTTATGTATCGAATTTTATTTTATACAAACGCCGGTTCTCAGGCAACCCTGGCACACCCCCACCCCAAAAGGGCAACATGGTTGCCTCACACTTGAAACTCGGGGTACCCTGCATAGTACCCTCCACAATCTTTTAAAACACACGAGTCTCACCGGTAAATCTCAATGAACTTCGCTCTCAGGAGAACAGCTACATTAAATTATAAAATCAACAGCAACAGCACCAACCTAGTCACAACATTTCCAACCAAATTCTTTCTAACTCCTTCTTTGATTTTTATTTTTCCTTTCTCTAATTTTTTTTTTAATTTTTTTATTTTATGTTTTTCTAAGGTGAGGGGTAGGAAAATCGGGAAGATGAAAAGGGCAAGGATCATTGAAGGTCAAGCGCGAGGACTAAGGGTAAGGACATTTCTTCCTCCGGAAATAAGGATGAATGGAGAAAACCAAGGCTCGCGCGTGGAGGGGCGCATCCCTGAAGTAAACGAACACCACTGGGACTGTGGGGAACATCTACCCGCTACCCATTACCCACTTCTTCTCACCTTTCTATGACAGACTTTATGTACTCGTTCCTTCCGGACATCACTCTGAGAAATTATCTCGTGTTGAGCTGTACTGATTTGTTTCTTCTGAATCAGAATCACGGCAGCTTACCTCACTACTTTCACTCCGCTTTGGATTATCCTCATCCTCTAACTCCTCTGCTTCTCTTTCTTCCAACCCTTCCTCTTCCTCTATTCCTTCTCCCTTATAGCCCTCTTCTTCCTCTTCCTCTTCCTTTTCCACAATTTCCCCTTCTTCACCCCCATAATCCAAATCACCATCACAACACTGCGCATCCTCACCCTCCTCCGGTTGCTCATCTGATCCATCTTCAACAGCATCTTCACCACCCTCGTCACCAGCTCCTTCACAAACTTCTTCAGCAACCTCGTCTCCAATCTCATTTTCATCCTCCTTTTCATCATCATAATTAAAATTTTCTTCATCATCAACATCATCGCCATCACGTCCACTACCACCATCATAATACTGCACATCTTCCTCATCCTCTAGTTGCTCATCTGGTCCACCTGAAATTTCTTTCCGTTCCTCAGAATCCTCAGCACTACTTACAGAAGCCGTCCGCAAATCTGCACACACTACATCATCCTCACTCACACACTCCACAACGCTGCCACCAAATTCCTCCTCAACTTCTACCTCATCTCCTTCAACCACACTTGCAGCATGGACAACCCCGTATCCATCCGCAAACTTGGACACTTCAGTCTCCCTAACACCTATAACTATACTTCCCTGTGCAGCATCTGCAGACCGCTCTTCTGCCTCTTCTTCCGATTCCTCTCCTTCACCACTTTCAGCAACTATAGCGTCCTCGACATTTCCCACCAGGGAATCCAGCTGTCCAGGTCTATGTGCAATGTCTAAATTAAATTCTACTTGCGATGGTAAAGCTACATTATCAAGTGACCTCATATCCCTGCGTAGGTGATGATGATATTACAGAATCAGGATCCATCATGAACCGAGAGGGAGATACCGGAACAAATTCTGCGGCATCTGGATTCAACTGTGACGTCGTATCTGAGTCCTCCAACTCAGTGTTAACAGACGTGTTCTTGTTGTTCTGTGTTGATCCACCGAAGTAATTCCGCTCTTCTTCTTCCTCTTCACCTTCTTCATCCACTACTCTATTAGGCGCTTGTAATTCATCTGAAACGTTTAAATTCTCACTTTTTTCCAAATAGGAATAAAGCCTTGCTACAGGATCCCTACTGGCCGATGTTGGTTCACTAATATAACTTCTTCTTCCCCTGTTAATTTCATATTTATTTGTTTCCTCTTCTGTAACTGTTGCTACCGTCTTTTCGCTTGCCACCTCCTTGTAGCTTTCATTACTTCTAAAATATTCAGTTTTTCTCATAGTTTCCTGCGTTCTCCACCAACCACCATGTTTATCGTTTATAGCTCTTTCTAATGAACCACTTGAGTATGGGTCACCTCTGGCAGCTCTTTCCCGGGACTCATCCCTCGCCTGGACAGTTCTAGAAACCACACACAACTGGTCCAGATCCGCAAAACAACGTGGACGGTCTGCGAACACCAAACGGGATCTCTCTTGGGGTGTCACTCCCTCTAGAATCACTTGGATTATTTCCCTCTCGGCCAACCCCAACCTTAAAATCCGGGCAGCTTTCCGTACACTCTGCACAACGTCCGCCAACGTCTCTTCATTGGCCTGTACCCGATAGAACATCTTAAAGCGCAACTGGTCATGTCGTCGACGGGGTATGAAGAAGTCCACCACCTGCCCATGGAAAGTGTCGATACTGCCGCCATGACGCAGAGTGTTGGTGACCAGCGCAGCTAATGAACCCCGGCAATACGGGTATATAAGGGACAAGAGTACCCCATCGGACAGCCCCGGGAAATCCGCCAACTGCAGGACAAGATCCAAGAAAACCAACAACTTGTCCTCATCTCCTCCATCCACCACCGGAAGTTTCTGGAGAACGCCGGAAATAGGGTTGGGCAGTCTCTGATAACCTACCCCTGCCAGAATTACACAATACACAAAACGTAACAATGAAACATGAATCCCAACGCAATACCTAACACAAACATAACTTACAAAAACAGAAACACTCGAGTACTATACTTCCTTCAAGCAGACTGCGGGCTCCCTAGCGTTGCGAGTTCACTATCCTGAACTGGCTCTCGTCAACACCACACAAGAGGAAAACCATGCTGACACTAACATGATACATGAAATCCACAACACCTAACACCGATCACGACATCCATTTCACAGTACATGCTCACCAACCAAAAACCAACATTGAATCTCTAAAAAAAATCTTTACACAATGAACTATATGTCGGAATACCTGACGGAACAGACTTCCGATCGGGCCATACCGCACCCCTCTAAATGCACGCGTTATTATTCGAATATCAAAAAAAAAAAAAATAAAATCCATCCCCATCACAACGCCCCAGATCTACGGTAATTCAAGTCTCAAATGACCCCAAAATATTCCCAATTAAGCATGCATGCTTTGTGGCGGCACCAAGTTTACAAATGCAGAACAGGCTGACAATCATACATCAACAAAATATATAAAACATTGAACATAATACAAACACAGCCATATATGTTACTCTCTTGTAAATTTTTGAAGTTCCAATTTGCCCAAACTGTTTCCGAGTTTGCAAGCCCCGTCACACCAAAGGACCCACGGGTTCAACCCTAGATAGAATCACGCTCTGCTACCATTTGTAACCCCTCTTTATTTTTTATTTTGTTTGTTATATTTTTTTTTTTTAAGGAGAGGCTACGAGATATTTAGAACTAGGCAGAAGGCCTAGAAGAAGCATAAAATGTGCTGGGTCCAGTGAGACGGGACTTGCAATTAAAACTCTCTATTAGCAAACAAATAACTTTTATTAAAAAAAATTTTTTTTTTTACATAATTATAGTAAAATTTCTTGAATCATATTTTCTCTCTTTCTCTCTCTCTCTCTCTCTCTCTCTCTCTCTCTATATATATATATATATATATATATATTAATTGCAATTTAAAATTTACCATCATAATTCAACATTTAATATCACAATTCAGGAAAAAAAATTCTTTTGATATCAAAATTCCCAAAATTGTATTGCCGACATAATATAGTAATATTTCTTAAATCATATTTTACATATATATATATATACCCGTATTAATAGTAATTTAAAATTTATCATTACAACTCAACATTTAATATATCATATTCATACGTTATAACTTCATCTATTGTCTAAATATCACCCCCAACTCCTTCAAATATCCTTTTTTGATTTAACATACATACATATAGATCACATACAATTCACCAAGATAACAAATATAAATCACAAACAACATTATAAACATAAAAGCCTTGCGGCCTGCCTGTATATTATTTTATTTTTTTTTATCGCCCCATCATATAGAAATGTCAAATGGCGGTAACAACCCTGCTAGTTTTATTAATTGATGAGAATTAATTTTATTTATTAAGAGATACCCTGTATAAATTTAAAATGCCTATAGCCATCCTGTTTAATTTTATCAAAACTAGTATATATATATATATATATATATATATATATATATATATAAAGTGAACAAAAAGCATCTGGATTGGCCACAATAACCATGAAATACAATTACCAATGTAAATTGCCTGAAAGCAGGTTGTATAGTTTTGTCAAGTTACCATTTATAATTATGAGAAAAATCTGGTTTTACTATAATGGCCAGAAAATACAAGTTACAAAATTTAAGTACCAGTGAACAGCCTGTATACATTTTGTGAAATTACAATTTATAAATTTTAAGAAAATCTGGTTTGACTATAATGGCCAGAAAATACAAGTTACAAAATTTAAGTACCAGTGAACAGCCTGTATAAATTTTGAGAAATTACAATTTATAAATTTTAAGAAAATCTGGTTTGACCCGGCAGCCGACATGTTCCAGAGCGTGACCTGACATAAGGTAACATGTGCATGGGCCTGCATAGATCTGCACCCAAAAGCTGCCTACCCAAGGTTATAATGAGGGGACCGGCCTAAAACAGATTAAAAAAAACTTCCAACCCTTCTATGACATAAGAACATGATTAGGTCAAAACTGTAATTACAATAGATACCAGACCCACGATTATAATTGAACCAGACCAGCCGGTCAGGCTCATCCTGTCACTAACAGCACCCACCTACATAGCTAAAATTCTGGTCCCCCAATACTTATACAACCCCCTTACAGTATCCGAGTAAGAAAATGTGGAGCATGAAATTTAATGAGCCCCGGACACATGCCAGCAACCGGGCGTACAATTAATGCCGAATCTAAGTACATTCTATACATAAGGTTCCCGAAAATCAGCGTACAAATTATGTCCAGTTGGACAGGAGCCCAATCAAAACGTCATGATGATGTAAAATGTCCTAGTGCGTCACAAAGTCTAACTTGAGTTTTACGGATTGTTAAATGCACAAATAGGGTGTTCTCTGTGTAGGCCAAGTGTAAATAAAATTGGTTGAATATCACCTCATTTTAATCCAGCCGATTTCCAGGAGGTCTGTGCGCTGTGAGTTAAGACGTCCAGCTGATGGGGTTTTACCGAGGCATGCTCATCTTGCTTTTCCTTCCAACAGGTGAGGTCGAGAGCCTTTTGGTGTGTTTTCAGGACCAGATGGAGAGTCGAATTTCCATGCTTGGAACAGATCCTAGACTACCTCGGGAGCCCGCAGATCTGTGCGAGTTTATCTAGCCATGCAGAATAGAAATATATGCATGCATGCACAGTGGCGAGGAACAGAATTACACAGTTACCCCAACAGGTAGCGCTCGCATGCAGAAAGGCACAATGGAGTTACAGAACGACGCCACATAACACTTTCGCGGCTGACATTAATAAATTATATTTATATATTGAATTTTATTTTATACAAACGCCGGTTCTCAGGCAAACCCGGCACAACCTGATTATAAAACACAACACTTCACTAATAACGACTTGAACACACAGAGTAATATCGCTCGATAATAACTGAACCGCCCGTAATATATCGCAACTATAACTCAAACTAAGGCCGCTGCCACCTTGTATTTATACCCCTGCTCATAGACCAGAACATTCCAAACTATGCGTTATCGCTACCTACAACGTAATTAATTGCGGCCTTAACACAGTCCGCGTGGATTCTGTCACAGTCTAGCTAATGCGTCGAGAATCACGTACGCCACACGCATTACATTCCGGATCCCTCTGGAACATCCGAACAACACGTAGATTGTTCTGTGATGTCGTAACAATATAATATATCTAATATTTATAATGACTTTACCTCAAGATGTTTTTTCCTTATTTGGAACGTTTTGGGATGCTTTGTGTTCCCATCCTCAGCCTTCCTAGTTTTGAATCCCTGTGAAGTACTTGTGTGTTGGTTGGTTGTTGTGGTTTCCTGTTGGCCGTTCGCACTTTAAATTGGTATTATTGTGTGTGAGTGTGGTGTATATATTAGTATTTTGTGTATTTTCGATGTTGAGTGCTTTGAAAATTTTGTCATGTTTTGTATTGAATTGTATTTGTTATTGTATACAATTGTATACCCACTAGGAGCGCTATCAGTTCTGTTTTGGAGTTAGCGCCATTGTTTGAGGATGTTGTTTTAGAAATACCTTCACATTTCTAAGTTAAATTCAAATCTTTGATATAAAGGTCTTTTTACTTGGTCCACTGCAGAGCGTTATATTAAGGTTCCACTGTATTGTCACCTGACTGTCCAGGCATTAATTTATTGCTTATTGACACTTGTGATTTTTTTATTATAATTTTGAATTTATTTCTTAAAACCACTGGGCTATTTGGTCATAATCTGAGATAAAAACTGCTCTCTGTTGCTGCTTGAATTTTGATGGAAAAATATTTTTGTAGGATTATTTAGTGATAAAATAAAAGCATTAAAGCATTGGAAAACTGCTTTCCCTCAGACAGCAAAAACAGTGTTACATCTACGGCCCAATACCTAAACAGATGCATAAAACTGAAGGTTTAATTTATATTGCTTATATGACAAATTTGTTTGGACCTGAAAAATGGGAACTCAAAAATTATTATACTTGTTTGACTCTGAATCATGGGTCACATTATATCAAAGGAACATTAAATCAAGATTTCACTGTATTTTGCCAAAAACTAAAAATGAAATGTATATATTTCTTAAACAGCCAATCTTTATTTACTGAATGCTACTCATAGTAAATACACATTCACAGCAAGACAATACTCTGTTTATTATAGTTTATGATTATAAATATAAGTAATATAATCCGCAGTTTATAATCAGCAAAAGAAATAACACACCTTTTGAGATTTTATCAATTGATTATATATATATATATATATATATATATATATATATATATATATATAATACTAAGTGGTACGCAGGATTACACATTATACTGACATAACGAAAATTGGAAATAATAAAGATATACTTAAAAACATGATACTCCCTGTAGGTAACAAGCCTTTTATTTATAATATCGAAACAATGACTATTAAGAAGTTAATTATAAGACTACTTAAATACTGTATGGTGATGAAATACTAAAAGATCCAAAACATTAAACAGTTGTTACATGAAGTAAATACATTCTCATAAACTGTACATACAGTACTCAACTATAACACTCCATATGATGTACCTGCCTCTTAATTGACAATTTGTTCCACATAATCAGAATATACACAGTTTAAGTTTTTATATTTAAACATTTTGAACTGGATGCTGCCAATTATTATAGTGTTAACACAGAATATGTAACGGGACAGAATTGGGTGATGGATTTTGATTTAATTGTGAATGCGACGCAGCGGAGTTACCCATATCGGGCCTCAGTCTTTAACAATAGACATTCCTGTAGGGAACGCCCATTTACACGTTGGTCCAGAAAATCTATCAACATGCACAGTTTTCTGATGCTCTGGAATGTGAGAGCGTGCGGACGTGCGTGCCCATACAGGTGAATAAGCACGTACACGGCTAGCTGGTCAGTTAGCGTGAATGTACTATACCCAGTGTTAAATAATTATTGTGTCACGTGGTTCCTTTTTGCGCCTATCACAAGCAAGAAGCCGAACTTGAAGAAGACTTGGCCATCTTGGACACCGGGTGTTGGCGTCTGTCGTCTTACAACCACGGCTTCGGCCGGTTGAACATAAAAGGCTCGCGAGCCGAAAACCTTTTAAAAATCTTCAAAATGTGTTAAAAAGTATAATTTAAAGTGATATAAATTGGAAGAAACGTACAACACAAAAGTTAACAATTAAATTTGACTAATTCGACTGTGTGACAAAAAATGTAGTGAACAGTTTGAACGGACTAAAACATATGGAGTACGACACGTGATTGGAGGAGACGCCGATGGCCAAGTAACGATACCATAAACCAATAAATATATAAAAGAAAGAAATTTTACAAAAGCGCTTTATAATATAAAATGTAACTTATAAATGTGAGTGTGAGAGAGCAAGAAAACGAGTAAGATGCTGGGTTGCCTTCCTATAATTTAATTAATTTTTTTACGTTAAGGTTTGGAAGTAGTTATTAGAATATTTACCATGTTCAAGTACCCAAAATGTTGGTGTTGTATTTTTCGAAGAGAAAGTAATTAAGATAAACAGTAATAGTTTTGAAAAGAAAATGAATACTAAGTAAATTTAAAAGAAAATTAAAACAAATGTTGAAATCGAATAATAAACAGAGCTGCTTAATATAGTCAAAGAGCGTGTTTATTACGTAACGAACCCAGTAACCTCTCTTACAGACTGAGTTCGTGTAACAGGATCCTGGACCCCGAGAAGGTAAGAGTTAAAAAAAAAAACATTTATATGTCTTTTATTAATTGTAGAAGAAGATGAAAGTTATCAATGGCCCCCGAACTGGGACGGTTTATACAAATTATATTTCGTATAGGCTATGCCTACTCGCAGATGTAAGAGACGTTAGTGGGAGTTACATATGAATTAAAATTAAGTACAGAGAAATAAGAGTATATTATAATATGATTAATAGGTGTATTAGAAATAAATAAGTAAAAACTATATAAGCAAAATAAATACAAATGAAAATATTAACAATGAAGTCAGCTTCACTGACAAGCAGACGGAAAGTCAAATAAATAGTGATGTGAGCGAAACTGAGTCAAAAATAATGGAAAACGTTGAACACCAATCAATGCCAGTCCAAAGTAAAAAATCTGATACAGATGAGATGTTGAAACGTTTGTATAGTATGATAGAGACAAAATTTGATAAAGTAAGCAGTGAGTTCGATGAACAGAAAAACGAAATTAAAGAAATAAAAAATAATTTCAATGCTAAATTTGATGAAGTAAACAGTCGTTTTGACGTTAGTGATATTAAAATGAATGAACAGAATAGTAAATTTGATGAAATTAGAAACGAAATTAAACAACAGAATTTTGATCTTAACAAACATATCAATGAAATTAATACACGTTGTACTAGTATGAAAGAACAGATAGTAGAATCAATAAGTAACAATTGCAAGGAGAAGATTAACGAAATGAATAAAAGGTTAGACATTAAATTAAATCAGATAATGAGTAAGAAGGTAAGTAACAGTGGTAGTAATATGATGACAAAAAATAGTGAAGAAATAATTAACAACGTAAGTTACAGGTGTAAAAGTGAATTAATAAGTAATAATGATAAAATAGTTAAAAACGAGCTATTTAAGAGTGATATAGTGAAAACAAATAGTGCTGATGAAGTTTTAGGTGAAGTAGAATGTAACATGAAATGTTAGTGAGTATTGATAAATTAGAGAGAGAGAGAGTAGAGAGGGATTACAGGTAGAGGGATTGCAGAGGGTAAATTTTCCCCAGGTTTACTGTGAACCAAGGTGTTTGCAAATGTTGTTGTTGAAGAGCAGGAGTCCCTTATTATTGGAAGACATGAGGTCTTTGAGTTGTTCCCTGAATTTTTATGATGAGTTAGTGCCCTCTGTATGGGATGGTAGAGAAAGTGTGATATGGCGTTATGGTGAGAGATATTTAGAGAGAGAGTTGTGTGTAGATGGGGAGACAGAGTTGTTTAAGTTCAGTAGAAGTTATAAAGAGTTGATAGAGAGGTTAGAATTGAAGAAAATAGACGATATTGTCGACTTACCTTGTGAAATAAAGATTGATGATTATTTTGATGATACCGTTGTAGATGATAAACACTTACCTTATGTTAACCAAAAATACTGACGGAGACAGGACCAAAAATACCAAAGTAAACGTGTTTTATGATTTAATAGGGGAGAATAATCTGGTGCATTATTCTTGTGATAGACGGGATAAATTAATATTCAAGGGTTATTATATAAATCATAATAACGATATGAGTGTAATTAAAGACGATAATTGTTATGTAACAGTAAGGCTAATTTACGATGATTGTGGTTAAATAAACAATAAGTGAATGAACATTTTATTATTTTAGTTCATGGTGATAACTTGGCTAAATTATGAAACGAGGTGTGGTAAACAGAAAAATAATGACGAAGAATTGTAAATAAATTTATAGTGTGATTAATTGTGTTTGTGTTGTAAAAGGTATTTTATGTAAACGATGTGTGTATGTAGTAGAAATTGATTTAATAATAATAATAATAATATTTTAGCAGACTAAGTAAATAATGAGAGTTTGTAATAAATGAACTGTAATTGAATGGTAATTAAAGTAATGTTGTGTAAATAATTTTTGATAATGAATTTAAAGGATGTTTCTGAGATTTCAACTTTAAAATAAATAGTAAATGAATAAATGTAAAATGTGTTTAGTTGTGGAGTCACAGGATTGTTATAATGTTTCAGAAGATACATGGAGTTATGTATGCTATATTTGCTATAATGAATGTTTATATTTTGAATTTATGACAGTAATCATGTTGTATTTGAGTATATGATCGACCATAGGTAAGTAAAAATTTGATAATGATTTTGAAGTAAAATAAAGTGTTCTAATAATAAGTTTTAGATGAGTTTCAAAAGTTTTAAATTAGGTGATTAAATTAATTTGAGGTAGTTAGGAGTTTTCTAATGTAATTTTCAATGATCATATTAATGTAAAATGTGGTAAAAGATGGAGTTTGGGTGATAATTATTTCAATAAGGCATTTGAGCCAGTCAGAGTTAATTTTAAATGGGTGTTAGACAGGATAAGAAATTTTGGAATAAAAGTAGTACAAAACGGGTCAGTAGCACGGACACAGTAGCGATAGTGCATGTATGTAGAGAAAGGGAGAGTAATGTAATTGGAGAGTAAATAGATGGTGGTGAAATTTTGTAAAGAGGGTGGTGTGGTAAGGAGTCATCAACAACTGGCTTTATTAAATGGGGTTTGGAGGAGTTACCTGGAAAGGGCCAGGAACTAATAAGGGAAGGAAAAAACACATCCTAGGTACAAGAGGGTAGCAGGTATTTGGTTCTAAGAGGAGAATGATTTAAGGTGATTTAGAGAATTTAGTGGAAGTAAATATTATTGAGAGATTGGTCTCACCCTATGTAAATGTGTTAGTGGTTGTTAGGAGGAAAAAGGGGGATAAGGTTATATTTAAATACCCATTCAATAAATCAAATCATTGTGAATGACTGAGAATCACCTGAACAAATTAATGATGAAAATGTTTAATAGAAGTTCATAATTGAAATGTAATAATAAATGTAACAAATGAAAGAGTTAATAGAATTTGAAACTCAACTTAAAATTGAAATGTTTGTAATTTGTATTCAGATGCAAATGAAATGTTTATTTTAATGAAATGAGTTAAGAGTTAAATTGAATAATGTGTATTTATGTTATTTGTGTTTAGTGTGCCTAGGGTAAGGTCATTCACCTGACCATGAGGTATCAGCTGATGACTGGTGTGGACTGTAGAATGTGTAATGTAATCAATTCATATGTTCTTTTAATAATTAATTTAATTTAATACTTTGTTTCCTTTTATTAATTGTCAGAATATATGGTTCTGAAATTTAAATTTATTTAATTAGAAATAAAAGAAAAAAAAATTTAATTTTCTGAAGTACACATTATGTTGTGTTTTGGTGTTCACGATATATTGATGATTGTGTGTATTGATAATGTACTAACTGATTGATAAGGGAATTTATGATAGAAATACGTTGTTTGTTTTATTTTGTTTATTATTATTGTTAGCATCTAGTTAAGAGGAGTTATAAAGTAAATTCATTTAAAGGATTTTGGAATTTTGAAAATTATGATTAAATTAATTAATTGAAAGAGATGATGTAAATTAACTTCAGTGTGAATCTGTGGTAAGGGACTTAGATTTATTTCACTATTTGAACAAAATTTAAATACTTTAATTTGATTTGAACTAGTAACGTCAAGCAAACAATTAAAAGTTGAGAAATGGGAATGAATTTTGTTTAGAAGCACATATAAAATTGAATTTTATATTAATAATTAATGTGGAGATAGTGTGTTTAATTTGGTAATGAATATGTGTACGCACCCAGTACTTTGCTAAAGGCAATCCAGTATGTATGTAAGGGGATATATATCGGTTGAGGATCTGGTATGGTATAAGGCTAGTTGTTGATTTTATTTGGAATGTCACAAGGTTAGGTGGTACTGTGGTGAGGTACCTGTCCGACTTTACGGTGTTGGGATCTCGAACAGAGAAGTCCAGTAATGTCGTGCAGGTGTAGCCATAGTCGCCGAGCTAGGGGGTAGTTTACCCATGATGTGTTAAGGAATTAAAGGGGGGTTGTTGGCACCATATCCTCACTGATCCTCTTAGGGTTAGCAATGAGAGTTTTTCTGCTTCGGCATAAAACCTCTCATTGGGGGGGGGTATTGTAACGGGACAGAATTGGGTGATGGATTTTGATTTAATTGTGACTGTGACGCAGCGGAGTTACCCATATTGGGCCTCAGTCTTTAACAATAGACATTCCTGTAGGGAACGCCCATTTACACGTTGGCCCAGAAAATCTATCAACATGCACCGTTTTCTGATGCTCTGGAATGTGAGAGCGTGTGGACGTGCATGCCCGTACAGGTGAATAAGCACATACGCGGCTAGATGGTCAGTTAGCGTGAATGTACTATACCCAGTGTTAAATAATTATTGTGTCACGTGGTTCCTTTTTGCGCCTATCACAAGCAAGAAGCCGAACTTGAAGAAGACTTGGCCATCTTGGACGCCGGGTGTTGGCGTCTGTCATCTTACAACCGCGGCTTCGGCTGGTTGAACATAAAAGGCTCGCGAGCCGAAAACCTTTTAAAAATCTTCAAAATGTGTTAAAAAGTATAATTTAAAGTGATATAAATTGGAAGAAACTTACAACACAAAAGTTAACAATTAAATTTGACTAATTCGACTGTGTGACAAAAAATGTAGTGAACAGTTTGAACGGACTAAAACATACGGAGTGCGACAAGTAATTGGAGGAGACGCCGACGGCCAAGTAACGATATCATAAACCAATAAATATATAAAAGAAAGAAATTTTACAAAAGCGCTTTATAATATAAAATGTAACTTATAAATGTGAGTGTGAGAGAGCAAGAAAATGAGTAAGATGCTGGGTTGCCTTCCTATAATGTAATTAATTTTTTTACGTTAAGGTTTGGAAGTAGTTATTAGAATATTTACCATGTTCAAGTACCCAAAATGTTGGTTTTGTATTTTTCGAAGAGAAAGTAATTAAGATAAACAGTAATCGTTTTGAGAAGAAAATGAATACTAAGTAAATTTAAAAGAAAATTAAAACAAATGTTGAAATCGAATAATAAACAGAGCTGCTTAATATAGTCAAAGAGCGTGTTTATTACGTAACGAACCCAGTAACCTCTCTTACAGACTCTGAGTTCGTGTAACAGGATCCTGGACCCCGAGAAGGTAAGAGTTAAAAAAAAAAAAACATTTATATGTCTTTTATTAATTGTAGAAGAAGATGAAAGTTATCAATGGCCCCCGAACTGGGACGGTTTATACAAATTATATTTCGTATAGGCTATGCCTACTCGTAGATGTAAGAGACGTTAGTGGGAGTTACATATGAATTAAAATTAAGTACAGAGAAATAAGAGTATATTATAATATGATTAATAGGTGTATTAGAAATAAATAAGTAAAAACTATATAAGCAAAATAAATACAAATGAAAATATTAACAATGAAGTCAGCTTCACTGACAACCAGACGGAAAGTCAAATAAATAGTGATGTGAGCGAAACTGAGTCAAAAATAATGGAAAACGTTGAACACCAATCAACGCCAGTCCAAAGTAAAAAATCTGATACAAATGAGATGTTGAAACGTTTGTATAGTATGATAGAGACAAAATTTGATAAAGTAAGCAGTGAGTTCGATGAACAGAAAAACGAAATTAAAGAAATAAAAAATAATTTCAATGCTAAATTTGATGAAGTAAACAGTCGTTTTGACGTTAGTGATATTAAAATGCATAAACAGAATAGTAAATTTGATGAAATTAGAAACGAAATTAAACAACAGAATTTTGATCTTAACAAACATATCAATGAAATTAATACACGTTGTACTAGTATGAAAGAGCAGATAGTAGAATCAATAAGTAACAATTGCAAGGAGAAGATTAACGAAATGAATAAAAGGTTAGACAGTAAACTAAATCAGATAATGAGTAAGAAGGTAAGTAACAGTGGTAGTAATATGATGACAAAAAATAGTGAAGAAATAATTAACAACGTAAGTTACAGGTGTAAAAGTGAATTAATAAGTAATAATGATAAAATAGTTAAAAACGAGCTATTTAAGAGTGATATAGCGAAAACAAATAGTGCTGATGAAGTTTTAGGTGAAGTAGAATGTAACAATGAAATGTTAGTGAATATTGATAAATTAGAGAGAGAGAGAGTAGAGAGGGTTTACCGGTAGAGGGGTTGCAGAGGGTAAATTTTCCCCAGGTTTATTGTGAACCAAGGTGTTTACAAATGTTGTTGCTGAAGGGCAAGAGTCCCTTATTATTGGAAGACATATGGTCTTTGAGTTGTTCCCTGAATTTTTATGATGAGTTAGTGGCCTCTGTATGGGATGGTAGAGAAAGTGTGATATGGCGTTATGGTGAGAGATATTTAGAGAGAGAGTTGTGTGTAGATGGGGAGACAGAGTTGTTTAAGTTCAGTAGAAGTTATAAAGAGTTGATAGAGAGGTTAGAATTGAAGAAAATAGACGATATTGTCGACTTACCTTGTGAAATAAAGATTGACGATTATTTTGATGATACCGTTGTAGATGATAAACACTGTAACATAACAAAGCTAAGGTTCCCGACGTCACATTTGTCAACATAACTGAAAACAATGCCCAAGGTATGCCATAATTAAGTACAAGTGGGCCAATTTCACCAAAAAAATGCATTAATGATACCTAGTAAGGTTACTAGGTAATAAAATATTGAAAGTGTACCTAAATATAAAATATGGAATGAGCAGTGTAAGATGTAAACTATAAACACTGTGTCTAATGAGATGAGTTTACTGTGGATGAGTTTGAATATAATAGACTGTTCAATTAATATTTAATGTTTTATAAAATGTACCTGTTGTTGTGCTTTATCATGATATTGTGTTTACATGATATTTATTTTGTGTTTCGTATGTAGTAAGTGTGGAGCCATTGCTTTAAGGAAGTACTAAGTAATGGGTACTCATTTCATTCATGTTAAACTTGTATTTAAGTAATTAAATACAAGTGTGTTTATTATGTATGGTATCATGTTAAATGTATTTACTTTAAATAATTCATGAAGATGTCTTAAAATAATATTTGTAAACTTGGCCAGGAAGACAATAATTGTAGATAAATTGTCAAGTGGTCATTATAATTATGTTAAAAATCAATGAAGGATCCAATGATAAACTAAATAATAATAATGAATTGAAATCAGGAAATTAAAATTGATATAATTGGCCATAAGCCAGTGACTCTTTGTACAGTAGGTCAGGTAAGAAAAATTAAATTGAAAACAAAAAATTATAACAGAGGTAATAAAATCAATAGGCCTAAATTCAGTATTTTGTAAAAGGAAATTAATACCTTTTAAAATAAGCCAATTAAGAAGAAAATGTAGTGAAATGTATACGGTTTAATGAGGCAGATTAAGTGAAAGTTTTATGTGATTTAGTGTAATTCCAAGCAGGGAGTATTTTATTAAATAAGTGTAAGAATATTTCCTAATTCTGGCTCTAGGATAATAAATATTATTCAATGACAGAAGAAGCAATGGTTGTTAGGGCAATAAAATGCAAGAAATCTTGTTGATTTAGACATTCAATTGTTATATATAAACGAGGACAGTTCAATCATTATAAATCTCGGAAAAAACCACGAAACCTCATGAATTAAAATATAATAAATTCAAATTAACATATAATTACTGATTGAAAAGACGGATTGGATGACTTCCCACTATCACTTCAAGAATATAAATTATCTATAAACAAAATTCAAATCAAAAATCTAAAGAATAAATTAACTAAACCTAACATCAAATGAGTAATAAGGGAAACCATAAATAAAAGAAGATAACCCAGACCTGGAGAAGCAGAAGTGAATAAACACCAGGCAACAAAATTAAAGAGAATTAAATTTACCTACTGAACCTCACTTTTGACTACAGTGCAAGAACTTAATACTACACTAATTCCATCGGGACCTGTGACCACCAGAAACGAAAAAATCAGCGAAGATCAAAAACTGAACTTTCCATTACATCCGGGGACACTAACACCAACTTTTATTGAGAAGCTGGAGTTGGAAATATTCGAGCCATTCTTCTTCACTCAGCTATCTGTCATCGTTAGTGGAACACTGCCTGAACGAGTATCTTGTAAACGTTTGGTAAAAAAACCTGCTTATGTTGACACTTTATATAATAAGATTTTAATTTAAATTGTAATATCTAGTAACCTGAATTTGCATTACCTGGCCTTACTAATAGTTAAAAGAACGACATTTACCCTGGGATAAAAGATAAACTGAAAATTATAATTAAATTGTAACATCTAAACAAGAGTTCAATAACAAATCGATTCTGTATTGTAGGATTGATATGTTTTACTAGTCGGAGAGAGCAACTGTTGGAATTTTAAAATAATATAAAATAAAGAATCCTTGTATTGACGATTTTGTGTTATTGTAGAATAATTATTGTATTTTGAATAGGGTGTATTTTACAGGGAAAGAAAGTGATAAAAGCGTTAAGAGGAACGACTTAACCTATAAGAATGGGTCAATCGCCAATAACAGCGCTCGTTTGCAGACAGCTGGTGAATACGGATGAATAGAGAACTAACTTATTCTCAGCGCTAATCTCTTTCAAATTTAAATAATACATACTGACTAGGGTTGGAGAAAATTACAGAATTATTCACTATAATAATTGTAATATAGCGTTTTTCCCTGGTAAAACACTTAATAAACACTTAACACAGGTCTATGGTCAATAACCGAATAATATCAAACACTTAATAAATAATTTTTTTTAAAAATTAACATTGATTTACAGGAATGATTATATTATACTTATAAGATTATTTATATTATAAATATTTGGGCGTAATTAGGCGAGAGAATCAAAGAGTATAAGGAGTCTTAGCATATTTAAAATCTTGCAAGTTACAAATTGCCGCATTCAACGTGGGGCTGAAATAACGAGAACCCGCAACAGCATTACACTAGTTACATAATCATCATACATTTGATTGGTAACAAATTGGCGCTCAACGAGTGGGCTTTAGTTAAGTAAAAAAAAAAATCGACTATATTGCTATTACTTAACCGGAGCAGGCAACTATTAGAGGCACAATGATGCATATAAGAGGCGTTTCGAAAAGGATGGCGAAGGACCAAGAAACGGAAGAAGATAGACGGGAGGAAGAAGCAGAGATAGTTACAGACATCGAAAAGGAACAACAGGCGGGTGACAAAGAGGAAGCCAGAGGAGTCCCAGATTTACAAAAATTATGGGAATTAATTAAAGAAGAAAATAAACAAACTAATGAGAAAAACAAACAAATGTTTGAAAGGCTTGAAGAAAATTCAGAAAAGCTGGAAAATAAAATAGACAGTATTAACGAGAACTCAAAGAAAGAAAACGAAATTTTGAGTGAGAATTTAATCAAACTAATGAACGAGAAATTTGACAGAAATAAAGAGGAAACTGATGAGAATAACCGGCAGATAAATGAAAGATTAAACCAAATTAACGAAAGGCCTGACAGGAACGACGAGAGCTTAAAGCAGATTCAGGAAAATAACAAACAAAGAGACAAAAGAATTGAAAACAATAATAAGGAGTTGCGGCAAATCATCAATGAACAAAACCAAGCGCTGAGGGAAGTCATCAATGAAAGTATTGCAATTGTCAATGAAACACTTAACAAAAGGGTGGATGATTATGAAAAGGAAGTAAGAGCAAATAACTGAAACTAAGGTAGGTCTAGAAAAGACGGATGAAACCATCATACAACTCAGAGTGGAAGTAGAGGCCAAAATAAACCAAATAGGAAACCATAACGACACTAGAGTAAAGGAGATACAAGCGAAAACCCAAGAAAAATTAAACGAAGTACGAATCAACATAGCCGGAAGAATAGAATGGGTTAACAATGAAATGAAGACAATGAAAATAACGCAGAAACGTCAAAGGAAATTAATGAAGACACGGGAAGGATTGGAGATGATTAAAAGGGGATTAATTAAGATACATAATATACCAATTACGGAACCCAGAGAAGTAAGGCAATCAAGAAACTCTAAACGAACCACAATTGAGTTCCCAGATAGATTAGAAGGACTGAAAAAGCCAAAACTAACCGAGGAGCATGGAGGACTTATGGAGATTATGTATGAACTATTCGAAACATTAAGAAACGGTACGGAAGAATCAGCTCGAAAGACGATGGTAAACTTTAGCATAAATGAAAATTTTATAGCAACAAGATGGAAGAACCAGATGATAGTGAGATACATCACAAGGACGGAAATAATTCTACACACTAGAGAAATCCGAACAATCAGTACAGAGGAAATAATGGACCACGGTTAAACAGATTCTAAACAGAATATAGAGAAAAGGGACGGATTTTATGGATACAGAATCAAGCAAATCAAAGGAAAATAATGAGAAACTAATTAAAATATATTAAACTAACTATTAAATGAAATAAACTAATTACACGATACTTCAGAGAAATTATGTGGAATCAATTTAAAGAACCACAAAATTCAAAAATAAGTAAGAACACCTTACTATATAATTCAGAAGAAATTATTTTAAACTAATAAACATAAAAAAAGAGAAAGAAGGGTTAGAAATGAGTTAGATGAAGGAAGAATATGCCATACAATTTATGACAAGGAGGAGACTCAGTGTTTAATTGCAGAAGTAAATGGGAGTGAATTAAAAATAGTAAAATACGTATGCTAAAGAATAATTAATTGACAGCACGGAACTAAGAAGAATTTAAAATGAATATTGAACAGCTTTAACTACTATACTGGTGAATAATACGATAAATGGAACTACAGAACAACGAGATAAATAAGTTAAGAAAAGTATTAGGATACCTCAGAAATAATAGTAATCATCCCTTGAATATAAGTTTGTAGCGAAGGAGCTACCTTATAGATAATAATTATGTGTATTGTGTTGTGATCATGCAACGTGTACTTTTTTTCTGGACAGAGATGAAGTTCCTCTGATCTCAGAAGATATAGTTAGGGAAACGGCAGAGTAATGGAAGCCAATAGTGCCCCCCTGATTCCGTACCAGCTATGATATTAGGGAAAAATGTTAGGGAAATATAGTATTTTAGGGACTATACACCAAGCGAGGTAATTAAATATAAATATGATAATAAGAAATGATGAGCTAGAAGAAGTTATGAGTTCCAGAGAAAAGACAGGTCTACAACTGAGGAAGGTACCAATAGAGAATTAATGACCAGATACACAATGAGTGTCAACACAGTTTTCCAGTGCAATTAAAAGTTTAAAGAATAGAAAGAGAAAATAAACCCCAAAGAACCCATTGAATTGCGGATTAAAACAGAAACAATTATAAATTGATAATTTTATTAAATAAACATTCCAAGGCATGAAGAAACTATAAGTTTATTTCAACTAAACTATATTCAGCCAAAATAAACTTCTTTCGGAGGGGGAGTATTATCTAACGTAACAAAGCTAAGGTTCCCGACGTCACATAAAAACTTTGTCAACATAACTGAAAACAATACCCAAGGTATGCCATAATTAAGTACAACAGGGCCAATCTCACCTAAAAAATGCATTCATGATACCTAGTAAGGTTACTAGGTAATAAAATATTGAAAGTGTACCTAAATATAAAATATGGAATGAGCAGTGTAAGATGTAAACTATAAATACTGTGTCTAATGAGATGAGTTTACTGTGGATGAGTTTGAATATAATAGACTGTTCAATTAATATTTAATGTTTTATAAAATGTACCTGTTGTTATGCTTTATCATGATATTCTGTTTACATGATATTTATTTTGTGTTTCGTATGTAGTAAGTGTGGAGCCATTGCTTTAAGGAAGTACTAAGTAATAGGTACTCATTTCATTCATGTTAAACTTGTATTTAAGTAATTAAATACAAGTGTGTTTATTATGTATGGTATCATGTTAAATGTATTTACTTTAAATAATTGATGAAGCTGTCTTAAAATAATATTTGTAAACTTGGCAGGAAGACAATAATTGTAGATAAATTCTCAAGTGGTCATTATAATTATGTATAATTATGTTAAAAACCAATGAAGGATCCAATGATAAACTAAATAATAATAATGAATTGAAATCAGGAAATTAAAATTGATATAATTGGCCATAAGCCAGTGACTCTTTGTACAGTAGGTCAGGTAAGAAAAATTAAATTGAAAACAAAAAATTATAACACAGGTAATAAAACCAATAGGCCTAAATTCAGTATTTTGTAAAAGGAAATTAATACCTTTTAAAATAAGTCAATTAAGAAGAAAATGTAGTAAAATGTATATGGTTTAATGAGGTAGATTAAGTGAAAGTTTTATGTGATTTAGTGTAATTCCAAGCAGGGAGTATTTTATTAAATAAGTGTAAGAATATTTCCTAATTCTGGCTCTAGGATAACAAATATTATCCAATGACAGAAGAAGCAATGGTTGTTAGGGCAACAAAATGCAAGAAATCTTGTTGATTTAGACATTCAATTGTTATATATAAACGAGGACAGTTCAATCATTATAAATCTTGGAAAAAACCACGAAACCTCATGAATTAAATATAATAAATTCAAATTAACATATAATTACTGATTGAAAAGACGGATTGGACGACTTCCCACTATCACTTCGAGAATATAAATTATCTATAAACAAAATTCAAATCAAAAATCTAAAGAATAAATTAACTAAACCTAACATCAAATGAGTAATAAGGGAAACCATAAATAAAAGAAGATAACCCAGACCTGGAGAAGTAGAAGTGAATAAATACCAGGCAACAAAATTAAAGAGAATTAAATTTACCTACTGAACCTCACTTCTGACTACAGCGCAAGAACTTAATAGTACACTAATTCCATCGGGACCTGTGACCACCAGAAACGAAAAAATCAGCGAAGATCAAAAACTGAACTTTCCATTACATCCGGGGACACTAACACCAACTTTTATTGAGAAGCTGGAGTTGGAAATATTCGAGCCATTCTTCTTCACTCGGCTATCTGTCATCGTTAGTGGAACACTGCCTGAACGAGTATCTTGTAAACGTTTGGTAAAAAAAACCCGCTTATGTTGACACTTTATATAATAAGATTTTAATTTAAATTGTAATACCTAGTAACCTGAATTTGCATTACCTGGCCTTACTAATAGTTAAAAGAACGACATGTACCCTGGGATAAAAGATAAACTGAAAATTATAATTAAATTGTAACATCTAAACAAGAGTTCAATAACAAATCGATTCTGTATTGTAGGATCGATATGATGTTTTACTAGTCGGAGAGAGCAACTGTTGGAATTTTAAAGTAATATAAAATAAAGAATCCTTGTATTGACGATTTTGTGTTATTGTAGAATAATTATTGTATTTCGAATAGGGTGTATTTTACAGGGAAAGAAAGTGATAAAAGCGTTAAGTGGAACGACTTAACCTATAAGAACGGGTCAATCGCCAATAACAGCGCTCGTTTGCAGACAGCTGGTGAATACGGGAGAATAGAGAACTAACTTATTTTCAGCGCTAATCTCTTTCAAATTTAAATAATACATACTGACTAGGGTTGGAGAAAATTACAGAATTATTCACTATAATAATTGTAATATAGCGTTTTTCTCTGGTAAAACACTTAATAAACACTTAACACAGGTCTATGGTCAATAACCGAATAATATCAAACACTTAATAAATAATTTTTTTTTAAAATTAACATTGATTTACAGGAATGATTATATTATACTTATAAGATTATTTATATTATAAATATTTGGGCGTAATTAGGCGAGAGAATCAAAGAGTATAAGGAGTCTTAGCATATTTAAAATCTTGCAAGTTACAAATTGCCGCATTCAACGTGGAGCTGAAATAACGAGAACCCGCAACAGCATTACACTTAGTTACATAATCATCATACATTTGATTGGTAACAACACTTACCTTATGTTAACCAAAAATACTCACGGAGACAGGACCAAAAATACCAAAGTAAACGGGTTTTATGATTTAATAGGGGAGAATAATCTGGTGCATTATTCTTGTGATAGAGGGGATAAATTAATATTCAAGGGCTATTATATAAATTATAATAACGATATGAGTGTAATTAAAGACGATAATTGTTATGTAAAAGTAAGGCTAATTTACGATGATTGTGGTTAAATAAACAATAAGTGAATGAACATTTTATTATTTTAGTTCATGGTGATAACTTGGCTAAATTATGAAATGAGGTGTGGTAAACAGAAAAATAATGACGAAAAATTGTAAATAAATTTATAGTGAGATTAATTGTGTTTGTGTTGTAAAAGGTATTTTATGTAAACGATGTGTGTATGTAGTAGAAATTGATTTAATAATAATAATAATATTGAACTTTAAAATAAATAGTAAATGAATAAATGTAAAATGTGTTTAGTTGTGGAGTCACAGGATTGTTATAATGTTTCAGAAGATACATGGAGTTATGTATGCTATATTTGCTATAATGAATGTTTATATTTTGAATTTATGACAGTAATCATGTTGTATTTGAGTATATGATCGACCATAGGTAAGTAAAAATTTGATAATGATTTTGAAGTAAAATAAAGTGTTCTAATAATAAGTTTTAGATGAGTTTCAAAAGTTTTAAATTAGGTGATTAAATTAATTTGAGGTAGTTAGGAGTTTTCTAATGTAATTTTCAATGATCATATTAATGTAAAATGTGGTAAAAGATGGAGTTTGGGTGATAATTATTTCAATAAGGCATTTGAGCCAGTCGGAGTTAATTTTAAATGGGTGTTAGACAGGATAAGAAATTTTGGAATAAAAGTAGTACAAAACGGGTCAGTAGCACGGACACAGTAGCGATAGTGCATGTATGTAGAGAAAGGGAGAGTACTGTAATTGGAGAGTAAATAGATGGTGGTGAAATTTTGTAAAGAGGGTGGTGTGGTAAGGAGTCATCAACGACTGGCTTTATTAAATGGGGTTTGGAGGAGTTACCTGGAAAGGGCCAGGAACTAATAAGGGAAGGAAACGCACATCCTAGGTACAAAGAGGGTAGCAGGTATTTGGTTCTAAGAGGAGAATGATTTAAGGTGATTTAGAGAATTTAGTGGAAGTAAATATTATTGAGAGATCGGTGTCACCCTATGTAAATCTGTTAGTGGTTGTTAGGAGGAAAAAGAGGGTAAGGTTATATTTAAATACCCATTCAATAAATCAAATCATTGTGAATGACTGAGAATCACCTGAACAAATGATGAAAATGTTTAATAGAAGTTCATAATTGAAATGTAATAATAAATGTAACAAATGAAAGAGTTAATAGAATTTGAAACTCAACTTAAAATTGAAATGTTTGTAATTTGTATTCAGATGCAAATGAAATGTTTATTTTAATGAAATGAGTTAAGAGTTAAATTGAATAATGTGTATTTATGTTATTTGTGTTTAGTGTGCCTAGGGTAAGGTCATTCACCTGACCATGAGGTATCAGCTGATGACTGGTGTGGACTGTAGAATGTGTAATGTAATCAATTCATATGTTCTTTTAATAATTAATTTAATTTAATACTTTGTTTCCTTTTATTAATTGTCAGAATATATGGTTCTGAAATTTAAATTTATTTAATTAGAAATAAAAGAAAAAAAAATTTAATTTTCTGAAGTACACATTATGTTGTGTTTTGGTGTTCACGATATATTGATGATTGTGTGTATTGATAATGTACTAACTGATTGATAAGGGAATTTATGATAGAAATAAGTTGTTTGTTTTATTTTGTTTATTATTATTGTTAGCATCTAGTTAAGAGGAGTTATAAAGTAAATTCATTTAAAGGATTTTGGAATTTTGAAAATTATGATTAAATTAATTAATTGAAAGAGATGATGTAAATTAACTTCAGTGTGAATCTGTGGTAAGGGACTTAGATTTATTTCACTATTTGAACAAAATTTAAATACTTTAATTTGATTTGAACTAGTAACGTCAAGCAAACAATTAAAAGTTGAGAAATGGGAATGAATTTTGTTTAGAAGCACATATAAAATTGAATTTTATATTAATAATTAATGTGGAGATAGTGTGTTTAATTTGGTAATGAATATGTGTACGCACCCAGTACTTTGCTAAAGGCAATCCAGTATGTATGTAAGGGGATATGTATCGGTTGAGGATCTGGTATGGTATAAGGCTAGTTGTTGATTTTATTTGGAATGTCACAAGGTTAGGTGGTACTGTGGTGAGGTACCTGTCCGACTTTACGGTGTTGGGATCTCGAACAGAGAAGTCCAGTAATGTCGTGCAGGTGTAGCCATAGTCGCCGAGCTAGGGGGTAGTTTACCCATGATGTGTTAAGGAATTAAAGGGGGGTTGTTGGCACCATATCCTCACTGATCCTCTTAGGGTTAGCAATGAGAGTTTTTCTGCTTCGGCATTGGGGGGGGGGTATTGTAACGGGACAGAATTGGGTGATGGATTTTGATTTAATTGTGACTGTGACGCAGCGGAGTTACCCATATTGGGCCTCAGTCTTTAACAATAGACATTCCTGTAGGGAACGCCCATTTACACGTTGGCCCAGAAAATCTATCAACATGCACCGTTTTCTGATGCTCTGGAATGTGAGAGCGTGTGGACGTGCATGCCCGTACAGGTGAATAAGCACATACGCGGCTAGATGGTCAGTTAGCGTGAATGTACTATACCCAGTGTTAAATAATTATTGTGTCACGTGGTTCCTTTTTGCGCCTATCACAAGCAAGAAGCCGAACTTGAAGAAGACTTGGCCATCTTGGACGCCGGGTGTTGGCGTCTGTCATCTTACAACCGCGGCTTCGGCTGGTTGAACATAAAAGGCTCGCGAGCCGAAAACCTTTTAAAAATCTTCAAAATGTGTTAAAAAGTATAATTTAAAGTGATATAAATTGGAAGAAACTTACAACACAAAAGTTAACAATTAAATTTGACTAATTCGACTGTGTGACAAAAAATGTAGTGAACAGTTTGAACGGACTAAAACATACGGAGTGCGACAAGTAATTGGAGGAGACGCCGACGGCCAAGTAACGATATCATAAACCAATAAATATATAAAAGAAAGAAATTTTACAAAAGCGCTTTATAATATAAAATGTAACTTATAAATGTGAGTGTGAGAGAGCAAGAAAATGAGTAAGATGCTGGGTTGCCTTCCTATAATTTAATTAATTTTTTACGTTAAGGTTTGGAAGTAGTTATTAGAATATTTACCATGTTCAAGTACCCAAAATGTTGGTTTTGTATTTTTCGAAGAGAAAGTAATTAAGATAAACAGTAATCGTTTTGAGAAGAAAATGAATACTAAGTAAATTTAAAAGAAAATTAAAACAAATGTTGAAATCGAATAATAAACAGAGCTGCTTAATATAGTCAAAGAGCGTGTTTATTACGTAACGAACCCAGTAACCTCTCTTACAGACTCTGAGTTCGTGTAACAGGATCCTGGACCCCGAGAAGGTAAGAGTTAAAAAAAAAAAAAATTTATATGTCTTTTATTAATTGTAGAAGAAGATGAAAGTTATCAAATAATTACTTTAAAAGAGAGGATACATATGAAAACTAATGTAATTCAGACTGGCAGGGGTATCACAATGCAACAATGCAGATTATTCTAACAATGTTTTAATGTATACAGTTGTAAATATATATATCACAGTACACAAATGTCTGTTTTCACTTTTCCACATATATACACAAAACAGTTTCAACTTCTGACCAAAGAAAGCTTGCTAATCTATTTCTTACGTTGTCAATCAAAATCTTCAAGATTTACATCCTGAAACAGAAAAGTATTACAGGTTATAAACAACAGCATTCACCCCTATTTTGAGTTTTTGATGCTGTGAGTATCATAAACACATTGTATACTACAGACATATAAAGTGACTTCTGTTGCTACTCATTATCACAATTTATTTTTGTAAATGTTAGCTTTATATAAATTCTTATGTTTTTTCTTATAATCTTTTGTTCAAGCAACATCTAGCACTAACTTCCCTTCACTTTTACTTACTTACTTCAATTCAACTTACTTTAACTTCTGCATTAAAACAACCAATTTTCTAATTTCTATTGTAATAAATTATTATTAGAAAATTAACACTTACTAATACTTAAAGAGAAACTTACTGAAGCATCAATATCATCTAAATTAATATTATCCAAATCTAATTCCAGGTCATCATCTAAAGCTTCTTGAGATGTGACAGATTCTTCCAATTTTGACTGAGATGTAGAAACAGGTTTTGTCGCTGACTCTGGAGACTGCTTGAGTACTGTTTCACTTGAAATAGCATCTTCAAACTGTGGCTCTTCTGGTTTCTGCTTACTTGCACCTGAACCTGAACAGGCAGCTGTCAGTTATTTTCTACAATGCCACCCCTCTCAAAAATGCGTTTAATACCAAACCGGCAGGTCTTTGGTAAAAAACATTTATTTTAGGCTAAAAAAAAACTTGAATTTAAAAAAATAAAAATCGGGATTTTACATAGGTAAGATTTTGAAAGCATCAGGACATACACATCACAAATGTAGGCGCACGAGTATTTCAATAAGGATATGGTATGAATGAGGAAGTGTTTAGAAGGCACTAAATACTTTACTCATGTAGGTATCATATACGTCATTATTAAAACCTTCTTTTCACACCTTTAAAACAAATTTTATAACATTTAATTAAATGTGAAAATAATATTAAAATGCAAAAAAGAAAAAAGTAAACTTCCTTTGTATTTGTACAGTGTACGCAAAATTTTAATTCTGTTCTATAACAATATTTTCAAATTTAAGATACCACTGTATTCTGGAAAAGTTTTTGATAAAGAAAAAAAAAAGAAAAATGCAATACTATGAAAATATCTTGCTAAATCCAAACACACACAAACATTGAGGAAATTCAGTTAACTAATTTACACAGTATATTAAACGCTATATACTTAATTGCAAGTTTATATTTCATCAGTTAAATGAATCATTAGTTAAGAGGAAACTTTTATTTAATAACTTCTTTCAATAAAATAACACAAAATTTTCTTACTCACTTTTAAAATCACACATTGATTCATTGTAGATGAATCTACAATGTTGCTGTTAGGATTGCTAATAATTGTGTTAATGTCATTGTTATTATAGAAGACATTGTCTTTGTAAGTTACCATGTTCAAGTAACCAACATCATTTCAAAAATGATTTCTGCCAATAAATCTTCCCACGCTTTCAAAAGCCATTCTATAGCTCAAGCTCTTTTTAATTTACTGCTCAACATTAAGAGCATTATTACTTCCACACATCTGACTATACTGTGTACGAATTCAATCTTTAGAGGATTTATTTATGCAGACACTAAGTAGTTGTAGCTGACTTCTCATGCCTCCACAAGTTACAGCCAAGTCACAAATTTCATTTTTCAGCCTTGACTTAAATTTATCAGATAAATGGCCACAACACATATCCATCACCAACATACTGTTCTGTTTCAGAAGTCTGCTAGGTTACTCGTACACGCTCTTAACAAATCTTGCATTAATTCACCTCTTACCCACATTTTTTTCAAACTCAGACAATTGCACCACAACAGAAGTTTTCCTTTTACACAATCTTTGTATTCAATACTACACACAACACTAGGGGCAGCAATACTGTAATTGTTTAACTTCTTATAATCAGTTGTTTTTAATGTTACTTGCTTTTCACCCTTATTAAAGTAATATAGAAAGCTAAGGGCATGTGCATAGAAACCAGTTTTTTCAGCCAGTCCACTTTAAAACTGAATGGCAGGAGGAGAGAATGAAGATCAGCTGTCATAAAAATGGCAAAAGAAGGTGAGGCCAACGTATGTGTTGCATTTTAGTTTTGCTGCTATTTTAATGTGCTATTGTTATTCCCATCTTAATTTTGTTATTATTATTTCTATTTGTAATTAATTATTCTATTATTTTAAAGTAAATACGTCATTACTATTTCATTTACTTGTATTATTATTTAATTCTGTCATTATGTATTTTCATAATTATTACATATTATTTAATATGCAATTTAATTTCCATTCACACACCTTATGTTTTTAAAATGGATACTTCTCCTGCAGCAGAGAAAATTACTCATGAATTATTCACAATAAAGAACAATGAATAATTTTTAATGTTTTAGAATTTATGAGAGAAGAAGCAGTTTAAGGAATAAAAATTCTAATGAAAAGTGTTTTCAAATGTTACTGCAGGCAACTGAGTTACAAACTTGCACATCGCATAAGAGGGAGAAAAATTACGAATGTTTAATAACCCAAATAAGACCTAGTCCTAAATTAGCCCAGAAACAAATGCACATGATTTTGACAACAATGTTATTCGTCAGACTGTCAATTAGTTTTACATTACTCAAAAGAGGGATCCAATGTTAAGCTCATTGCTACCCATAATCAGAAAAAAACAAATTTAATATCCAAATTAGTTCCCATCAAATTTTTGTAAAAAAGATGGATAAGGTAAGCCCATATGTCATTAGTAAAAACAAGAGAATTATAATTAACTTAAAAGAAAACAAACAAGACTATTTAATGCTAGATGTTCATACATTATTTAGCATGTTTCAGAATTTTTAATAATGTTTTGTGTGTATCTTTAGTCATATGTGTCTATAGTTCCATGTACCTTTTGTAGATGTTACATCATAAAGATTACAACAACAACAACAACAACAACAAAATTGAAAGATTGTAACGTAAAAAAACTCCTACAAAAGTAATGGCATAATATTAGTCCTATTGTGATGTAAAACACGCGTGCACATGAAGTAACAATAAAATGAAGTAGAATGTTTAAATAAAAAAAGTCAAAATATTGAATATCGCATGTTTTAACTCTAGCTGTTTCACTTTATTTCAAATTTAGTAAATGAAACAAATTTGTGTTGTCTAGTGTTAAATGATTTCTGCAAGTAACCTAAAGGTACAATTTCATAACTCCCCGCCAGGGCAGCTCACTGCCACTGCCAGGACGGAGCAGCACTGGCGGTGGTGCCACGGCTGTGTTGGTGTTTCCGTTTCTCACTGCCAAAGTGGTGGCAGCACTGTCTGAGGGATGGTGATGCTATTCATATTTCACTTATTATATAGTTCATACTGACATTTATACAATACCTGTATGTCCTTCATTGCTTTTAAGAAACTAAAATTAATGAAGTTACTGCAAGAAGAAGAAGATGCATAAACTAAATTATGAGTAATTTAAATTGTAATATGTATAAATTAAGTTCTGTGATATTACAATTTTCTCATTTTATATTCATGTTTACCGGTGTCCAAGCCACTTATTTATATATTGACTGAATAAAGTATTTACCTTATTTTGTTTGTCCATCTGGTGGCTTTATTTCTATCTTCGTTACTACTATGCGTTTCGGGACATATGTCCCATCCTCAGATATTGTCACTCAGCAGAGGTCTTCATTTAATTAAAATATCAAAACACATAAAAACTTATAACACAATTTACACATATTCAACACTAAAATGTTTAAACTTTGGAGCACGCACAAAGCCGAGATGCGGATCCCGGACTACAACGGTCGACTGCTGAGCCTATGTTATTGCTCGCCGCGCACCGTGGACTTTGTCTGTATTCGTATAGCCGTATCGTATAGCGAATTTGACTGAAACTGTTCATTTAGGATTTCTTTTGTGTTTGTGTCCTTAAATGCCTTATATATTTCAAACTCCTCGACAGCACTCATGTATCTCCCTTTCTTGCATATGTGTAGGGGTTGAAAATTACTTGCAAAGTCCGTATAACTATGATTATTGTCAACCAGATGACGTGCATAATTTGATGTTATTCTGCTAGGATCTTTTTTGGGTAGGTGTTCTTTAAAGCGTTTTTTAAACGCTCTACCCATTTGTCCAATATAGAAACAACAACAGTCGCTGCACACAACCTTATAAACACCTGTCCTGTCTTCAACTGCTTTTGGGGGGGGTTTTGTCGAAGTATCTTACCAACGTTATTACTTGTCCGGAACCCCATCCTAATGTTTACGTCTCTAAATGCGCTGTATAAAATTTTGGTAGGGTGTTACCATAGTACGATGTTATGTACCTAGTCTCATTTTCACTACCTTCACGTATTTCTTTGTTACTTTCCTTCTTTCGATGTTTTCTAATTAGATTGTGTACAATTGAGCTACTGTAACCGTTGGCCCTACCTATATATTTAATTGTGTTAAGTTCTTTGTGAAAGTCTTCCTTTTCCATTGGTATGGACAGTAGTCTATGCACGAAACTGTTATATGCCGCCATTTTTGGGGAGAAAGGGTGAAGCGACTCAGCGTTTATTGTGATATCTGTCGTATTTGGCTTCCGGTATATCTGGTATCGGAAGTTGCTATTTAGTCTTGTGACTGTCAAGTCGAGAAAGCTTAAGTTTGTTGTTTTTCTCCGTTTCAAGGGTGAACTGTATGTTCTTATTAACGCTATTCATGTATTTTTTCATGTTTTCTATCTGCTGCAATGTACCATTAAAAATTATAAAAGTGTCATCAACGTAGCGCGTATACGACACTAATCTTTTGGAGAACTTATTTTTGTTACGGAGCAGATATGTGTTCTCATAGTGATTTAGTTATATATCCGCCAGCAGGCTAGATAAGGGAGACCCCATGGATAGACCTGTTTTTTGGATATAATAATTATTATTGAATGTAAAGTAATTCTACTAATATATAAATACATGAGTGCTGTTGAGGAGTTTGAAATATATAAGGCATTTAAGACACAAACACAAAAGAAATCCTCCTAAATGAACAGTTACAGTTTCAGTCAAACTCGCTATACGATACGGCTATACGAATACAGACAAAGTCCACAGTGCGCGGCGAGCAATAACATAGGCTCAGCAGTCGACCGTTGTAGTCCGGGATGCGCATCTCGGCTTTGTGCGTGCTCCTAAGTTTAAACATTTTAGTGTTGAATATGTGTAAATTGTGTTATAAGTTTTTATGTTTTGATATTTTAATTAAATGACGACCTCTGCTGAGTGACAATACCTGAGGATGGGACATATGTCCCGAAACGCGTACTAGTAACGAAGATAGAAATAAAGCCACCAGACGGACAAACAAAATAAGGTAAATACTTTATTCAGTCAAATTTTCTCGTTGTCTTTAAAGAAAACATTTGATGATGTAAAACTAACTATCTCAACTCCTTCACATATACAAGGATACATACATACGCACGAACATGCGAGCGCGCATACACACATACACACACACACACACACTCAAATAATTGTTCTGTTGTGTTTGACATTTCTTTTGTATTTAAATGTAATGTTTACAATTAAATAATACATAATATTACTTTCTTGGATATTCATACTTTCAGAGGGGACTACTGTTGTCTAATGACACCACACTTATATACTAATTTTATTATTATTCTAATTTTAATAATACTACAGAATAAGCTCAGGGGGAGGGGAGAGAGAGAGAGAGAGAGAGAGAGAAATAATGTGGGTAGTTGTTAGTAGCTTCAAGGTCATACCAACTCAACTCCCCCCCCCCCCCCCCCCCCCGGTCACTTCAGGCAAGTAATGAAATAACATAGCTGGACCTACCGTTTCTGTTTATTAACAATGGCAACACTTACACTTCCCTTGAACATATGGAGATCGCCCTAGTGGTGCACTTAATGAATTATCTCCACTATTTGCCCTTTGTAAAGGACAAATGCATACTTGCAAGTGACTGGGTACTATAATAAAAAATAAAAAAATTGAGGCTTATGAAAATTGTAACTTCATCAGAATTAATAATCATTTTCTTGCCAACAGAAGACCTTTTTCAGAGGTATTGGAAATAAGTAAAAACACCAGCATCAATTCCTGGATATTCTCTCTTTGTGTCTAAGATGTTTTTTTATTTTTTACTTGCATATAACTCATGTCTCACACCACACGACTAGCACATCTTTGTCTTAATTAGCAAAATTTGTTTACCTACGTAGAGCTCAATTTAAGTCTAGAATATGCAAATAGTAAGGTCAACAGTTTCTTAATAAATTGTTTATTTAAAGCCAGATGTGGAGCAACTAATAAATATCATTACACATCTCCATCCTAATTATGTACTCTGAGCAACAGTAAAGAAGAGCATGATATTTGTGTGTAATTGTTCAGTATTAAAAGAGTACTTTAAAATATTTTTTAAAATCTATGTTATGTGTTTAAGAGGTGAAAGACTTGCTAAATGGTAAAAATTGGATGTTACTTGCATGAATATTATAGATAGATATATAAATAGTAAAATAGTTTTACCTTTTTCTTGTCTGTCTGGTGGCCTTTACTCTTTTGTAAATCTACGCGTTTCGGGACATATGCCCCATCATCAGGATTATCCCTTGGTGAAGTTCGTCAATTATTAAAATATTAAAAACAGTTTATATACAATTTTACACACATAATAATAAATATAAATATAAACACAAAAATACACATAAAATCCCCAAACTTGAGAACACACGCGATATCGTTGGTGCGCACCACGACATGCTATAGTCGACTGCTGTGCTCATGTTGTTATAGGTCTTGCACTATGGACCTTGTTCTGTATTCTTATCGCTGTGTCATATAGTAGATTTGATTGGAAATTCAATTGTTCGTTAAGCAGGACTTCTGTGTTTTTATTTTTATAAGCCTTATATATTTCGTATTCTTCGGAAAGTTCGTTGTGAAATCGGTATAACTATGGTTTTTGTCCATCAGATGGCGCGCGTAATTTGACACTGTTTTACTAAATTCTTTTTTAGGTAAATGTTCCCTGAAGCGTTTTTTAAAAGGTCTACCAGTTTGGCCAATGTAAAAGCTATCACAGTCATTGCATATTATCTTATACACGCCCGTCTTGTCTTCAACCGATTTTGAATGTTTAGGTAAGAGTATCTTATTAACGTTATTATTAGTTCGGTAAGCCATTTTTATATTTATCTCACTGAATACTTTGTTTAAAATTTTGGGTAGGGTGTTATCATATTCTGATGCTATATACCTAACTTTATTTCTATTATTTTCTTGTAATTCTATGTTGTTTTTCTTTTTTCTGTGTTTCTTGACTACATTTTCCACAATTGAGCTTTTATAACCAATTATATTTTTGATGATATAATTTTTGATAATGATGATATAATTACGACCTAATTATAAAATAGCATCATTTGACATTGTTGACTTGTATACGAATGTCCCTGTTCAAGAAACTCTCAATATCCTTAAAGCAAATCTTATTAACGCCAAAATATGTAACTCTGAAGAAATCAATGATTTAGTTAATTTACTGGAAGTTGTACTTGACCAAAATTACTTTACATTTAATAATAATTATTATATCCAAAAAAAGGGTCTAGCCATGGGGTCACCTTTGTCTGGTTTACTAGCTGATATATACCTAAACCATTATGAGAATACATATTTGCTCAATAACGTAAATAAACTTTCCAAGAAAATAATTTCATATACACGTTACGTTGATGATACGTTTATAATTTTTAATGGCAAAATACGACAGATAGAAAATATGAAATTTTACATGAATGGTGTCAATAAAAACATACAGTTCACACTTGAGACGGAGATAAATAATAAACTTAACTTCCTCGACCTGACAATTACAAGACTAGATGAAAAATTTCAATATCAAATATACCGGAAACCGACAACCACGGATCTCACGATAAAAGCTAAGTCACATCACCCCTTTTCTCAAAAAATGGCAGCTTATCATAGTTTAGTACATAGGTTACTTTCCATACCATTGGAAGGCAAAGATTTTCATGAAGAACTAAACACGATCAAATACATAGCTAAAGCCAATGGTTATAAAAGCTTAATTGTGGAAAATTTAGTCAAGAAACACAGAAAAAAGAAAAACAACATAGAATTACAAGAAAATAATAGAAATAAAGTTAGGTATATAGCATCAGAATATGGTAACACCCTACCCAAAATTTTAAACAAAGTATTCAGTGAGATAAATATAAAAATGGCTTACTGAACTAATAATAACGTTAATAAGATACTCTTACCTAAACATTCAAAATCGGTTGAAGACAAGACGGGCGTGTATAAGATAATATGCAATGACTGTGATAGCTTTTACATTGGCCAAACTGGTAACCTTTTAAAAAACGCTTCAGGGAACATTTACCTAAAAAAGAATTTAGTAAAACAGTGTCAAATTACGTGCGCCATCTGATGGACAAAAACCATAGTTATACCGATTTCACAACGAACTTTCAACCCCTCCATGTATGCAGAAACGGAAGTTATATGAATGCTGTCGAAGAATACGAAATATATAAGGCTTATAAAAATAAAAACACAGAAGAAGTCCTCCTTAACGAACAATTGAATTTCCAATCAAATCTACTATACGACAGCGATAAGAATACAGAACAAGGTCCATAGCGCACGACCTATAACAACATGAGCACAGCAGTCGACTATAGCATGTCGTGGTGCGCATCAACGATATCGCGTGTGTTCTCAAGTTTGGGGAATTTATGTATATTTTTTGTGTTTATATTTATATTTATTGTTATGTGTGTAAAATTGTATATAAAGTGTTTTTAATATTTTAATAATTGACGAACTTCACCAAGGGATAATCCTGATGATGGGGCATATGTCCCGAAACGCGTAGATTTACAAAAGAGTAAAGGCCACCAGACGGACAAGAAAAAGGTAAAACTATTTTACTATTTATATACATATAAGTGGCCTGGATACCAAAAAGCATGGATCTAATTATAGATAGCGTGACCATAATGGTATAAACTAATTACAAGAATTTAATTAATAAGGTGCCAGGTGTAAACGTGTAGCATTATTTGTAATGAAAGCAGTCTCTGATGTGTTATCTTGTTCTTCCATAACTATTCTGTTTATTTCATTTTATGTGACGAGTGCATTTAGACTTTAAAAAGCTTTACAGCTTTAAGCAGAGTAAGTTCATCATACATTATCATATTTCTTAAATCTGTACAATGCATGTATGCACTTTTATAATGCAATGTTAGTTTTTTCATGATCACTATTCACTCCACAAATGTTTAAATATTATGCAATTCCTCGGACAGTCTTTTGACCAGGGGTATTGTGTTGTTGTTTTAAGAATAATTATGTATTTTGTTTGCATTTATTTGTCATTAAAACACTTTTATTATTATTAATTATTATTATACCTTCTAGCCCAAAACTTGCCTGCCAATGGGACAGACTTTCCTTCATTTGGCGTGGGGAACCACACCAATCTCTGGGAGTGGCGGCGATTGGGAATTAGAAGAGGGGGGGGGCAAAAAAATTTATAGACAACAAAAATACCGGGGGTCTGGGGGGTATAGGGGTAGACAACAAAATTAAAAAAATTAGCTACAAAATGGTAAGTTTCTGATGCTCTCTGAGCGAATTTGGACAGAGAAGTAAAGGCTGACAGTTTACCAACTTAACTGCGGTAATAATAGTTTTTTTTGAGATTTTGATTAATACTATATAATATAACTTTCACCAAAGAAACAATTACACATGTATTACAATTAAATAGAAGTACTTTGAGAATTCACAAATGATCAGTAATAATTTCATTCAAAAGTATGGCTTGTTTAAAATTAACACCAAAAAGAGATAATTTGCCAAAGTCCAACCAGTGAGTTTACTCTAGGCCCTGTTTTATACTCCATTACACTACAAAATATGTAAGGACTAATAAAAAATACTGTGTTAGATTGCTTGTGCTAAATAATATTATTTAATTAGGTGTTCAAATCAATACAATTAATTACATTATATAAAGTAAAATATACAATATAAAATAAGCTTCTCATAATCATATGTTGTCTTTCTGTTTTAAAACAACGTTAAGTGTCTTTGTTTTCGCCTGGCGTAGACTTCCACACAGTCATCCAAGTTGAGGTCCGTTTTTTCAATGGCCAACACTGCCAAGTGTGATAGACGTTCTTGAAGCACTGAATTTCTCAAATAATTTTTCACTCTTTTCAAGACACTGAAAGACCGTTCTGCCGATGCAGTGGATACAGGGACAGTTAAAAACAACTTTAAAAGCTTGAAAAGGTTTGGAAATATATTCTGGTTGTGGATGTTTTCAGATTTAAATTGTAGCACTAACTTTGATATCAGTTTACGATCTGTATCTTCAGGCTCTTTCCTAGAGAACACATCAATTTCTGCAGATAAAGAATCACTTTCAATCCCAAACGCTTCACTCACAGCTAAGCAAGCTTCTTTGATAAGGTCACTACAAACCAAGTTGTTCTTCATTGAAGCAGTCAGTAATGTTTCCATATGGCACAGTAAAGTTAGCTGTTTTTTTTTCAAAACGTGACTTGATGCTCTCAGAGTGGGTGTCTAGTAGAGGGTAGTAAAAAGTTCTTAAATAAAAGTCTTGAGGTGAGTCATAATCGTGGTAAACATCTCCTCCACCAAGTTTCTGTGGAACGTTTCGCTTGCGTTGAACAGTTGCCCCTCTAAACTGTGACTTTCACAAAAGGTAAGTGCATCAGACCAAAGTTTCTTGAATTCATGTTCATTTCTAAAATCAGCTACAGACTTTATTATTCTATTAGCAACATCAACTACTTCATGAACCGATACATCATAGTTTTGTATGTATTTGGAAAGAATGTTTGTCTTTTCAAACACTTGTTTCATGACATTTAGTCCAAAAACAAACTCAAACTTAGTGGTACACACTATCAAACCGTGAGCTTCACCACCAGTTTTTGGGTCAGAAGCTTCAATTACTTCTAAAGTATGCAGTATATCTACTAGGTGCTGTTGAATGGCTAGCAAGCTTTCGTATCTGCTGCTAAATCTTGTGTCACTTAGTGCGTTGAGAGACAAATTATTACTTTCATCACTGACTGGCTTGACTGCACAAGCTAAATTCTTTACTGTTGCAAACACTGCAGGCCGTTTGGGAGAAGCTTCAATTAAACAGTATATTTGTTGTACTGTACTGAAAACATTGCGTACAGAAATAATGCTCTTAGATGCATCTACAAGTGCAAGATTTAGAGAATGGGGGTTGTTTTCTTTCATTCTCGCTGCCACACCTTTGTAAATGCCGCTCATGTTTCCTGCTCCATCGTAACATTGAGCAATTATATTTCTAGGATTGATCCCAAGTTCCTCAAAAATAGAGCGAAGCAACTTGTACAAAGTCTCACCATCAGTCAAATCGGTTTTGTAAAAACCAAGAAAGTGTTCTTCGATTTCCAGTTCCTCAGTGACGTATCTTATTACAAGTGTTAACTACTCATGATGTGAAACATCTGGAGTTTCATCAACCAATATGGGCAAATGCTTGCTTTTCTTACTTCGACTTTCCAGTTCCTCAGTGACGTATCTTATTACAAGTGTTAACTACTCATGATGTGAAACATCTGGAGTTTCATCAACCAATATGGGCAAATGCTTGCTTTTCTTAGCACTTTCAAGTATGCAGTTCCTGGTTAGATTCGCCATGATTTCAAGCAATTCATTTTGTACATAGTGATGAACATAGTTAAAAAACTTTTCTCTGTCTAAAAACATTTTTTTCAATAACACATTATCTGTTGATCTCAGCTTTAACAATTCTACATAATTACCTCTGTTACTGTTATCTGAACTCTCATTTTCTCTATGTCCCCTTAGCGCTAAGCCTTGCCTTGCCAAGAAAAGCGAAGACTGAAACAGAATCTTAAGATAATCATGATTTTTGTTCACTTCTTCCTGCTGTTTGGTAGATATCTTACTCACTACACTTTCCTTGGATTTTAGACCCTCTTGCCAACGTTGCGAAGCATTAAGATGAGATGACGTTCTTTCATGTTCTTTAAAGTGTTGGACTGCTTTTTTCCAGTTTTTAAAACCGTTTGAAATAAATGTCTCATCATAACAACCTGTGCCTGTGCTACCAAATAATCGACAAGGAAAATAAAAAGCTTTGTCTCCTGCAACGCTGTATTCAAGCCACTTATACTCTGCGAACCATATACTTCTGAACATTCTTCCTTTTGTTTCTTGATATTTGTTAAGACCAGGTTGAAATGGACCATCTTTGAAAAATTCTAACGCTGCTTGAAGCGAATCTCTAGGTTGAAGCTAATTATGAATACTTACAGATGACACGCTGGACACGCAGGTAGATGCAACTTCTGCTTCAGTATTTAATGAAACAGACTCCTCTGCACTAGTCGTGGAAACAGTATCTACAATGGTGGCAGAGTCGAATTGTTCTGAGTCGCTTGTTCCAACCAAGTTCTGTCTTTTGGCAAAAAAGTCAAACAACGTTTTTCCAGTAGAACGCTTCATTCTCCTCTAATCACAATGTCTGCATGTAAGAATGTGTTAATGATAAACAACACAACAACAGCACTTATGAAAACATAAAAAAACGTTTGAAAAAAGAAATAAAACCACTTGTGACTCGTGTCTGCATGAGTTGAGTTTTAGGTTAAGACTTGACGTTGGCAAAACACAAACAATGACAACAAACAGTGCATGCGACAAGCGGAGAAGCTTCAAGCAGTGATGCAGCCTTCTCTTTGTAAAATAGAATTTTCCACGGCGTGATTATACAATAAAAAAGCCATTTAGTATTTGACTACACACTAACAGAGTAACAGACAATAGATAGAACTACACAGACACATTGACTGAGTGAGACTGCCAGACTGACGAATGCACGCGGCAAGCGGGTGAATCATACCTCAGTGTCAATGACCTTGGCAAAAATATACCCCTGCTACCCTTCCTTACAGCACATGCTACACGCTGCTGCACGAGTCTCCACTACTTGCTTGACGCTGTACGAATCGGTTAGCCGCGATGCATGACATTTTGTGCATATTTCCGCTAAGTAAATTTTTTAATAATTAAAGAAATTAAAGGAAAGATAATTAGGTGATAAGACAACAGGGTTTGTATAACTTTTTTTTATAATTCCTAGTTTTAGGCGGCTAAAATGGAATAAAAATTTAATTTTTTCCCCACAAAGTGGGGGGCGCCCCCCTTGCCCCCCCAATTGCTGCCACTGATCTCTGAGTATATTATTTTGACTGTTCCTCGTTTGTTAATGGTGTGTAATGATGAACCCTAGTTTGGCTACAGTTTCAAACCAGGACACAACGTTAGGTTGAATTTCTCTTTAAACAATACAAATTGTTTGAAACATTTCCATCTGAACACATTTTGATCAGTTGTTCCAAACGAGACAACTTCTCTACAAAATGTTTTCTTACACAAAAAATTAAGTTAAGATATTTCATAATGATTCTTTTGAATATGTGCACCTAGTTCAAGATCTTGTTTCTCAATCGTCTACAACCATGCCTTACACTTATTTTATCAGTTCTTCTCAGACTGATTTTTTTTTTGATGTTCTGAAAACAAATCATCTTTATGGCTTGCCTCATCATGTTTCAATTCAGTAGCTCATTTTCTGTTGAAAATGAAGAATCATAATCATTATTAACTTTTACCAACTTGAGATGAATTTCTATAGCTAATAAACCAACTTTCATAATAAATTTTGTCTCCATATTATGTTAAATTTTCCTTTTCTTTTTTAGAATGCACAATACTTGGAATACTTTAGTATAAATAAAACTGACAGAATGGCCCAATATTTCTTGTTTAGTTACATTTGACATTCAAGTCATGTAGTACATTGTTGCTGCCTTACACTTACTGTATCAGTTCTTCTCAGACTGAACTTTTTTTGATGTTCTGAAAACAAATCATCTTTATGGCTTGCCTCATCATGTTTCAATTCAGTAGCTCATTTTCTGTTGAAACTGAAGAATTATAATCATTATTAACTTTTACCAACGTGAGATGAATTTCCATAGCTAATAAACCAACTTTCAGAATATATTTTTTCTCCACATTATGTTAAATTTTCCTTTTCTTTTTTAGAATGCACAATACTTGGAATACTTTAGTATGAAGAAAACTGATAGAATGGCCCAATATTTCTTGTTTAGTTACATTTGACATTCAAGTCATGTAGTACACTGTTGCTGCCAGCAACAAGAACTTATTGAGCGGTCTTTATACTTTTATTATTTACAATATCTACAGTTACAAATCAAAGCAGATTCAAAATCTATTTCAAACACTTTAAAAAAAATCTATTCTCTTGTTTTACTAGAAGCAAACGTCATCTAGAACTCAGAATTCACTTCAATTAGTGAAAAAGTACTCTCAACCCACATTACATTACAGTTGTAATTTATCATCATTACAGATGTGTCAAAGATCATCACAAACAACAAAATGAGAGTATTAAAAATGCAAATACAAATTTTAATACAAATGAAGACAAAAGGACATGAAAATGAGTAGAGAGAATTAGAGAATTACAAACCTCCCTGCTAACCAAAATCTTACAAACCTTACTATTAAATTTGAAGATTATGTAGTATACATACTTCTACCACCAATTATTTTTCTTTCTGTGCTGGAGTTATAAAAAAAAAGGAAATAGTGTATTATAAAATTTACCACCGTTCTTAAAACATACAATAAGAATATAAAAACTCTTTTATGTTTTTTAAATGTTGATTAACTTGTTACTGGAGCGGAAATATTAATTTTTACTAAGAAACGGGAATACATAACACAACTTTAAACTTCTATAAATAATCTTTGTTTTAATTTTTTGGAGTATTATTACTACAGTATGTTTAAAGTTTTACCAATGTTTAATGTTTATATTATATATACCGGTATATATAGTTAATAATAATATTATACTTAAAACCAGGACTGATTCTGTGAAAAAATGTTATGGAGTCTATTATTCTCTACACAATACCTCCAAAATAATAGCATAAACTACATGACTTTGTTTACCAGATGGGAATGATGTTGCCATGCCAGCAGATGATGGACCATAAGAAAACCTACCACTTGCCTCAGCACCTTTCATTTCTTCTACCGGATTTCTTTCATTGTTTGCCTAAAATTAAAAAGAACTTATTAATTACAACTATTATAATGTTATTATCATTATTGGTTTTCTAATTTATATAACACACGGATATTCACTTTTTTTAACTTACAAAAAAGTACTCAGTACCAAAAATATGTACTGATATTAAGTCACTTTGCTTTCAAAATTGTAGTAGGAAATAACTGAAGACTTACTGGTATGCTGCATAATGCTGTAGCTGGAAGATAAGTTTCTCTCTCAGGTTTGAGATATTGTTCAGTTTTCAAAGAATCTACTAAACTAGGAAACAAATTCTCATAATCCTTAGGATCAGCAAGGGATTGTCCTGCTTTCTCACTAACTTTGGATAGAGAATCTCGCCACAAGCCAACAACTCGAGAAATCTGACTAGGTAAGTAAGTCCTGCAAAAAAAAAAAAAAAAAACATTGTAGTCACAATATGTATAATACATACTGTGTGTGTGTGTGTGTGTGTAAACAAAATATAAAATAAAATATAGTACACTCCAACCAAATGTGTACCATGCATTGCATGTACTACATGGTGTTAAAGTAGTGAAAATATAGTACTCTGGATTTATAAAAGAAAAATCATACTACAGAAGAAATCACTGTAATCAAAAATTTAAAAAAACCTGAATGCCACCAATTACACAACATAGGCTATTGTGCTAAGTACCAAAAAAGATATACTATAAGATATTATGTCCATCTTCTATATCATTACATTGCACAAGAAAGTCACTGTTTTTTTATTTCACTGAAAGTAAGGATGTATCTGTTCCAGTACTGGAGAAAATAGTGAGTATAAAGAACATGTTCAATTAAAGGCTACATACAGATCTCTGAGTTTTTCTATCAATAGTCTTCCTGCCCAAATCTTTAACAAGCCCCTCAAATCTCTGCCAGTTTTTCTTAATGTCATAAAATGAAGCCAACTGCTGAACTTTTTGCTTTTGACAAGTTTTCTTTTCTGCCTTTTTAACTAAAGTTAAATTTTCTGTTTAAGTCTCTGAGGCTTACACTTTAGATGCCCTGGCCATATTAGCATAATGGAGCTCCTTGCAGCCTGGCCATTTTCTGCAGTTTTGACAAGTTTTTGTTTAAACTGCAAGATCTGTCCAAAAACATCATGAAGTGTATATGAAATTGAAGCTTGGACTTTGTATTTTCAAGAATAATGAAAGTAATTTTTTTTTTTAGTTAGGAAAATATAACTCACCGGAACAGGAGCATGCATCTGAAAATTAAAAAGAAAACTTAGAAGGTGGGTATTTCCATGTAATAAATGTCATTTCTTCTTAATTTATAGCACAAAAATGAACTTTTTCGATACATAATACAACAAGAAATGTAGCTCACAATACTGTTAATACAAAATGTAGTACACAAACACAGCTCATGTTCATATGATGTGATAATGGAAGTTAACAAAACAGCAATCAAGGGAAAATTAATCACAAAGCAGAATAATCATAATGGAACATGCTACAACATGTGTATTCATGTTTGCAATTACATAGTCTCATCTACTCACACAAACAACAGAAACCCATAAATTCTCAGTACAAACAACGTTTCAAAAGTTAGAAATCATAAACACAGAAATTATGGCATTGGGTTTTATAGCAAATTGTCACACCCATAATTTTTCTAGGCTTCAGGTCAAAATTCTTAAACACATAGACCAGTAACAGTTACTGATTTAAACAAACACCAACACAAAAGATACAAAAATACATACTGTACCCACATAAAACAAATAATGTGATGCTGACAGTAAATTAAGTCTTTCTCTGTCACTTAAATAAACAAGCTCTAACACAAAAATTTCAAAGTTTTGGATTACTGGACATATCAGATTGGTGACAGGCTGAAATACAGTCTACTATATAAATAATTCAACCGTGTACACAATACACATTTATTGTAACACTGTAAGCAGTTAAGTCAACTTCCACCGTCCACTTCCATTTACTGCCAAATGTGTGACAATGTAGATCTGACTTCTGTGGCTATATCTGTGCTAGTCCTTTGCTTTGATGGGAACAGAGCTGGAGAATGGGAATTCGAAAACAGTGAAGCCAGTATCTGTGGATTGCTTAAAGATTAAAAAATAAGTTTTCTTGTAAAGTTAACACTGAAATGATTTTACACCAAAGAAGACATATCACCTTTCAGGTGACAAACAGTTTTTCAGTATGTGATCAATGCCCTATCCAAGGACACACAAAAATGATGCAACTTAAGGCTTTGAAGGCAGCAACTAACAGAATAAATATTTTTAAGAATATGAGAGGATGGTGTAACAGATTTATGTGTCAGCAAGAACTACCTGACAATATGGGAAAAGATATCAATTGGTTACGAAACAAAACCAGTCGATATCCAGTGTTATATTATTAAAATTATGTAAAAACCATGAATATAAAATTCATTAAATATAAAATGAAGATAAAACGCCTCTGTGTTTAGAAATACCTCACAGTTATACTGTTAACTCAAGAGACACTAAAGAAATTATAGTAAAAACATAAGTGTATGAAAAACATGCTACTGTTATGTTGACTGGAATATGGCACATGCCATCAATCCCCTAGTTTCCCAATAAAGGCCCACAACACCCTTTTGATTCTGATTAGCAAGCCAGATTATCAGACAAGCTTTATTCTGACAGAATTATCCATACAGATGATACACTGGTCTGTTGATTCCAATCCAATCTTATAAGGTATTTATTAAGACAACCATGGCAAATTTTCAGTCAAACTAGAGCAGTAGATTATGATATATGCCAAATATATTTAGGATACTGGGCTATGATTATATATTTTTTGGTGTCAGAGTATATTCGAAGAGTACTATTTTTTTTTTAATTTCTTTTGTAGTATTTTACATCGTATATACACTGTTATCTGTGTTTCTGTGTACTGCCTTTTTTATAGCTAAGAGGTCAGCCTGTTCATTTCCCTGGACCAATATGAGATGGTATCCATTGCAGGATAACTGTTTAACATTGAGTTGTCAAGTGATTTGTTTGTCTGATTTCATCTATTTGTTCTGATTTATTAAGTGGTTATTTATTACTCAATAGCTGATTTGAATCAACTAGTATTATTATTTTCTTGTTTATTGCAGGCCTGTAGAGTTTTATGACTACTGTTCTTGCTGTGATTTTAGCATTTAAGTTCACTGAACTTGGGCCAAGTGTCACATAATGAGAGAACAGTTGTTTGAATATATGGTGTTAATTATTTGAAATGATATCTCCACATATTTCTCTGGTGGATCTGCTGTTTGGAAACAGTTTCTATTAATGAAGATAATGTTGTAATTTCCACAGTCATGTGGTTTGCTGATGGTAGTTACGGTAGACTTTTTTTTGGGATGGTTCATCAAAAGTTCTCCCGCTTTGGTTTTAAAGTATGGTTGTGATATTACCCTACTTTTATCCTTAATATTTGGAACCACTTGGGGTTTGTATTTTCAAGAATAATAAAAGTAATTCATGTTTTTTAGTTGAGAATATTTAAAAGGGGGAATTGAGTTGGGAATATCACTGGAACAGGAGCATGTTTCCGAAAAAAAAAAACTTAAATGGGGTTATATATTTTTTGGTGGATTTTACTGTATATATCTGTCTGTTGCCAGTTTCTCATATAGCTGAAAGGTTTGTATATTGTGATTATCTTAAATAGGGGAGTTGTCTGTTGAAGCTTGCAATGGATGGATTTTGTTTTTACAGCAGCTGTTGTGATTCAAAAACCTCAGCTTTAAAGGAGAGATTTTGAACAGACCTGAAATTATAAAATAATATGAAGTATTTTGTGCCGTGCAGTTTCTACAGCAAATCTATTTTCCCTCATATTTTCATTTGATGTATGCTGCAAAAGTTTTATTTAATACTTCCATGCTGCTTCCCCATGAATGTCCTACCAATCGTTTTACTACGTTTTTTGATGTTAAGATTTTTAATGTGTTATTTCATACCAGCTCGTCATCCAGGCTAATTCTGACATATCCAGTGCAGTGACTCTTATTAATTTGTTTTTTTTTTATCGATATTCTGGGGGTTCAGTTTTTTGTTTACATGAAAAGATATGCAATGCTTTATTAGTATTTATTGTCATAGTAGTGTCTTCAGCTCATTGCTTAACTTTCTGCTGCTGGGAATATGTCATTTTACTCAGTAACAAAAATATTTAAAAAATGTGGTTTTGAGAATTAAGGTGGAATTAATAGATTAAGGAATGAAAAAGCCATTATTTTTATTTCTTTAAATGATAGAGAATCTGTTACAGGTCAATTAAAAAAAAAAGATTATCCCTTTCCTTTTTGTAGACATCCCTCTTAACGTGAAACCTTGTTTTCGTTTTAAAAATTTCTAACTAACGGAAAACAGATATTTCTTGATAATATGAGTAATACCAGCACACTAAAATTATTATTTTTTTAAATTCATTATGTTTTCAGTGATGTGTGTAAATTTACATCATGAGTGACCCATAAATAAGAGGGAAATAATTTATTTACTGTTGGAAAGCAGATTTCGGTTCTCAAAAGCGGAGGCTCATAATTGCCAAATTTCTAAAACTTTGAAAGGCTGCCAAATCTAAACCGATTGAGATAAAATAAAATAAAAAAATTGTGAGGATACTTATATCCAAGAAATGAATCAATCTGCCAAGTTTAATTAAAATCTGAGACCATGGGTGTCATTTCTTTTTTTTTGGCTGAATTGAGGTTGAATGACCCTAAGGTTAAAGTTTCTCATATGTGAATTTTTTGGTGTTTACGCTAATTATGGCCTCCATTAATTCTGTTGAAGTGAATCCACACTGTACTTTTGTACAAATACTGAATATAGAGGTGTAAGATGTCTACATATTTTTGAATGACTTCTGACAATGGTTGAGTTCTCCGAGCTTATATACCCACCACTGCTGAAAGTATGGCACACAGGCACTGCCCACTACTCACCTGTATTGCACACTGAAAAAGTTAATGTTTTATTTTGTTAAAGTTAGTATATTGAACAGATTTTGTTGTTGCAAGTAGTGAATATATCAGCTGTTATTCAATCTTCACATTTCCCCTTACGTATATCTTAATTGGAGATACTGCTATCTTAAGTGTTCTTCTGCTGGTATTTCCTAATTATTTTGCTCATGAATTAGTATAATTCCGTGCTACTGTTCCTATAATTTAGTCATTCTACAAAACTGATGAAGGTTTCTTTCTTTCTTGGCTTTTATTATTTCTCTGCTGAACTGGGCAATGAATTTTCTCTATTCCTATGTATCTTGTTTTTCACCTTTCCAATCTCCTCAGCCCTTCTTCTCATGTCATTTCTAACAGATTTAGGTTTCTATTCCAAAACATTTTAAGTTTTAACTTTTCCCTTAGCTAGTGAGTGTTTGGTTGTTTTAATGACTGCAATACTAAAAAGTGTAACAAAATCAGATTTAAATATGTGATGTAGAGCAAGGACAAAGGCATTCAGACAGTGTAGAACACCAAAAGTAACATTCTGTCTGCTCAGGGGCAGTGATTTCACAAATTGGGTAAAACTCCAGTGTAAACAACTTGTAGTTACAAGCAACAAAATCCGAGAAACGCCTTTGACATGCAAAAATCAGTCAGTCATGTAACCAGTAAGCTATATTCCTGGAGTCTTGTGGCAGCTGACACTGCATGCTACACTGTTCAACATAGGGTAACAAATATGTACAGAAAAGTCGAGTATAAAACAGTGAATAAACATCATATCATTGCTGTGTAAATTGAAAAGTTACCTCAGAACAAAATAATGTAAAGGGTGTTAAGTGCTAAAATCATGTAGGAACATATATAAAAAGGGGGAGAGAGAGATGTTTTATCGATTGTACAAGTTCTAATTTTATTGATTTTACATTATTGAAAAATGTTATAAAAAATAAAGAAAAATAAAATTGAGGTTACTTGGATTATCCATACTGCTCACACTAAATAGTGAATAACAAATTATCTATGATAATTTCTAAGAGTACATGGTGATTATTCTAATTAAATATTTAATATGATATGTACAAAAAGATAATCAGAGTGCATTTTTTTTAATTGTAGATGACTGTATACAACTTGAATGTTAATACTGTATACAATGTATTAATAACTACAAATTTCCATGATTAATATTTTGGTTTTGATTTAACCATTTTTAATTAGTAAAATTGGAAGAACTAATTTGCTAGAATTAATTATAAATAATAAAATGTGTGCTAGAATATTATAAGCACTGTTACTTCACACAGCACCATACCATATTCTATTCTGTGTTCAATGAGTTTCTCTAAATTATCCTGGAGGGATATTTTTAAGAAAAAAAATTGTGAATAACTGGGACAGTGGTTAGTTTTTTGCAGCATACCAGCTTTACATACACAGAGATTGACCCTGGGGAATTGTTTTTTATGTTTTTTGAGAGGTTTGTACGGTAAGTTCTGAGACCTTACTTAAATCGCTACTGTTACAAGAGTTTTGCTAGCGTGTCAGTGTTATCTGCAACGTCAATATTTTCTTCTAATTTGTTTTTTAAAAATGATCAAACTGACCTCTTGAAATTCCACACCTTTTTTTGTTTTATCAGTGGTGTGTTGATTTTAATGCTTCTTTTTTATATATGTCTATATGACTGATCAGTAACCACTTCCTCTAGCCCCTGTAACTACTCATTCTGCAAACTGTGACAACCATGATAAAATCTGGCTTTTTTTTTGGTGGTCCAAATGTGTGTGTGTGTGTTTTAGGATCATTTTTTTATACAGTACATGCATTGATGTAGAATCCAAAAATTCTTAAAATGATTTTTCCTGTTCAATTCAGGTCTATGTATCCCTATCTTTTGGAATGGCCATTAAAGTCACCTGTCATTATAGTTTCCTTATTAGTACTTAAAACATCCAAATTTAGGTTTTTATTCTCAGGTGGACTGTACTATTCTCCTTTTGTTTTTCCTCCCACAGTTCTACCAGACCTACTTTTGATGTGTCAGTCTGATCCATAATATTAATAGTTTTCATCTTAATCAATTGTATAAGTGACATGTTTTATATTGATACAAAGTTACCTGTATTGTGGTACATGAACAAGTATATGCTAAATGAAGAAACATGTATACGTACGAAAACAACAACTTATATACAGTCTTATACATTTTAGTATTTTTATGACCTTCTGAAATGCTGTTTACGCTTTTCAAAACATACCCTCACCAATTTTGTGAGAGTTCATTTCATGAATCTGAAATATTTAAATGAGGAATCAATTACCTAGACCTTTACATTTACTTTCAAAGGTTTTTATAACTTTATGCTTATATAGATGTCGTAGGCTAATTGAAATTTCCGGCTTATTGCAAAAAGCGCCGTCGTTTTGCAATACGCCCGGCTGATTGGAAAATAACCTAGCATTTTCTGATCAGCCTGATAATTTTTAGGCTTATTACAATGAGCCCGTATGGCTTAAGGCTAATTAGAAAATGTACAATTGTTCGCTCAAACAGGCTGGTTTCATCCAGGCTTAATGCAATAAGCCCACAATATTGAAGGCTCATTAGAAAGTGTACAGATAATAAGAATTAATTATACATGAATGGAAAATAGGTAAATTTAAAATTGCATGACAAACATTTATGTTTAACGTATTATTGTTAAAAAGTAATATTGTCATTTTTCACATAATTAAGTCATTCATACAAAAACAGTGACACAATCAATAGTAAATACTTCAGTTCGAATAACATCAATTCACACTATACATACTAATATTAACTGTGTAAACATTTCAAAAAAGAAAAAAATTGCAATGAAAAGTAACTTAAATGCTAAATTACAAAAAAACTGAAATTATAAATAAATAAAAAATAACTTAATTGGTAAATTGTAAAATTTGAATTTATTTAATTTATAATGAAATATTAACTGTACAGTGATTTTCAAAAAGACAAAAATGTCAATGTAAAACAACTTAACCACTAAATTATAAAAAATTGAAATTATATAATTTAAAATAAAATATTAACTGTGCAGTCATTTCAAAAAAAGACAAAAATATCAATGGAAAACAACAACTGTTAAATTAAAAAAAATTGAAATTATAAATTAAAAAAAAGGCAATGAAAAATAACTTAACTGCTAAATTATAAAAAATTGATACTTTAAATTATTCCTTACTCATTAAATATTTCAGGAAATCTTAAGGATTTTATATATTTCCATATGGTGAACTCTCGTCACACTTCGATGAACACAGTTGGTTTGACTTTTTACACACGCACTTTTTCGTTTGACAATGAACACTTGCAACTGCTGTATCCCTGGTCAAACACATTCATTCGCTACAGCTTCACGAACAGATAGATATTTTTCTGGGATGTCTTCAAGGATTTGTGCATCAGAAATCTGGAAATCACATCTACCAAACCATGTTTTAATAATGCCACTTTTTGTTCCTATCTGATAAAACATTATTTTCCATTTTAAGAATCTTCCCAATTAAATTTGGGCAGTCTAAAGGCCCACGGTCTACTTTCGGAACATTTAACAAAATAAAATCTCCAACAGCACCCAGTTTCAATTTTTTCCCAGCAGATTCAATCATTTTATTTGCTCCTCTTTTCTGGCCTTCGTATGCTTTTTGATGCTCGTCTAATATTTTTTCTTGTCTTTTGCAAATATCACACAGATTAATCTCCTCAGAGATTGAGCCAACGCTTTGACAGCAAGTTGTGTGAATCTTCAATGAGCATGATACACACGATGTTTCATTCAAATTATGTGGACAAATAGAACACATCTCTTTCTCCAAGTTAGCAACCTGATTTTCTTCTCCTTCCTTTGCAATTTCTCTTTCTGTAATACCCTCTCTGAACCGTTCTAAATCTTCTTTGCTGTGAAGTTTTTCTAATATATTTGGTGGAATATTTGTTGACCCTAATCCTAATTTTGGTTCTGTTCCAAAAAGTGCTGTGTACGGACTTCGTCCTATAACTCTGTGTTTTGAGGCGTTTTTTTGCCACTGAACGAAACAGCACCCTATTACCCAATCTGTACTTCCATTGTCATTCATCCAAGCACGTAACATATTTTCAATATCTTGGTTGCAGCGCTCTACGCTCCCTTGTGATTGTTGATGCCGTGGTCTTCCATGTACTATTTTGCAATCAGGCCACACAGCTGAAAGTTCCTGAATGACGCCAGCTATAAATTCACGTCCATTGTCGCTCTGCAAAATGTGAGGTGCACCAAAGTCTAAAATACCTTCAGCAATTCCAGTGCAACTTCAGCAGCACGTTTTGTTTTCAAAGGGCGAAGAGTACACAATTTTTTTGCATGATCTTGGTAGTTCATTAACCATTTGTATTCTCCGCAGGGAGTCAATTGAAAGTTGATCAAATCAACTTGACCGCGAAGATTTTTTGTAGTAATTGGTCGTACAACGATGTTGCAGTGTTGAGATTTTTTCATATTACACATTCTACAAAGTGATACAAACACTTCAACTCCTGGTCTAGGAATATAAATTTTTTTTTCAATGCAAACAGCATTTTATCTCTTCGCCATGTCCAGTGGCACGGTGATATTGAAGAAATGTGTCAAAATATTCTTCAACAGGAATTATTACTACAACAGGATATTCATTACTTTTCCTTTTTTTAATTAAAACTCTTTTTTCACCTACTTCCATTGTGTCGTATTTTTTAGTTAATCCATACTGTCTACTAGTCTTCTTTTTTTCGGGATTATTTAAGTCTAAAATTTCACGGATGGCTTCTTCTACGGTTTAATTAGTCCACGGCTTTTTAACCACATCGTCACTCTTGCTACTGTATTCTTTCATTTTTTCACTGAAGTTCACTTTCATATTATAAATTTTGTCTTGAGGATCACTTACACCATTGTTACTGTCCTGCGCGTTTTTATCCGTTGGAGTTCCCGAAACAAACTCCATAATTTTTAAAGAATTTTATTAAAAATTGTTAGATCGTGATGACTGCCGCACACAACAAGACGAAATAAAAACGTCCGCTGTTACGAAACAGAACTGTATCGAAGGCAAACACACGCACGTTGAGACAATCAAACTGCTACTGAGCTGTTGTGACGATTTAATTGATAATAAAATATTTAATAATAAAAAAAAAAATTAAAAAGCAATTAAGTATTTTTAAATCGCACTATTAAACCTAATGCCCCTGTACTAACTCAGAATAAGTATGAGATGTAAATGGAAAAATCTAACTAAACAATTAATAAAAAAAAATCGAATTGTAAAAAGCTATTAATATCACAGTTAACCCTTTTGTAAGTCATCATGCGTTGACCTGTTTAATTCCGGACTCAACGTGCTTAGCGAACCGTCTGTAACTTAGAAATGTATAAAATCGTAATGTTTGTAATTAGTAATTTGAAGGCACGAGTTAAAATAATTCCAGTAAATTAAATAAGTATAATTAATTTGTTTCTTCTTGTTATAATAATGTCAATTTAAATAAAAATAGGAACTATATTATCGCGGAGTACTCGCTCCGTTTCGTTGTAATGTGGCAGTCGAATCGAGTTGAGAGTTACTATGCAGCCGTCAGACAGTGCACACCTACGAGCGAGAGCTCTTCAGACATGTGTTGATTAAATTTAAATGTAACTGTTAGCTACCACTACAAAACGTGGGGAGCAAGTTTTTAATATATATAAAATGTAGAAAGGTTTTGTTAAGAAATGTAATAAGTTAAAACAAAATTAACAACACGTAAGCAAGATGACGTCTCTACTCAAGATGTAAACTCCAGTACAACTCTACATGTGAATATGTGACCTGCAGAAACTGCACATATGGACGTCTACGACCCCTACGACGCTGTCCAGGACCTACGTGGATCTACCCCAACTTTAACCAGCATTACTTCAATCTCCTCAGTGAACCAGCTATAAAATATTCGCCGAAGACCCGACGCCGACTACCAGAATTCCCAAGTGTGACACCCCAGGACGAGGACAGCACAACTTATTGTAAAGGTGACTCGATAGCTTGACTATCGAGAGTTAATTACATTTGAGACATAACTTACAGATGAAAGAGACTTTTCAAAGACTATAATTTTCTTTAAACAATAAATGAAACCAAATAGATGTATACTGTAATATTGAAAATCATACGTTGTAACGTTAATATGTACATGTTAATTATAATCCCTTTAGTAAATAATACCATTCTTCAAATGGTAAATGTAATCTTGCAAGCTCCTAGATGAGCATAGTAATACTCACACATCTTTACAATATTTAAAGTAAACTCGGATCCGAGGTAAAAGTACATGATCAATATGATCCCTATCCAGAAAACACTTTTGAATATTTTAGTATAAATAATTATGTTATGGGATCCTTTCATATCATTTGTTAATAAAGAGAACTCATCTTATTACACATTGAAGTGAGTGCATAAATCAGTGAAATACCTTCCCTTGTGTCCTAATAATTAGCTTAATTATTATTTGTTAATTGTGTTGAGTTTAATTTCAGTTCGGTACAACATAGGCAGCCCGTATAATTGGCTAGTGTCAATTATGATGGGTTCCCTGGATTTGTAACGTGGGCAAAACGTTACACTGTATAGAAGACAAGGATGGAGGGGTGCTCTTCTCCACCGTTTATCTCCGTGCATGTTTCAACAGGCATTTGATAACTCACAGCCGCGCCTTTGTTTTCAATATGGCGGCATCTGATAAGGCTTATTGCAATAAGCCTGGATGAAACCAGGCTGTTTGAGCGAACAATTGTACATTTTCTAATTAGCCTAAAGCCATACGGGCTCATTGTAATAAGCCTAAAAATTATCAGGCTGATTAGAAAATGCTAGGTTATTTTCCAATCAGCCTGGCGCATTGCAAAACGACGGCGTTCTTTGCAATAAGCTGGATTTTTCAATTACCCTACGACATAGACATTACAAATTGTTGTGACAATGGAAAGTTAACTATTATATAAAACATATCATTCTATCAGGAAGAGAATTTTATAATGTTATCAAAAATTGTATTCCTCACATTGTTTAAGATTCCCCTCCATTTGAAATAAATTAATCCAATTATTTTTGCCGTTGTTTTGATAGGTTACACCTAGTATAAATAATTAGAATTAAGAAATATACCTTGCAAAGAATGCAGCTTCTGGTAATCTGTTAGTATCAATCAGAATTTGCAAGCACTTTTCCAAATCTCCAAGCAGCATAAATGATAAAAATGCAACATTATTTTTACCACTGCAAGTAGCACTCTCACCTAGTTTCTTAACCATTTCAGCATTTCCTAAAAAAATATCAAATTTTTTACAATGTTACAAAAAATTCACAAAGTTGAAGAATTTGTACACTATTAATATTAGATATATACCTGCAGATGTCGCAAGCAACAGCAATCCACCATAATCTTGAGCTTGATGTAAACATTCCTGAGCTAGATCTAATTCACCCTTTGCTGTAGCAAGTTCAGCTAACTGCCTCCACTTCTGGGCATGTCCTGCTTCTTTAGCTAATGCTAAAGCTGTTTGCAGTTCACCCAACTGCAGGGACAATTCAAATCTGTGTTCAGGATCTGTTGATACCGCCAGTGCTTGTTGTTTGAAGCCCTGTTTGAAAAAAACTTTTATAATTTAACATGTGAGACATATGGTTAAAATTAATGAAGTTCCTGAAAACACCTAAAACGTTTTGTAACTAAAAATCAAAATGCAGATTCCTTCTTTTTTTTATTTCAAAATAACATAATCTGGATAAATACAAAATAGTAATGTTATTGGTACATTTATTCTATTTATTCTGCTTTATTCAAAATGTCTATACATCAGTACTTACAGTCTATTTTAAACTGGAGAGGTATTGACAATTCACACGATGTCATCATCATGTTGCCAAACTCATCTGTCAACCAGTCTTGTACATCGTGTTTGTTTATACTTTGATACTTCATAGGACAGTTACAAAACAATGAATTCACAAGGCTAATAAAATAAACAGTGGGAAATAATGCAGTTACATGATTTATAAATAAAAGTCCTTTACCAGTCTTAACATATTTAACAACAGATTAGAATTCTTTTCAATTTCTTGTCACTAACAAATTTAATTATAAACATTTAGTAAGCTCAAAAACACTCTACGATTCCTAATTACTAACTTCCCAATAAATCTGAAGTTAAGAAATTTTAATGAATGTGTACGTAACTCTAAATAAGGAAGAATTAAAACAATAATTACAAAACATTATACACATAGCATTACCATTAAAATAGTGTTAAATTCTTTATTACTGTGAACATTTATTGTAAATTTGAGATGTTTTGCCAAAAAAATTCTATACCACTATTCTAATGGAGTTACCCAATTATCTTGCAGCCAGACTCACTTGACTCAGAATTTTAATGTACACCAGATGCTTTATGGCGTCTTTTAAAATTCCCTCCTTGCACCATCTTGTTTTGATGTACACCGCTGCCTTTCTCCAGTCATCTGCAGTTACATTATTAATACCCTTCATGATTTAATTTTTCCATTACAGCTCATTATCTTGAGGTTCAGTATAGGCATTGATGCTGTCCGTATCAGGGAAACCACATACTATAAAACAATTATAAACCTTCTGTGGTTTTATTTGTTGAGAAGATGTGACAATCCATGTAATTGCATCCAAAACAGTCATAATTATATTCCATACTTCAGTGAATGGTTGTTTGATGTCGTTTTTATTTAGCAAATGTATCAACACACGCCGTCTGCAGTTAACTTTTAAGGTTTTTTATGATTCCTTGATCTACAGGCTGGCAAACACTTGCTGTACTCAGAGGAAGAAATATGAGCTTTGTGTTAGTATGCTGTAAATTGTCAAGATGCAACACGGTGTTGTCCAAAAATAAAACCACATTCCTTTTTTTCTCTTCTCATTTTATTAGCAACGTTTTATAACCACTCACTTAGTATTTCCTTCGTCATCAATGCTATTTTGTTCGAATGCCAGTCTATTTGTAAAGCCCTGATATCAACACCAGAGGAACAACAGGTTTCTTTCGGATGCCCAATTATTAAGGGTTGTTCAAATTTCCCAGCCATGTTCACACAACATTATACTTAACCAATTTTTTGAGTGTTTGATGCCACAGGACCATTCATTTGATATAATTTTTTTGGGGGGCAAAGTTTGAAAAAAGAGTCTGGTTTTATTGAGGTTGTTTTATCTTATCTTATGATAATTATATCTTCCTATTGTAGTCATGAATAATGTCTTGGGAAGTAATATTCTAGTCTTGGACTCTCCCATATTCACCAAATGAGCATCTCCTGATGCACTTTTGTAGGAAACTTTGTACCATTTTGTAACGGGACAAAATTGAGTGTAGAATTGAGGGGGGCAGACGATGTCCATATAAGGTAAGAAATGCAGTCCTGCATCTGTGTATGACGAAAAAGTGAATCAGAGTTGTGATGTGGCGGAAGCCATGTGGAGAGCAAATGACGTCAACCCAAAAGACGAGAGAGAGAGAGAGAGAGAGGATGGGGAGGGAGGGAGGGAGGGAGGGAGGGAGGGAGGGAGGGAGGGAGGGAGGGAGGGAGGGAGGGAGAGAGAGAGAGAGAGAGAGAGAGAGAGAGAGAGAGAGAGAGAGAGAGAGAATTTGGCCTACGTGTACATACAGGTGCTAAGTGAGGTTACGATTCTGTAATTTCGTTTTTGCAGTGTCAAAGTGTACAAAATGGAGAAGAAAGTGCGTAAACAAAATTCCATATCATTAAAAATGAAAACTGAACTACTTAAAGCTGTTAACGAGGGTATTCTATCTAAAACAGAGATCTGTAAAACATTCGGTATACCAAACTCGACGTTATCTACACTAATAAAAACACAGAGATAAAATTTTAGAGCTGTATGAGTCGAGCAAGTTTGAACCAGATAGAAAACGTTTCCGTAAGGCTAACCACGAAAACTTGGAAGCTGCTCTTCTTGTCTGGTTTAAGCAAGCGAGATCACAAGATGCTCCTATTTCTGGACCACTGCTAATGGAGAAAGCAAACGTTTTTGCTGAAGAGATGAACTTGGATTTCACTGCAAGTAGTGGCTGGCTAGAAAAATTCAAAAAACGAAATGGTATAATGTACAAAAACATCTGTGGCGAGTCAAGAGAGGTATCACAAGAAATGACATCATCTTTGTTGCAATCTACGCTACCTGCAATTTTAAAAGACTACCCATGACAAGATATTTTCAATGGGGATGAAACAGGACTATTTTTCCATTGCATGCCAGATAAAATACTTTCATTTAAAGGTGAACAATGCACTGGCAGTAAAAAGTCCAAAGAGAGAGTGACAGTGATGGTAGGCTGCAATGCTGATGGGTCAGAAAAACTTCCGTTACTTGTCATAGGTAAAAGTTTAATAAAACCTCGCTGTTTTAAAAATGTTAAAAAGTTACCAGTAGAATATACAGGTAACAAACGAGCGTGGATGATGTCTACAATATTTACCAAATGGCTAGTTTCGTTAGAAAAACATTTTGCTTCTAAGAAGAGAAAAGTTGTCGTAATTGTTGATAACTGTTCTGCCCACTCGAGTGACGTAGAACTGACGGCAGTTAAACTTATTTTTCTACCACCGAACACAACTAGTGTCTTATAACCTTGCGATCAAGGGATTATTCAGAATTTAAAATTCCAGTATAGAAAATTACTTCTGCGGAAATATTTGGCCGCTATAGAGGTGAAAAACAATTTCTGTATAAATTTACTGGACGCTTGTAATTTGTTGCGAACAGCATGGAACCTCGTGACACCTAAAACTATCGAAAATTGTTTCACTCATGCTCGATTCATTTTGAATTCAGAGATTAAACAACCGAATGCGAAGAAAGTGAAATTGGGCCTACCCTGTCTGAAATGTTTAATCGCGTAATATCGGCATTAAATGTTTCAGTTTCTCTAAATGAGTACATGTCTGTCGACAAGAACATAACTACGGTTCCCGTATTAACAGACAGTGATATCGTAGAAATAGCGCAAGCTGAAAACTGTGAAAAAAATGAGAGTGCCGACGAACTTGACACAGAAAATGATATGACAGGAGTTCCTACCGCTACGCTTTCGTTGCTGAGACGTGTTCGTCGATTTTTAGAAGCCAACTCGGAAGGTGAAATGTTTGAGCACGTCGATAAACTAGAACAATTTATTGAAAATCAAGTAGTGCAGAATTCTGTACAAAAGAAAATAACGGACTATTTTAAAAAGAACTGAACATTGTCACTACAATACCTTTACATTTTAAGAAAAATTAATTACTGTATAATAGTCCAGGAGGATAAATAAAACGTTCATATGTAAGTATCTTTTGAATATTCTTTATTGATTTATTTTACTACACAATTCAGTAAGTAATCTCTTCAGAATTTGACCATTTACAGTACAGTACTTCTGTATCTCATTTTGTTTCACTTTTTGTCCGTTAACACGAAATATCGGTTAACACGAAAAAACAGCTGGTCCCCGTCATTTCGTGTTAAACGGGTTCCACTGTATTTTAATCTTTCTTTGTTTCGTAAATTTTGTTGTATTAACATTTAAAAAATTAAAAAGAAATTAATAATTGTTTTTATAAGTAAAAGCTGATTGTATAATTATTACGCCACAATACCCACAACCTATTCTCTGTATCAACGAGACAGAGCGGGGAGTTCGCTTAAACGGCCCTGGAGTTTTTCTGTAAGGTAGTTTAATTATTTGTCAAAATTATTTCTTTGGGGAGAGTGTAAATGGTTTCTACATTTACTCCAAAAAATGTAGTGGCGGCCCTAGGAACTTTGGGAATCTTCTATAAGGTAAGTCGTAAGATAGTAATAATCGGGGGTAAGTGTCTTCTTATTATTTTAACAGTTACAATTTCTGAAATTTATAAAGCCATCCATAAAAAGCCTTGAAGTCTACAAAACCATTCCCTTAGCAATTTCAGATGTATTTTCTTGAATTAAGGGCTCCGAAATTGGGATTCTATTAACTGATTCTATTAACTCCTCCTCTGCACAAACACTCATATGTAACTTCATCGATTACGACTCCCTTTGCTTTAGGAAATTTCCTTTTTCTTTCTTCATTTCCATTTTCAACCACCAGTTCAACAGTTATCTTTTGGACTTTAAAATTCACTTATTTGTGTTTTACCAACATCAAACTTGGTTGCTGCTTCTCGAACAATCAAAGTTGTTTTCACAATCTTTCATAATGTTAACTTTTTCTTTCAATGTTAAACACTTATGTTTCTGAGACATTACTGAAAGTACCATACTGTAACAGTATTTATCCGACACATTCGCTGATAATAACAAGGGATGGACTATGTATTACTACCTTGAACACTAATATTCATAAGCCTTTCATCTAATAACATGTTATTAATTGTGCAGCACTTTTCAGAACTGTCTCTATGCACCAATCATATCCATGCTGACACAATTAGAATACATCAACTGCAGCTTATTGCCTTCTATGGAACTGACCTATTCATATGCACAGAAACATGTCAACAAAAAAACTACACTGATGCTACACAAAAAATTAATTACCACAATAATAGTTGTGCTGTACCAAATCTTTAATTAATATACTAGCACTGTACATAACAGTAATTATGGTTTGAAGGCTTTTGCTGACTATTAAAACACAACGTTTGAAAAGGCAATTTCAAAACTATCCCTTATAGAGTCCACTTTTCGGAGTGTCTGCAAATGGAGATTTTACTGTATTTCATAAATCAGTTGCTAAAATTTTCTTAATTAATTGGGATTAAATTGAAATGAAGAATCACTGGTTTTCTTAGATTTGAAACAATAAAAACCGTTATGAAACCTTTGCCTGTCCCAGCACGTACAATAATATTTCTTTCCAATCCACCTAATGGTACTCTCATTGTACCTTCCACACTAACATCAGTCCAGCCTTTTCTCAAAGTGTGACCTATATTCACTCACACCTCATCTAAGACACTACCTGCTCAAAAGATTTTGTTCTAATTTCACTCAAAAATCTGTGACATGAAACAACTACAACGTCACTTTCAATTAGAATTTTCTGCACCACAGTACTGGTAAATTTGAAACCAATGTTTTGTATAATTTGCCAAACGATGATCAACTACCATTAAAAAGTTCAGCTGCCGCCATGGATTTGTGAATTTCATTTACTGTTGGGTGTTCTTTCCTATGATACTAGCTACAATGCATTGCCAAATGGTGCCTGCTTCAAAAATATATAATTTTGCAATTCTTTTATTAATGTTCCTTTTTTATTGTGTGTAGTAAGTTTTGGATATCCTTCAAGAGAATCATTTTTAAGTTTCAATTTCTCATTGCCTATGGTTATGACGATATTCTACCAACTTTACATGCACCAGAGCTATATATTCTAAAACTATATTGGCGGACCCCCGGTTACTTTTTGTTTTTCAAAATACTCATATACTGAACACACATTTGTCTGGCTTGACTACTAAACATTTTCATTTTTTGGTTTTGGACATACACTGGATGAAGCACTTGTACTAGTGTCGGACACATTTGAGTTTGTAGTACTATACAGACTAGCACTATTACTACATATACCAAATATTTATCCAGTACATCACTACTGAATATCACGGTTTTGGTATTCATTTACTAAATTTTGATACAAGCACAAAATCTTAATCACAAAGAATACACTCAATTCAAAGAATAAACTCAAAGTTGTACACCAAATACATTCAAAACACAAATTTGTTACTATAAATTGGTAATTACTTTTTTTGGAACTATTAAATGTTAATAATTATAAGGTAACTGGATTATTGATATGCTAATTAAACTGAAACACATGTAAATCTGATTGTTTTGTGGAACTTGTAGAATACTCTCAGTATGCAGTTTAATAACATGCACGCATGTGGTTTAACAACATATCTGTGCACGCAAAGCATGTTGACAACACTGGAGTATGCCAATCAATGAGCGTTAAATGCTATACACCCACTTACATGTAACAAAATGTTTGTACTTCTCCTCAAAAAACAGACTGCACACACACAATTAAGAAACTATTTTTTATTGTATATCTATGAATAAATGATAGTGAAAATTATAATTTTCCATTAGGATAAGGATAATGAATTAAAAAACAGGCTAAAAATTATGTAATCTGGAATAATTAATGCATGATCCTCAGAGAATAATTCGTAAGAATCACTCAATGAAATGTAGTATGCCCACTCCCCACTTAAGTTTTATCATAACAATTAATGATGATATTTCCCTTTACAACACAACACCAATATTCAAATATGTTTATCACCTGTTTTTCAAGGAAATGCGCAACGCGAGTGCGATACTGTGCTGGAACTGTTGGCAGTACTTTGTCTGCTGTTTCAAAATCACTTCTCATTACTGCTGTTTGATATTCCAGTACAGACAACAGTAAACTGTAAGAGAAATACACATAAATACATATGCACAATACACAGTATACATGATATTCCAACCAAAATTTCAAAAAAATTATATATATCAAGCCTTTTCTTTGTTCATAAATTTAATTTTAAAAAAAGTTTCAAACTAATAAATGGATATAAAATACACTTAACAGCTTACAAGAGATTATGAAAATGTCTGTCATGTTAGTCAACACATACTTTAACATATTTTTTTAATGTTGGGTATAACCCTTTAGTGCAGGGGTCTCAAAACTTTTTAGCTTGAGGGCTGAATTGAAAAATCTTGGAAATCAGGTGGGCCAACAAAACACACACACATATTGTAAACTTACTTATTTTTTTAAGTTTACGAAATAATCAAGTCAATAAATTAGGTATTTAAATAAAAATTAAGCAGACTTATCCAAAGAAAACAAATTCATTTATTCAAAATAATGCAAATAAAAGTAATGAAAAAATAACATTCATGTATTATTTTTGGCTTCCTTACGTTCGTATGGGATGTGTGGAGTTGCTTCTGACATATAATCTCTGCCCATTTTGGGTCAAATTTTGATGCTCCTATCACTAAAATGGATTTCAAGTGTTCGTCTGACAAGTTAGGCCTGTTTTGAAAATGTTTGTTCCCAGATATAGGTCGTTCCAAACATTGAAAGCATTGCTCTTGCCAAGCTCAGAGGGAATAGGAATCTTTGCTTTAGGTTGATGCGAGTGAAAAGCGTGATTCATTCAAGTCAGCCAGACAAACAAGCATATTAACCACATAAATATTTTAAATTTGCACAAAATATTACAACATTTTACTGAACTTATTTATTGTTTAGTTATTTAGTAAAATGTTATATCATTTGAAGTATTTTGACGATCTATTTAAAAACTGCATGCAGCATCAGACGTGTTGCCGCGGGCCGTATAATGACCCTTTGTGGCGCGGATCCGGTCCACGGGCCGTAGTTTGGAGACCCCTGCTCTAATGTAATGATATCCAAATTACAGTTTTTAATATTAATTTAATGATTATCAAAATGTATATAGGTTATTTGAGAACTCATTATCACATTAAAAAGAACCAAAAATAAAAATTGGGAGGAGAAAAGTCTGGTAACCTAGAGGTCCGAAGTCCAGGGAAATTATCTGGTCATGAAATGCCAATAGTTAAGTTTGCCCACTATACAGTAAGTTCATCTTGGTGTACACACCAATTGCGTTCATCAGCCTCTAGTAAAGCCACAAATGGCATGATTATTTCTTGGTAGAACTTGGTTGTGACTGACTGTCTCTGAGGAAAAACAGGACCAACAAATCTATGATAAGACAAGGCACACCACAACCCAGTTTCCAGGGAATGCATCAATACAATCTCCAAAGATTGCGTCCTATATTCTTCATACACTAATTGACATGGAAAGTGTTAAAAATACCTTTGGAGAAAAAAATTATACTGTAGTACAGAAATTAAATGTACTCTTTATTTACAATAAATCTGTACCAATTCACAAACACAGTAAATAAAATTACATTACAAAACATAATAGAAAATTACATACACAATACAAAATAAAATTTTGTACATATATCTATTGATAAACTGTAAAGTACAGTTCAAACAAAAATCTGAATAGCTAAACTTACTTAAAACCGTCCATAATGCTCGTTTGCTTTAATAAACACTTGTGTTGCTTTTCTGCACGATCTCGTAAACACCGCAAGGTCAACAGTTCGACAGTTGATGTGTCACGCGCATTCCTTCCACTAATTCTTCTTTACTTCAGATCTGATAACCCATGTGACTGTCACTTGTTATCTAACATGAAATGTCACTTTCTTCAACCTCAACACAACCCTCTCGCCGAAGAAAAATTTGTACAAAATCAGTGTTGTCATTTATACTGGTCTCTTGTTGGTTTTTGTCTTTTCAAGTTCAGCTACACTTTTTTTCTAGAATGCTAGGCCACAGATTTTTGCAAATTTTCTATAATATTGACTGTTCAATTTCTTCCCATAATTCTGCAACCAAATAAATGACACTTTTTTTAATGTCACTTGCTTAAGAAGATCCATGAGATTGATTGATGGTTTTGCTTCTTGTTTTTCCAAAAGTGACAGGATTAATTTTTTTGGTCACGCTGCTTTATTGATTTAATCACACCTTGATCCATCGGCTGCAATAAAGCTATCACGTTTGGTGGCATATGTTTTATAAAAATGTTTCCAGCTTATAATTCTTAAAATTCCAGGATGCCTCTTGGTCCACTGTCTATAAATAGCACTGCTTTCTCTGGTAATTGTTTGCCCTTTAAATTTTTTTTTTATAATGGGAACAAATTTTTATTAAAATCCAATCTTTAAATATAATGCCATATTGATTTCTGTGACTTGCACTGTGCTTGAAGAGCAATTAAATCGACATTTTAAAACTCTCTGGGCTTAAATAAAAGTGGCATTTTAAATGAACCAAATGCATTAATGCATGTAAGTAGTGTTACTTTCCTTCCTTACTTTATGTCTTTTTATTGCAGAATCCAATTTTAGGCTAATGTTTTTTTCTGGTAACATTTTGTAATTTAAGCTGGTTTTGTTGGCGTAAAAATCTGGGTGGACTTTAGTTTCTCATTGCTCACACATTTTTCATATCCTATTTTAAATTCATTACTAGCAATAGTGTCCCCTGATAGAATTTAGCCACTTTAACTAAATTCACAAATGGCGTGCCTTTCCTTCCATCTTGACAAAGTGCCTGCTTACACTTACAATAGTTTCAGTTTCAGTGCCATTGTTTGGGGCCGATATCAGAACACCCATTTCTCACTGTTGGCAAATTTTTTAAGTTTTTGTTCCACTGTTACAGTCAAATTCTTACACTTAAATCACAATGCACACAACACAAACTAGCAGTCACTGTATCGCAAATGACAGAGTTATTAGGTTCAGTACACATGTACGCCACAGCTGTCAATACACAACTATAACAGGTATTTTGGAAAGAATATTTTTGTGGAACAGATATAACAGTGATTGAAAAGTTGAAATACCTGTTCCAATTCAAGGATAACTGAAAAGTCGAAATAGAAATACCTGTTCTGATTAACCGCGGCCTCGCGGATCCCAGTCGCGGGACCCCCTCCCCACGCAACTAACAAATAAGCGAGTACTACGAGTACAAAGTCAGTTATTGGTGCTGAATACTTGATTCTATGCATGTTCCGATTGCCATACAAGTATGAAATGAAGCAAAACAGCAAGGTTCAGAATATCTCTATGCCAAGGAGACGAAGCTGTTTTTAATAAATGGAAAAAATTCATACTGATATTACATTTATTCTCGTGTGCTATGCTGATATATAATACAGATTATAATAACAAATTATATATCATACTAGTCACCAACTTGGTAAATTTTGAAAAAACGAATTATATTGTGTTATAACCTACAGAGTGGCTGATAGGCCACACAGTACTTTTCGGAGATGATTTTAACTTCAATGCATATCTCAAGTTAATTTTTTTTTACATTTGTTGTGCTATTAGGTGCACTCTAAATTTCATTGCCTGAGTTTTGCAACTGATTTGTCTAACCAAAATGGAATCAATAATTTAATATTAAATCTATGTCAGTTTGTTTACTCCTAGTGAAAACTTAAATTAGTATTCCCAAAGGGAGAGAGGCCTATAAATTCTCTTGTTTCTTATTTTCTTTTAAACAGTAACAGGTTAATAAAGTTACACTGTTAATACTTTTAGTTTCAATTTATTTCTTGTAACAAATTATATAATACAGGTGTGTGTATATATATATATATATATATATATATATATATATATATATATATTATAACGTACCGCCTTCCAGATGTACCTTCCGCGGAGTCTGTGTATGTGGCCTATTGAGTGCTCGTCTTATTTAATTAAGACGCACTGTTGTAAGCGCCATTTCTGTAACGTACCACCTTTTTAGTGTGTGTGTGACGTCCGTCTTTTTTACAGTCTCAGATCGGTCAGAACACCTATTAGCAGTCGCCACTTATGAATTATAAAGACTGGGGTTTAAATAAAGTTGGTGGTAATGTTACCCAAACAAAGCAGAAATCGAGTGTGAGTGATTTTGGTTAAGTAGGGAAGTTGTTTAGCCTTCTTTTGAAGAGAGAGCAAGTACCGTTTGTTTACCCTCGGATTAGACGATTTCTAAATTTTCAAATATAGAAAACCGAACCAGCTGAACCGAATCAGCTGATTTTGACATTTGTCTCCAAATCTAGGTTAATCAGATGACACTGGGGCAGAATACGACCTGGTGGATTGTCCTCTTCTTATTTATTCTGAAATTGACTACAACTACCCACTACAATAAAGGAAACACATTTTATTATTCAATATCATTCCTCGATAATATTTATTGATAATATTATCGGTTTTTCTCTTCCGCCAAAATACAAATATTACAATCGATATTTTCATTAACTAGTACATGATATCGACTTCATTGAGTAAACAGGGAATTGTCAAAAAAATATGGTTTTGACCAATTTTATCTTTTATTTAAACATCAATCAACATATAATTCTTTTATTTATTTCCCCAGGGTTAAGGGTAAGTTCTTTTTGTTATGAGATGGTCAGAAATGGATAATTATACTACGCTTTACAAATATAGAAAAACTTCGAAAATTTGTAATTCTCTGAATACGTAGTTCCGGCTTTGTCCGTAAGAGAGCAGATTGTTTTATTTTTATTAAAACATGTGATTACACTTGGAAAGTTTTGTACTGAACGACAATTTGATTTGAGTTTTCTTTGTTAAATATTCAAAGAACTGTTTATATTACCTCCCTTCTCGAAGTTCTTACTTGTGTGAAGCGTTTCTCAGGTGGTGTTCTTAGTTGTTTGTAATTTCATAACCGTCTGTCAAATACTATCTCGTCAAAACTCAAAACTCGGCTAGGCTATGCCTAATCGTCCAAAATGGTTTTTTCACTTTTATTATGGAGTATAAGCAAGTTAACTTTAATAATTAAGGTAGTAGTACCTAATGTTTATACTGTTATTTAATTCTGTAACAATTTTGTGCTGTTCTAAGATTTCTAAAGGATAATTTAATAAAATTTTTGTCTCATCATTTTGTCAACCGGACAGGTTTCAATTTCAAATTCGATTAAACAATACTTGTTATTTCGTTACTCTTAGTAACCCATAATTTTTTATATACCTTTTTATTGGTTCTATTTACTTTTTAGTATATAGGCGGTTTGTAATTATTATAAATTTATTTTTGATTTACAGAAAAATAATTCTTTTTCATTTTGGTTTCTTTCCCCATTTGGTTTACATAATAGGTTTCTGTTTATTTTCTTATAACTTTGGATATAAGTCTTTAATATTATTATTAACTTTACATGAATTTATATATTATTTATTAATCTCTTATAGTATTCCTACACTGCACTACTTCCTTCTGCCATTTTCCTCATACAGTATTATTTTAATTTATATTATCATCTGATATTTAAATCTTTTATGTTTTTAAAAAAAACCCTGGGTTATCTTATACAATAACACAATTATTTTATAAAAATATAAAATTAACATAGGTATTAAATTTTGTTGTCTACACAATATAAATACTACAATAACTAAACAAAATACATAATTAGTTAGTAGCATCATAGTCTACTATTATAGTTGATAATTCTCACATCTACAGCACAATTCTGTAAGAAGTTCCCTTCACCTTCACTTATTACCTCATTGGGTACACTATAACTCACTTGTCACTGTATATCACTTTAATACTGTTTATAATGTTTAGTGATACAACTTAATTTTTAGCTAGTTATAGTTTACCCATTTCTGACCTTTATGGTATTACAAGAGTAATCATTTATTGGGACTGGGTTATGTACCGTTACATAAAGCCCCCCCACTAGAACAAATTTATTTTGGTTTTACTAGTTTACTAAAATAAATTGTTGATTGTCTCAATTCTCCTAATATTCTTGGTTTTTTTCTTCGTAATAGTGTTTCATTTCCGACTGGTTGTACACTCCTTTTATTCTGTTATTGTTAATTGTTTTAATTTCATAGGTAGTATTCCCCTTCACCTGGGTTATGAGGTAAGGTCCAGTATAAAGTAACAGTAGCTTCCGAGCAATACCCTCTATAGAACTGGGTAGTTGTCTATTTTTGATTAATACCTTATCTCCCATCTGGTATGTATCCAATCTTTTCTTTTTTACTTGATCCCTTTTTTGTTGAAGTTCCACTTTATGCAACACTCTGTTGTGCATTTCCACTTTGTCGAACTTTACTCTCTCTTCTGGAGGAAAATTTATCAACGAGGTAATTTCTCTTGGTGGTGGTTTATCAAACATTACCTGATAAGGGCTAGTCCCGATAGTGTCATGGTATGACCAATTAAGGAAAGTCTCTGCTGGTTCGATGTACTGGCTCCAGTTTTTATGTTCTTGGTGACAGTATGTACGTAGAATTCGGCCAACTTCCCTTAATACACGTTCAGCAGGATTGCTACTAGGGTGGTACACTGATGTTTTGTAGGTCCTTATTTGCCATTTTCCCAATTCTTCTTTCCACCTTTTTCCCCGAAATTGCGTTCCATGATCCGTTATAATTGTTTCCGGTTTTCCCACCTCAGGTAAGTATTTTTGAAGGATTACTTCTAGAATTTTCTTCGTTGTGGCTCTACTGATAGCGTAGAATTTTGTATATTTCGTATAATGATCAAATATAATGATTATATATTTATATTTATGTCTCCCTCCACTTCTGGGAAAAGGTCCACATATATCCAAGAATGTCTTTTCAAGTTTATTATTAGATTTTATTGTAATCATTGCGCCCGTTCTCTTCTCATTATTTACTTTTACTAGCTGGCATATGTTACAGTTTTTTACTATTTCCCTTACTTTCTTATTTATAGCTTTCACGTAACAATGTTCAGATAGAGCTTTAATAACTTTGAGTGATCCCATGTGACCATATCTTTCATGATAATCCTTAATCAGGGCTACTTCTGTTGCTTCTGGCACATACATCTTCCATACATGATCCTTAATGGTAGGACGAATAAAAAGGATTTCTTCATAACCCCGGAAAAATTTCATTATTATAGGGTCATTTTGTAATATTCGTTCCTTAATTTTTGTTAATTTAGTGTCCCTTTGCTGATCGATTTTTATTTTATTAATTATATCTTGTAACTCCTTCTTCATCTTAATAATGTAATATATTTTTCCAATACTTTCTGGTTCTATTTCATAAGTTCCTTTTTCTAGATTAATCCGTGATAATCGGTCGGCTATTGCATTCTTCTTACCCGGAATATATTCCCAGTCTAAATTATACTCTTGAAGTATTAATACCCATCTGGTGAGTCTGCCGTGGTTAAGTTTACAATTTTTAAAAAAAGAAATTGATCTATGATCGGTTCTGAAGGTTACTGGGTATCCCAATATAAATGTTCGAAATTTTATACATGAGAACACAACACTCAGCAGTTCCTTTTCAGTTACTGTATAATTCCTCTCACAACTACTCAGTATTCTGCTTGCAAAACTGATGACCCCATGATTTCCTTCCTCATCTTCCTGATATAGCTCACTTCCAAGGCTAATGTTACTAGCATCACAATTTATGAAAAAACGTTTATTAAAATTTGGGTGATGTAACATGATGCTGTCAAGAAATTTATTTTTTACTATCTGAAAATTATTATCTTCACTTTCTTCCCATTTCCACTTGTTTTTCTTTGAAAGTAAACATTGGAATTTGGCTGTTACTTCTGAATAATTCTGTTGAAATTTCCTATAATAGTTGCATATCCCCAGAAAGGATTGTAATTGTTTTAAGTTTTTTGGTTTAGGAAAATCTTGGATAGCCTTTACTTTTTCAGGAGATGGTTTAATCCCAGTAGCAGATAAAATGAACCCTAAAAATGGTAGTTCATGTATGATAAATTTAGATTTATCCAGTTTTAAAGTTATATTATGTTGCAATAGTTTATTTAATACTGTTTCCACTCGGTTACAGTGCTCCTCCCAAGTACAAGACGTAATTAATATGTCATCCACATATATGGTAGTAAAATCTAAAACTTCCTTACCTAAAATTTGGTCCATGCATTGGATGAACACGGCCACAGAATTTACCAATCCGAAAGGCAAACGCTTAAAATGATAATTTCATCCTTCGAATATGAAAGCAACATATTGTCTGCTGTTAGGGTGCAACTCTATTTGCCAATATCCACAGACTGCATCCCAAGTACTCATGTACTTGCATCCATAGAATTTTTTCATTATTTCTTCAATCTCACCTGGAGACGTGCGATCGTTAATGAGCATTTTATTCAACTCCCGAGCATCAAGACATAGTCTTACTTGACCATCTTTCTTCGGTATAGCTACTGACCATCTTTCTTCGGTATAGCTACCAATGGGCTGGTATACGGAGAACTACTTCTTTCAATTATGTCTTCCAATATCATTCTTTGAATTTCTTTCCTTGCTGCCTCTTTCAAAGCTTGAGCAATGGGGTATGATCGTTTATTAAAATTTACATTTACCTTGAACTTTAGTTCACACAAGAAGTTTTTTGCTTTTCCTGGTGACTCTGAGAATACTGATTTATATTTATCATAAATTTTTATAAGTTGTTGTTTCTGTTCTACAGTAATTATTTCCGGTGCCTGCCTATTCTGAAACTCAATTATCTCTTCTATCTTCTCTTGCCAAATCTTTGATTCTGTTACTTCTGTGTTTTTACCTATGGTTAATCTATTATCCTCCCTAACAAAAAATGAGCTCGGACACTGAGGGGCACTTTGGCTACCAATTATCTCAGCCGTTAACTCACCATTTTATGTGCTCAAGGTTACTATACCCCTGGCCAGATTTATAATTGCAGTGTGTCGCCGTAGCATATCACACCCTAAACGGTAGCCCTTTTGCTACTAAAAATCCCATAGGTATTCCTATTCCACTAGTGGTAACATTCAAAGACACTTGTTTCCTGATTGTTTTATTTTGTTTCCCGGTGGCACCAACAATTGTTAAATTACTAATTGGTAAAGTAGGTATTCTCTCAGTAGCTAGCTCAGTAACACGGTCTAGTTCTAATTGATCAATAATTGAAATATTTGCTCCTGTATCAATCATGGCCTCTGCTGACACTCCATTTAATTTTATTTGTATATAGACTATGTCATTGTTTGGCGATGACTCTTTAATTGCTCTTTCTTCCATTAACTCTGACTGTATATTTTTTAAAAAATTATTTCTGATAATGGTTATTGGTTTGTTTAATTTATTATTATAATTGGGTTTGTGGTAAATTCTGTGCCCTGTGGTTTCTAGCAGTGACGGGCAATCACATCTTCTCACTGCTGGTACCCGTTTCCCCTATTTCCATCATTATTATTGTTTGATTCAACATTTTCATTATGTTGAATATTGCTTATTTGTCTCCTTTCTTCATCACTATCTCTGAATCTAGGTTGCTCTGCTCTCATACTCCTTTGTGGACCTTCTTCTCGGTGATAAGAATCATGTCTGTAATTTTGACTGTTATGATTAGACCATCTTCCTCGATATCTGTTATTAAAATAATTGTTATTAGCATGCACATAATTTACTCTAGGTCGATTCTCTCTTGGTGGTTCATTCTTCCGCTCCTCAGTATTCCCTGACCTCCATCTACTTCTCCTATAATAAGATTCCTGCTCATAATTTTCTAGTAGCGTTTCCATGCCTCCAATAGTTTTTATTTGTCCACTTTATCGGGCACTGATGATCTTCTCTTCAAAATGATACGCAATATTGGTCACTAGACACTCTTCAGGGATCTTTGGGTCTAAATACTTTGCTATACACACCTTCCCCAAAAAGTAAGCAGTAGGTGTTTGTCCCATTGTACGGTCATACCTACCATGACAAATATCGTCCCTAATAATGTTTTGTACTGACTCCGACCAGTACTTAAGTTTGAACATTGTTTTGAAACCCCCATAATCACACACCTCGTTCCTGATTGCCGTCCACCAATTATCATTGATGTTTTTGAAAGATTCGTCTAATATACCTTTGATCATATTCCATCGATTCTCCTTTGATCTGTTCAGAATTTCGTCTACTCTCCCTAAAAATTCGAGTGGGTTTCTGCGATAATCCCGAAAGTTTACACTTTCCTTACTATCTTGATAAACATGATGACTGTTGCATGCAGATCTAGAACTTATTCTATCTACATCACCTTGAAAATTGGTTTGTATTTGTTGCAAATTATCTAATTTCTCTGCTTGGCTATTACACTGATTTTTTACATTCTCTACTGTTTTATGAAACTCCGAGAATTTACAGTTTAGACTGCTTTTGATACTATCTAACTGGTCATTGTTTTCTTGGCGTATGGCCATTACACGAACTTGATTATTTTGTTCCTCCTTTTCCATTCGTGCCTCGACTCCTGTTTTAATTTGTTCCATCTTCTCTTCAGTTTTATCTAATCTCTGATTAGTTTCTATTAATTTCTTCTCTGCCTCTTCCTTATACTCATCTACTCTTTGGTTAAGCGTGTTACTGACCAGTTCAATTTTACTCTCAAGATTTTCTCTTAACTCCTTATTGAAATTCTCCATTTTACTCTCAAATTGTTTTAAATTTTCTTCGTTTATTTTCTCAATTTGTTTTAAACTATCCCTCAAAGTTTCATTTTGCTTCCTTGAGTTCTCTTCCTGTTTCTTAAAATTCTCATCTATTTTGTCAAATTTTTCGCTCAAGGTTTCATTTTGTTTCCTCGAGTTCTCATCTATTTTATCAAACTTTTCGCTCAAGGTTTCATTTTGTTTCCTTGAGTTCTCATCTATTTTATCAAACTTCTCGGCTATAAATCTCATCATGTCTTGCCAATTTGGTTCTCTCCTGGCTTCCGCTTTGTCTGGTTGGTCCCCTTGGGCATCCTCTTCCCCTATTTCCTTTTCCGTGCTCATAATTGCTTCAGTTTCTTCTTTATCACTCATTGGTTGTTCCATTTCACTGTCTGCAAATAATTCTATCTCTCGTTCCTGTCCACCTTCTTCCTTCTCCTTTTCTTCAGCCCTCTTCTTCGATCTGCCTCTGGTATTATGCATTTCTTGTTTTCTCATAACTGCCGACGATAATTAGGTTTTTTCGTATATTAATTTATTAAATATATCAAATTTCTTTCCTAATTACAGCCCTTTTACGTTGAGCGCCAATTCTATAACGTACCCCCTTCCAGATGTACCTTCCGCGGAGTCTGTGTATGTGGCCTATTGAGTGCTCGTCTTATTTAATTAAGACGCACTGTTGTAAGCGCCATTTCTGTAACGTACCGCCTTTTTAGTGTGTGTGTGAAGTCCGTCTTTTTTACAGTCTCAGATCGGTCAGAACACCTCTTAGCAGTCGCCACTTATGAATTATAAAGACTGAGGTTTAAATAAAGTTGGTGGTAATGTTACCCAAACAAAGCAGAAATCGAGTGCGAGTGATTTTGGTTAAGTAGGGAAGTTGTTTAGCCTTCTTTTGAAGAGAGAGCAAGTACCGTTTGTTTACCCTCGGATTAGACGATTTCTAAATTTTCAAATATTTGCCGTGAACCGAATCAGCTGATTTTGACATTTGTCTCCAAATCTAGGTTAATCAGACGACACTGGGGCAGAATACGACCTGGTGGATTGTCCTCTTCTTATTTATTCTGAAATTGACTACAACTACCCACTACAATAAAGGAAACACATTTTATTATTCAATATCATTCCTCAATAATATTTATTGATAATATTATCGGTTTTTCTCTTCCGCCAAAATACAAATATTACAATCGATATTTTCATTAACTAGTACATGATATCGACTTCATTGAGTAAACGTGGAATTGTCAAAAAAATATGGTTTTGACCAATTTTACCTTTTATTTAAACATCAATCAACATATAATTCTTTTATTTATTTCCCCAGGGTTAAGGGTAAGTTCTTTTTGTTATGAGATGGTCAGAAATGGATAATTATACTACGCTTTACAAATACAGAAAAACTTCGAAAATTTGTAATTCTCTGAATACGTAGTTCCGGCTTTGTCCGTAAGAGAGCAGATTGTTTTATTTTTATTAAAACATGTGATTACACTTGGAAAGTTTTGTACTGAACGACAATTTGATTTGAGTTTTCTTTGTTAAATATTCAAAGAACTGTTTATATTACCTCCCTTCTCGAAGTTCTTACTTGTGTGAAGCGTTTCTCAGGTGGTGTTCTTAGTTGTTTGTAATTTCATAACCGTCTGTCAAATACTATCTCGTCAAAACTCAAAACTCGGCTAGGCTATGCCTAATCGTCCAAAATGGTTTTTTCACTTTTATTATGGAGTATAGCAAGTTAACTTTAATAATTAAGGTAGTAGTACCTAATGTTTATACTGTTATTTAATTTTGTAACAATTTTGTGCTGTTCTAAGATTTCTAAAGGATAATTTAATACAATTTTTGTCTCATCATTTTGTCAACCGGACAGGTTTCAATTTCAAATTCGATTAAACAATACTTGTTATTTCGTTACTCTTAGTAACCCATAATTTTTTATATACCTTTTTATTGGTTCTGCTATTTACTTTTTAGTATATAGGCGGTTTGTAATTATTATAAATTTATTTTTGATTTACAGAAAAATAATTCTTTTTCATTTTGGTTTCTTTCCCCATTTGGTTTACATAATAGGTTTCTGTTTATTTTCTTATAACTTTGGATATAAGTCTTTAATATTATTATTAACTTTACATGAATTTATATATTATTTATTAATCTCTTATAGTATTCCTACACTGCACTACTTCATTCTGCCATTTTCCTCATACAGTATTATTTTAATTTATATTATCATCTTATATTTAAATCTTTTATGTTTTTAAAAAAAACCCTGGGTTATCTTATACAATAACACAATTATTTTATAAAAATATAAAATTAACATAGGTATTAAATTTTGTTGTCTACACAATATAAATACTACAATAACTAAACAAAATACATAATTAGTTAGTAGCATCATAGTCTACTATTATAGTTGATAATTCTCACATCTACAGCACAATTCTGTAAGAAGTTCCCTTCACCTTCACTTATTACCTCATTGGGTACACTATAACTCACTTGTCACTGTATATCACTTTAATACTGTTTATAATGTTTAGTGATACAACTTAATTTTTAGCTAGTTATAGTTTACCCATTTCTGACCTTTATGGTATTACAAGAGTTATCATTTATTGGGACTGGGTTATGTACCGTTACAATATATATATATAATAGGTTTATAATAACAGGTACTTGTATGTATTACTTTTGTAGAACGGTTTCGTTCGTATCTGTTATTTTTAAATACTAGTTTAGTACACCTCTATAAACTACTAAATGAGGCAGCAAAAGAATTCAGTAAAAGAATGTTGGCAGGACTAGTCACTCATTTCTAAGAAAAGAACATTATGGCCAGATTCTGTTTTGCTTGTAGTACAATCTGCTCTGCAAGTTTGAATATGTCATCAACAGTATGCTCATTGCAGCTAGGTGCCAACAATCGCTAATGGACCACATTACACTAAAATATTTATACATTTTCTGTTTATGAATGGAAATTTCATATACTAGTTGGTGGAAATAAAGATGCGTGCACACCAGCAAAACTACAATCTTTTTTCAATGCCCTTTACTATCCGTTCATCGTTTTGAACGGATTTTTTTCTTTTCGAAATTTTCTCACCCAGATATCCTGAAAGTCCGGATTAGCGGTGTCTCCATTAATGAGACTCTACTGCAATTCTCAACACTTATATGCCTGAATGAAAAACATTGCTGCTCACACAAAATATAACTGCAAATGATGGGCTCACTGCTGACTGCTGGTATGATCAAGCAATATGTTTGAAGTCCCACAGAAAAAATCCCTCTTTACAAAATATTATATAAATTCAACTGACATTCCTACAATAAACTGAAATTTGGATTGCATAACTTTTCAATCACTATGTAAAGGGTGACAAAATACTTTATCTGTCAAATAAATAAATACATTTATTAAAGAAAATTAAAATTATATGGTGTGATATTAATGTACCACAATTTTTGGATTCATTTTATTTTAAGTCCTTAAAACATACTTCCATTTCATGCTGGAGTAAGTATTTCAGTACGCCAATAAATAAGTATGTAGGAAAGAAATACTGTACTACTGCCAACTGAATTTAATTTAAATACAAGCTGCTACCAAAAAAGTGCCTGAATTTTATTTATAAATAAAAATTATACACTGTATAAAAAATTGGACGACTTCTTCAAAATAATCACCCGTTTCATTGATGCATTGGTTCCAGCACGATTTTGATGCTTAGAAACAAGGCTGGAAGTCATTTTTCATCAACCTCATCATGATGTCCAGTCATTTTTTGAATCCCCTCTACCATGTAAAATTGTTTCCCCTTGATCCATATTCGATGTTGGGAACAAAAAGAAGTCGCAGGGGACTAAGTTGGTTGAATAAGGGTGTGGTGGGGAAGGGTAGTGATGTTCACAGAACTTAAAAACTCACACACAGTAAGTGATCAATGAACTATCACACTGTCATCATGCAACATCCATGTTTGGTTAGTCTACATCTCAAAATGTTTCTGTCGAATTTGTTCTCAAAACCACCTCAAAACATCACAGTAGAATTTTTACTGACCACCTGGCCCTAAATTATTTGTAGACAATGCCTTTGACATAAAAAAGTCTAATACAACGATTTCATATTGGTGCGGACTTGATGCTCTTTTCCAGTCTCAGTAAACTCAATGACTTCTCCTGGGATGATTGCTCTTTTTTTCTGGGCGATACCTACAAAATTATGTTTCACCACCACAGCGATCTGTACATGAAGTTTGAATCATTTTCACAATTAAAGCATTACAAGTTACTAGGTTATTAAAATCTATAAATCTGTCCCTGTTTAGGGCACCAACTAAAGCAGTTCAGGTTAATTAATAAATAAAGTATTAATATTTTATTAGCATCACCTACCTTTCGTAAATTCCCAGGGTCTCGTCTGGTGTACTTTTTGGCAGAGAGAAATAGGTGAACGCAAATGACCAATACACATTTATATGGTTAATTAACACTTTTTATTTTATCTGATTAAATGATGTCAAAACTCCCACCTCATCAATTTCTTTTATACTACATCGATAATAATTACTGGAATATTAATTCAATTTTGATTTACTAGTTACTCACTGTCTTCGAAAAACGTTGCTTCTCAGTTATTTAACCTTTCTCTTGGAAAACATTGATACTTTTTATCATACATGAAACAAAAATGGTTGTAATACTTATAACTAAACAATTACATTCTAACCATGGTAATAAAATTAATAAGACGACCCAGATTGCTCACTCTCTCAGACATACGTAAAGAATTTCCCCCCAAAAATATAGCGCTCTTTAGCTTGATACATTTTATGATTGATTCTTTTTATTTGTGTGATAAATAGTTACTGATTCGGCGCCTCCTCCAATCACGCGTCGCATTTTGTCGATCTAGTTTGTCCACATTTTAGTTATCCTGCACTTTTAGTTATGAAATTTGGTATTGTTTGTTTACTTCTGTCACGCTACACTTTCAACTAGACTGTTCTCACATTTTAGTTTAAATTTAGCAAAGTTTATGGTTCACGAGTATTGAGGCCCGCCTGATCAGGCGTCTGTTTCGTCGAAGACTCACTTTTTTATGCGGGCAGATATTACTGCTATTCGCTACCAGATCTCGTCGCTGTTCCCCAACCTTCTTATGTCAGAAAGCTCGTCAATGTGGTTACAGCACAATGATGTTCGGTGTTGTTTAAAGCGACGAAATTTCACGGCCTTTCGTCACATGATTCAGTTGGGCGGAGTTTCGCTTTCACTTCCGACTGCAACGAGCACATGGCTAAAGAGAGGCTGGGTTTAGCCATCTTTTGTTGAAGCGTCCCTTCGGACCAACGTGCGTCTTTACGCGCACCTGTTTGCGTTGCGCGTCTGAGAGTGGGACACAATGTTAGACTTCTGGGAATTGTTGCGTTCTCTTGCAACACAGCGTGCAATTCCTTTGTTGGAGACGAATTCCTTTAGCGCTCACCGGGCCACGCTGATGGGAAATCATTTTACAATACTGAATAACAAATAAAAACCTCTCACTTGTCCTCAAATAATTAATAAAAGAAATAAAAATTAAGCCCTTCAAAATAGTCCCGTTACAATACCCCCCCAATGAGAGAGCTTCTGTCGAAACAGAAGAATTCTCATGCTAAACCCCTAAGAGGATCGGTGAGGATATGGCACCAACAACCCCCGTTAGATCTTAACACATCATGGGTAAACTACCCCCCTAGCTAGGCGACTATGGCTGCACCTGACCAAGATTACTGGACTTCTCTGTTCGAGATCCCAACACCATAAACTTGGACAGATACGCACCATCATACACCCAACCGTCTAACATTCCACCCAAAATATCAAAACCCTGGCCTTATACCATACCAGATCCTCAACCGATATGTTCCCCCTTTCATGCATACTGGGTCGCTTTTAGCAATTACTGGGTGCGTACACATACTCTTTTTTTTTTTTTTTAGTATACCTAAACTCATTTCAAAATTATAAAAATTTTTGTTATCTTTTAAAATTGTTTTTCCTCATGTTTATCGACTGGACCTAATTTGTTGTTACTATTTATTTATTTAAAATGAATTAAAATGAATTAAATGAGAATCATTTCACTTTTTGCTCAAAATTGACTCTTAAGTCCAATATTAAGAAACCATTAAGTTGATTAGAATATCAAAAATCTTTCATATGAATCCAACATTTTATCGTTCCATATAAATCTCCCCCAATGCAATTTTTTTTAATGCAATAAATTTTATTAAATCGCTATTTCAACAAGCAAAGAGAAATTATAACAGCAAATATGGTTTGAATTTATACGAATTATTTAAAGAGCATATGCTTTGGTCATATGGACCCTGTTACCACAGCACATCAGCTAATCTTTCTAGGTCAAGTGAATGACCTTGCCCTATAGGTTACACACTCTATACAAAATTATACAATACAAAATACATAATATACACTCATAATTTTCATACGCTAACATAATAACAATAATGGCACAATCAAACATAATCAACAAAATAAAACACCACAAACACCTTATCTACTGAAATCATCTTTTCAAAATCAGTAACGTCATTTATAAAACATAACACAGAGTATAATACGTGTAAGTAAATTCGTATCAGTTGTCTACAGTAACCACTTCTCAAGTCAAAAACCAAATTGGCTGGTCAGCGTCATTGAGTTACAAAACACATTTTTTACATTCGTTACTCCCCTGAGTAACCTCCCTTACCACACACACTATGACCCCCCACTGAACTGTAGCGTTCAGCTGCTTCCACAAGGACGGCTATGGTGGAGGAATTTTGGCATCTCCGTGTCCTTGCTTCGGCCTTACATTTTTTAAAATTAATTAGATATAATATCTATTGTTTCATATTTACGCCCTTAAAACGGGTCTACCACCTTTTTGCTTGTTCCTACGCGAACAAAGTGGCAGCCGCAGTTCCATAGTTCCGGGGATTTCCCCTAAAGTCAACCCCCATTAATTTCAAATCTATACCAATTTCAAGGACAACCAACCATGGTCAGTTTTACAATTTCTGCCCACAGCTGGCTGTCGTCCAAAACCACGATTAGTGCTGGTAAGGCAGTAATCGCCCGAAAAGGCGGGGAAATCAACTTTAAATTCAGGCATGCTCAACTTCATTTTATAATACACTGCACGGCAACAAATCAACATATAATATAAAATTATATAAAAGTTGTGCAGTGTATATTACGCCAGTTTGGCCTCCGATGGTGGTAACACTCTCTGTCACTCCCCAACCCTTACTGCTATCTACAGTGGCACATGCCACCACTGCAATAGCCTACCTATAGCTAAACTTAATGTCCTTCTACAGTTGCAGTCTCTACTTTCCATGATTATTTCACTTCGATTAACACCACACAACCCCCCAAAATTACCCATTAATCTTGCATAATACACATTTACCTTGAACACTGACATTGTTGTATTACTAAACAATTCTCATTTAAATAATTTTTATAGAAAATTATAAACATTATAACTTGAAATTTTTTATTAACTCTTTTATATATCATCATTTAATTATTTATCACTTACTACAATTAGATCCCTCAAAAAATTCAAATTTATTATTAACCTTTATCTTACATCACCTTTCAGTTATTATTACCTTTTAACTATGGTTTCTATTTAGTATAACTATCTCAAATTAGTTTCATAATTGAGTTTAAAATCTTTTCAACACATGTAAACATTTTACACTATTTAACTTGTATTATAAAATTCATACTCACAGTACATCATTCAACACTATCATAGACAAACAAATATAAACATCGAACACCAATAACTCCATGTACCTTCTGAAACATTTTAACAACCATGTTATTCCACAAACCAAACACAATTTAACATTTATTTATTTATTAATTATTATCAAATTTAAATCTCATAAAATAATTTAAATAATTTAAATTCATCATCACAATTCAATTATATAACATTGTAAATCAATCAAAAATATTTAAACATCTCAAATTACTTTAATTCCATCAATTATTCAAGAACACAACATATTTCAATTATCATCAAAACAACTACAATTCATTAATTACTTTCATAATTATTCTTGTTATTTACTTAGTCTGTTCAAAATATTATTATTATTATTATTAAATTGATTTCTACTACCTACACACATTGTTTACATTACATACTTGTTACAATACAAACACAATTAATTTCACTAAAATTTATTTACACATCTTTTTCATTATTTTTCAGTTTACCACACTTCATTTTGTAAAGCAGTCAAATCCAAAACCGTTAATTACATAATTAAACGTTCATAAACATTTATTGTTTTTACCCCCAATCATCGTACAAAAACCTGGTCTTACGTTTACACAGTCCATTTTTTATTAAACTCCTTATATCATTTTTATTAATATACAGATAATCCAAACTTTTATATTTTTCCACTATAGCAACAGGGTTATTCCATGTTATTAAATCATATAATTTATTATCATCGAGTATAGTCCAGTCACCCTTAGTATGATCTGTCATAGTCATGTCAATTACAGTTTATTATCATTATTATCTACTGCTGTATTAGCTTTGTCATAAAGTAAGTAATCAATTCATCAATTGCTGTACTAACTATTTCACAAGGTAAGTACCTACTATCACTAACTCTTTCCATATCTACCCTCTTTATTAATTCGTTATAACCTCTACTAACCTTAAATAACTTTACCTGCTTGTCAACATATCTTTCATCATAACACCAATTCATACTTTTGCTATCATTCCGTACAGAGGGTATTAAATCGTAAAAACGCCTACTAAAAATTAAAAAATTACTTAAAAACACATCGTTTTCCTATAAGGGACTCTTGCCCTTCAAAAACATTTGTAACCAGCTTGGTTTACCATAAAACTGGGGAAAATTTACCTTCTGCCCTGTGTTCACAAAATCATTCTCTTCATACTCTCCTCTAACTTACAAATACTGATCTCTACTCTCTCGCTCTCTCTAACTGTTTCTATATTATTATGATCGCTAACTATTTTCACGGTATTATTTTTATATATCTCGTTTTCAACTATCTTACTACTATAAGTTGTTAATTCATTTTCGTAACTCACACCTACCTTGTTGATGATCCCTTCGTCATTCTTTGTTATTTTACTATTACCCTGGTCATCTGTTATTTCGTCACATTCACTCGTAACTGTGTCATTTTCTACCTCCTCCTTCAGCGTTCTATTTTCGTTTATTTCGTCTTGAATTTTATTTATATTTATAATTATCTTACCTTTCATGCCCGCAATAGTTTTATTCATACTTTCTAAGCGGCTATTCATATTTATTTCACTCGCTCTCAATTCGCTCCTTACGTTCATGAACTCGTTATTTAAATCGGTAAGTTTAATATCTACGGCATTTATTTCTGATTTGATTTCAGATTTCAAATTATTATTTTCTGATTTGATTTCAGTTTGTAAATTATTATTTTCTGATTTCATTTTCTCGTTTACTATGTTTATCTCTGATTTGATTTCAGTTTTCATTCCTGCCATCATTTCCATCATCAACGCTAATTGGTTAAATATATTTGCATTATCGCTTTTGCTATTTTTTGCGTCTACTACCTCAATTTCGTCTGTTGTATCGTCTGTATCGTTTACGTGCTCGTCAATATTTGTCGATACTAAACTGTCTTGTGTCACATTTAAATTTACTTCTACTTCTACACCTTCACAGAAAGTTGCATTCTTATTTCCCTCTGCCATTTTCGACCAGTTTGTAAATTAATTTGATTAAAAAAAATTTTTAATTTACAAAGTCACCGTTACACGGGCGCCAACTAAAGCATTACAAGTTACTGGGTTATTAAAATCTATAAATCTGTCCCTGTTTAGGGCACCAACTAAAGCAGTTCAGGTTAATTAATAAATAAAGTATTAATATTTTATTAGCATCACCTACCTTTCGTAGATTCCCAGGGTCTTGTCTGGTGTACTTTTTGGCAGAGAGAAATAGGTGAACGCAAATGACCAATACACATTTATATGGTAATTAACACTCTTTATTTTATTTGATCAAATAATGACAAAACTCCCACCTCATCAATTTCTTTTATACTACATCGATAATTACTGGAATATTAATTCAATTTTGATTTACTAGTTACTCACTGTCTTCGAAAAACTTTGCTTCTCAGTTATTTAACCTTTCTCTTGGAAAACATTGATACTTTTTATCATACATGAAACAAAAATGGTTGTAATTCTTATAACTAAACAATTACATTCTAACCATGGTAATAAAATTAATAAAACGACCCAGATTGCTCACTCTCTCAGACATACGTAAAGAATTTCCCCCAAAAAATATAGCGCTCTTTAGCTTGATACATTTTATGATTGATTCTTTTTATTTGTGTGATAAATAGTTACTGATTCGGCGCCTCCTCCAACCACGCGTCGCATTTTGTCGATCTAGTTTGTCCACATTTTAGTTATCCCGCACTTTTAGTTATGAAATTTGGTATTGTTTGTTTACTTCTGTCACGCTACACTTTCAACTAGACTGTTCTCACATTTTAGTTTAAATTTAGCAAAGTTTACGGTTCACGAGTCTTGAAGGCCCACCTGATCAGGCGTCTGTTTCGTCGAAGACTGACTTTTTTATGCGGGCGGATATCACTGCTATTCGCTACCAGATCTCGTCGCTGTTCCCCAGCCTCCTTATGTCAGAAAGCTCGTCAATGTGGTTACAGCACAATGATGTTTGGTGTTGTTTAAAGCGATGAAATTTCACGGCCTTTCGTCACATGATTCAGTTGGGCGGAGTTTCGCTTTCACTTCTGACTGCAACGAGCACATGGCTAAAGAGAGGCTGGGTTTAGCCATCTTTTGTTGAAGCGTCCCTTCGGACCAACGTGCGTCTTTACGCGCACCTGTTTGCGTTGCGCGTCTGAGAATGGGACACAATGTTAGACTTCTGGGAATTGTTGCGTTCTCTTGCAACACAGCGTGCAGTTCCTTTGTTGGAGACGAATTCCTTTAGCGCTCACCGGGCTACGCTGATGGGACATCATTTTACAATACTGAATAACAAATAAAAACCTCTCACTTGTCCCCAAATAATTAATAAAAGAAATAAAAATTAAACCCTTCAAAATAGTCCCGTTACACAATGTTCTTTCAGCTCCCTGGACACATGAACAAAAGTTCTTTTTAACTGATCACTAACAGACAGACAGAGCACACACTTTGCTGCAATGGGAAATTGCAAAAGAACAATGGACATTTGGGGAATTACAAGTTTTTTTCTGGCAAAATTTGCCGGCAAGTCTTGTATGACACACATTCAGCTTTACAAGCATCATCAGTTGTTTGCCAACAATCTTGGACAAATTGTTTCACAAACTTTGGCAACGTTTCATCTATGATGGGAACTGAAGGGTGCTCAGAACGGATGTTCAACAGATGCAAAAGGTCATCTTCAACAGATGTTCTGCCATTTTTGAAACACTTAAACCACTTGTAGATTTAAGTCTCCCCTTTAGCTTCACTGCCAAAAGCCTGTTTTAACATTTGGTATGTCTCTGTTGGTGTCTTACCAACTTAAAAACAACATTTAACGCAGACTTTTTGCTCACTTAAGTCAGTCAAGTCAGCAATTATGAAGCGCCGTAACTTAACATCACAAAGAACACAAAACTATGATTTTCCAACTAATGTAAACAAATGGGACTTGGTGTGTAACCAAATATGACTTTCCACAGCAATGATACATACTAAACTGGTTCCTTTGTGATACAGCTGAAGATACCTAGTGGCACAACTTTGTACCACACTCCTTTTAAGCAGGATTTTTCAATTCCAAAAGTTTTGGGTAGCACCTTGTACAGAAGTACAAAGACATCATAGGACTTGACGTAAGACAGGTGGGAAACAAAATTGTGACAATGTTTTCAGCCCAAATTCAGACAAACTGACCATACCCACCTACCTGCGACGCACGCACGCACGCACGCACACAGTTGGGAGCAATTTTGACACTGTATTGATATTTCATTGTCAGTACAGTCATGTTTCTTTACTGGGCCAAGTGGAAAGAGCATGTTCACATACTGACACACATGTCTAAAGGAGAGATGTTGGTGGAAGAATGTGTAAAAGATAGCTAGATGTTGAGAACTGCAACATGTGAAGTTTTGTAATGTCACTTACCTATACGAAACTATATTGAGTTCCTTATCACCAAGGTATAAACGATTATCCTTTGCAACATAACCTAGTAAGTACATTGTACGATCCAAGTGTGATATTGTTACTATTTCGCCGCCAACATAATAATTTACTCTGTTCACACTGTTTGTATATATAAAGCAATCTCCAACCCACAATCCAGTTCGCACTGATTCCTGTACTTCACCAAGAACCTAGAAATAAAATTCCTTATAACAGTCTTACATTATATACAACGCTACAGGTCATTATTATATGAATAACCCAAGTATCATTAAACTACAGTAGAACTTGGCTAATTCGAAGCTGAAGGGACCAGTAAAAAATTCGAATTATCAAAAAATTCGAATTAGGAAAACTTTTAATAACGGTAGAAAAATCAAATCAAAAACCGAAATTCAGTAAAGCAATATGTTATTTTATTAAACAATTTCCTTAGACATATGTATTACAAACGTATAAACATGTTTCAGTACAAAATATAGCATTTACAGTTTTTTAAAAAAGCTAGAAACTTTTGATTGCATTTTGCAGTTAATACACTGAGTTGTAGTAAACTCTTCAAGTTTATTAAGTGCTTGGAAAATAGCGTCACTTACGTTCTGCTGTCCTTCAACAAACCGTCTCAAGTCTTGAATGTAATTTGATGCCTGTGAAGCCGTTGGAATCGGTATCTCTGGAAGTTCTAGCTGGTCCCCTTCTTCATCTGAAGATGTACCATCATTTCTTTTGTTCATAACATCAGCCACGATCTCCGCATCTGTCTGTTCACCGCACACCGCCAAGTCTTCATCCATGTTTACAAACTCTTCGTAACGAATGCCTGCGTCATGTCCAACATCTTCCCTATCCATAGTGGTTATCCATAGTGGGTACGACTTCTCTAGCAGCTTTATTCTCCTCTTCACCTTCAATGTGGCAGAAACCACCTTTACGAAAACAATTAGCAATTGTTTTTTGCGTAACTTGGTTCCAAGCACTGTTGCACATGCGGGCAGCTTGAAGGATGTTAATCTTGATATTTTCGTGCTCATCTAAATAAGCACCTGACAGAATGTTTTGGACCACAAGCCGTCTGTAAAAATGCTTAAAATTTTTTATTACACCTTGGTCCATAGGTTGAACTACTGAAGTCATGTTTGGAGGGAAAAACACAACCTTTACATTTTCCATCACAGGAATAGTGTTGTGCGCTGTACAGTTGTCAATAAACAAGACGAGTCTTCTGTTTTGATTCCAAAATTTCCTGTTGATTTTCAAAAGCCATCTTTCGAAAATTTCACCTGTAATCCAAGCTTTATTGTTTGATTCATATTCAACTGGTTTAGTTTTTACATTTTTGAAACAACGTGGGTTGGCTGACTTCCCTGTCATTAGCAAAGGCAGTTTTTCCGAGCCATCCATGTTTGCTCCGAATAAAAGTGTTATGCGCTCCTTGCTGTGTTTGCCGCCACTACAATTTTCTCCTTTAAAAGCAAGTGTTTTGTCGGGGGGGGGGGGGGTGCATTTGAAGAATAAGCCCGTCTCGTCTACGTTAAAAATGTCTTTAGCATTGTAGCGGGTCAATTTTTGGGTGTTTTTATTTTAACCGTTTGGGGCATATATATATTTTTATTCATTTCGTTTTCGGTCGGGAGCCTTATAAAATATTGCGAAATAATTGTATTGTGCAACGTATTTGTCCGTACAACAGAACAGTGTTAAGAAACAGTTCGAAACAAAGAAGTAAGGCGCAGTTGTTGTCGAGGAATGCGGCAGAGAATTCGCGCCACCCTAAAAATTCGCAGAACTCTGTACTGGTGTGGCAGTGCACACACGCCACTACTCGCGCGTGAGCGCCTACCCAAGCGATGGTAAAAAACCAAGATGGCTAGAGAGGATAATATTCATCGCCTTCTCCAAGACCTTGCGGAAATGCTGTTTTAAGTCCCACCCACTTTTATGACATTAGCCAGTGCCTAGTTGAAATCGTCTGCTATCGTCACTCCAACAACTACATGACTAGCATGAGTCGAAACTGGGACGACGAACTGAAAGGCATTGATGTCCGTCGTCTTGACTAAAATGCTCCCGGAGTGGGGAACTGAGAGACGCCAGCAGTTCGTTGTCGACTCCCGCCTGCGCAGGCTGCCCGACAACCAGGGCTCAGAAACAAAATTTTTGTAATTAATGTAACAACTAATATAACAGTGTAAAGCAGTATAAATTTATATGACCGCGGTCGTGTTTAGAAAAAACATCATCAAGAATAACGTTGGAATAACTTAAAATCACCAATTCTCGGGAGAAGATGCGCGTGTGCGGTGACCGCGTGGCCGGCATTTGGGGTTTGGAATTTGTAATTTAAAATGTTCAGGGTTTACTAATTTACCGAATGAATGTGTGTGTGTGTGCAAAGCTGGGCAGCTTTTGTGTATATTTGTGTTTGTATTTGATATTTGCGTTGGTGTCTTGTGAAATAATAAGGTAAGCTGTAGTTCCTAAGTGTTATGCTAGTGTTGCACAACTTTGCAGAAATGTATCCAAATGAATCTTCATGAGTTTACAAGCAGTCAAGATTAAATAATAATAAATATTAATTCTCTTCCAAAATGAGTTGTGTCAGTACTTTGCGTAACCCATAGACCATGTTTGTATCTAGGTACATGTGATCGAATCCTGTGACCCTGTAAGAGCTATCGTACCGGTAAGTAACAACTAATCTGAAATTTGGTAATAATAATAAATGTGATCGATTAGTACGTCACAATTGGCGCCACGGAACAGGCACGAATTGAATTAATTATAATTAATTAATTGAATTCCGCATCGACAGAGATACAAACATGTTCTAGGTTAGCTTAGCAACCTAACAGTACATTACAAAATTTAAGTAATTACAGTATTTATTTAATTAATCTATTCTATTTAAGCAATTTAGGTAATTTAATTTAAGCATATCAATAATACAAAATGTCAGATAACGAGAATAAAATAAATGAAAATAGCGTCGAAAATTTCGACGACTCAAACGTTAGTAACTATGAAACACACTCGACTCCAAGTGTGAGTCAGAATGAAGCAGGAATGAATATAACAAATCAAAGTAAAATAAATGAAGATTCGGGGATTCAAATAACCCCAATCTCGACTAATAGAAATAATCAATCCGAGAATGGTGATGTAATGAGATATTTGTGTGGTATGAATGCAATGTTATGTGTTAAATTCGATGAGCAGAATGTTAAATTCCATGAGTTGAAAAGCGAAATACACGAACAGAAAATAAAATGCGAAAGCAATTTCAGTGAGTTAAAGAACCATATTAGGGAGATCAATAAATGTTTTGAAAATAATAACGAAACAATAAAGAATAGTTTAAATAAATTAGAACAGAGTGTGGAGAGAATGGAAGTAGTTGTGATGAATCCAGAGAAAAATAAAACCAATGAAAATTGTAATGACAAATACAAAAATGTAGTACCAGATAAAGAGTTAACAAATAATGACAATAATGTCGAAAATAATGTACGTAATACCGAGAATATTAATGTGTTTGAAGAGTTAGTATCAGAGACTGATACGGTAAAAATAAATAATGAGAGTACTGATGAAATTGCAGAATGTAGTGATTATGAGATGTTAATGTGTGTTAGTGAGTTAGAGAGAGAGAGGAAAAATAATGTTGTAGTAGAGTGGGGACAGAGGGGAAATTTTCCTTTTATTATCTATGATGAGTTAATGTGGTCACAAGTGTTTTTGAAGGGCAAGGGTCCCGTACTAGTAGAAGATTGGAGTTGTTTATTTTATTTGTATGAGATTATACCCTCTGTGTGGAATGATTTTATAAGTATGAGACGGTGTTATGATGAGAGAGAATTAGAAGTATATAATTTAAAGAGAGATTATGGTGAGTTGGAAGAAGTATTAGAAGAGTATTTAAATAAGAATGATTTGATTTTTAATACAGAAGTAACTGACCCGATATTGAAGAAATTTACTAACGGAGACTTAACAGATATACTTAGTGTTGACTGGTTGCAAGATTATTTTGGTAAGACGGATGACTTTGATTTTTGGGTTTATGACACACAAAGTATCAGTATGTGTGTTAACGAAATCGAAAAGTGTTATGTAGAACCAAGGTTAATTTGGAACGATGGAGGCTAAACTATAAACAATCAATGGACAATTTTATATATATTGTTTTATGGTTTTGTGACCTCGCAACCTTTGAACATTGAAGTGTGATATGACTAAAGAAATAAGGATGCAGATTTGTAAATAAATGTTTAATAAGTTTATTTGTGTGTATTGTAGAATGTTAAGTAAACAATATGTGTGTAGATGATTGTTGTAATACTAATATTAATATTTGCAATTTAAACAAATAACCGAATTAATTTTGAAAACTAATTGGCTAATTGTAAATGTTTAATTAATTTAATTAAAATAATTTGAAATGTTTTAAATATTTTGATTAATTCAAAGATTATATAATTGAATTTTCTGATGAATTTAAATGGTTTAACGAGAAGTGAAGTTGGTAATTAAATGATGAATTGTTGATTTGAAATAACTTTTTGTTAAATGTTTCAGAGGTTACTTGGAGTAGTGGTGTATGGTGTATATAGTTGTGTAGGTCAGTATATGAATTATGGACTGTAAGTATAAAATTTTTATGATACAAGTCAAAGATAATAAAATATACACAAATGTTTAACTCAATGGAACGAATTTTAACTTCAATAATGAAAATAACTTGAGATAATGATTTAAAGGGTAATAACTGAGATATGATGAAAAATAAATATTAATAATGAATTTGAAAAATTTTAAGTAATCTAATTGTAGAAAGTTATAAAGGATGATTAATGATTGATAATGGATGAAGATGTCACATTAGAATGTTGTATATAAAAAATTCTAGTAATTAGTAAGTTATTAAGTGGCTATTGAGGGGGTTGCCTGTGCTCTCGCAAATAGCGAAACGGGTTGGGGGTAACGGTGAGTGTTACCTCCATCGGAGGCCAAACTGGCGATAAATGTGCGGCACACCTTATCTGTGTAAAATAAAAAATGTTACAATACTAAATAACGTGTCGCACATAATGAGATTGATGTGAAACAGGCAGTGAAATGAAAGTTTAGATTTCCTCGACTTTTCGGGCGGTTACTGTCTTACCAGCACTAACCGTGGTTTTGGCTAGCGGCCAGCTATGGTCATATCAAGTCCCTTGACCATAGCTGACTTGAAATTGGTATATATTTGAAATTCAATGGGGGGGTGACATTAGAGGAAATCTCTCCGGAACTATGGAACAGCGGCTGCCACTCTGCCCGCCGGGGGGTAGCAAGACCGGTGGTAGAACCGTTTTAAGGGTGTCTGATTATAGAACAAGAACATGATGATGTTCACTACTTTAAAACTTAATAGCGGAAGCAGAGACACGGAGAGGTAAAAACCCTGCTCCAAAATATACAGTCTCTGTGGAAGCGAATGGGCGCCACAGTCCACCATAATCTGAAATAGTGTGTGTGGCTAGGAGGTGACTCAAACGAGTCACGAACTTAAATTTTATAAAATAAAGAAATTTTTTGCTCATTCAAAGTTTGATCCAATAAAAATGTTTGCGCTCTGCTCGAATAACTAGATGATCATATTTTCAATACAAGTTATCCATGCCATAATTTTAAGTGTATTATTTTATTGTAGTAAATAGATATAGTTGTTGATAAAATATGTGTTTTAATCATGTGTGTATATTTTTAACTAAGCCAATAATTAAATCGTCTGGCAGGCGGTCAATATAAACTATCAGAATCAGAGAAAATGGGAAACCAGAAGGTGAGGAGTGATGATAAATAAATATGTATCTTTCATATAATTTATTCAATTGTGAGATGTATTTTCATTGTGTTAGTAGGATCAGCTGATCAGCAATACCATGTCACTGGTATATTGGTTTGTAAATGTTACAAGTAATTAATGTTTAATGTACTACAGATATTTTGAAGTAAGGATAAAAAGAATATGAGAAATAAAATAACAATAATTTATGCAAGTTAATAAAAGATAATTCATGGGTGATAAATATGTTGTGGGACATGTAGACCTGTCCAAATTGAATTAAAAGTTGAATTTGAAATGATAGAGATGAATATGATGTAATGTTGTTTTGAAGTAAGGTATGTTGTAGAATTTTAAGTAGTATTGATGTTGACACAGTTGTAATGGAGAATTTATGTAGATTTTGAGTGATATATTTATGTTTATAATTAAGGAGATTATTTTGTTGTATTTGTAGTGAGGTAATGAGATTGAGATTTTTGGGGATGGCAATTTTGTATTAGGGGGTAGTGTCATGCAGGAGTCCGCAACAAGGGTTGGGACGGGATAGGGATAGATTTTAGTGGGTAAGGGGCCGCCTTAGGTAGAATCTGGGCCGCCAAATAAGGGAATTGAGTTTTGGGTAGGGGAAACACATATCCTATGTACAAAGGGTTAGAGAGTTTTTTTTTATATGTAGAGAAGGTGGCGTTTTGAGTTAAATGATAAGTTGGGGCTTAGAGTGTCTTGATTAGTAGATATTTTGGGTAGAGATGGGTGTCATGTAGTAAAAGATTAATATTAGAGTCAGAGGGAGAAAGTTTATATATGCATACAGATCTAATACAGAAAAACGAGAATAAATAATTTATATCACCCACAGTAAAGTATAGCGAGATTGTTAAATGAAGAGTAGGATTGTTAAACAAAAAGAGAGATTCATGATAAAGAATATACAATTGTTTATTTTTTTTCAACCAGTGACAGAATTTTGATAAAATTTGAAAATAATGTAAAGTCAAGAATTGTTTATTTTAAATAATGTAAATGCCAATTTGATTATTGTAATAATATTTTGTTCATTTTAAAGATTTTATGTTATTACGTCTTGTATTTCAAGTTAGGATATTACAGATGTTCAATGTGTTTTCAGAACTTATATATAACATATGTAGGTCAAGGATCTTGGACTTGACCTAGTTTCGATCAGCTGATGGGGTCATACACAGACTAAGCTTGTATAATAGGAAGTCAGTTTAATTTGTTTAGTTAATCTATGTAAACCAAATTTTAATAATTTCTACACTTAGAGGGAAACATTGAAATAAATTTAGATTTTTTCTTGAATTTTAAAATTTTTGGGAATTTTGATTTTTTGTTGAAAAAAAAAAAAAACTTGATTTTCGCCTGCCAGCGAATGCAAATTTTTAGATAATGATTCTTTTATTATACGTGCATTAACCATGTTTATTTTATTGTATTGTATTGTATTGTATTGGTAGACTATAAGTGGTTCTCATGTTAGAGTAAGGATGTGTTTATATTATTAGAAATGTCTAGGTTAAGTCATTTGAAACAAAAAATTGGAAAAAACAAGGAGGAGAATTTTTTGAGCATATTATTTTTTTGAATTTTGAATTTTTTAAATTTTTAATAAATTTTAAAAGAAATTTTTTATTTGTAGTGTGTTATGGCAACATGTAATGTTAGTGTGTGAGCCCAGTATTTGCTAAAGGCAGCCCAGCATGCAAAAAGGGGAAACATATCGGTGGAGGAGCTGGAATAATTTTAGCCAGGGATTGAGGATTTTTGGGGGTGGTATGTTAAAAGGCGAGGTGCGCCGTGGTGCGAGTCTGTTCGATTTCTCGGTGTTGGGATCTCTTACGGAGAAGTCCAGTGATCTCGTTCAGATGAGTCCATAGTCGCTGAGCCAGGGGGGTCGTGTACCCATGAGATTAAGAACCAGGGGGTTGTTGGCACCAGTTCCTCACCGGTCCTCTTCGGGGTTATCGATGAGATTTCTTCTGTCGTGAACAGCAGAATTCTCATCGAGGGGGTATTGTAGCGGGTCAATTTTTGGGTGTTTTTATTTTAACCGTTTGGGGCATATATATATTTTTATTTATTTCGTTTTCGGTCGGGAGCCTTATAAAATATTGCGAAATAATTGTATTGTGCAACGTATTTGTCCGTACAACAGAACAGTGTTAAGAAACAGTTCGAAACAAAGAAGTAAGGCGCAGTTGTTGTCGAGGAATGCGGCAGAGAATTCGCGCCACCCTAAAAATTCGCAGAACTCTGTACTGGTGTGGCAGTGCACACACGCCACTACTCGCGCGTGAGCGCCTACCCAAGCGATGGTAAAAAACCAAGATGGCTAGAGAGGATAATATTCATCGCCTTCTCCAAGACCTTGCGGAAATGCTGTTTTAAGTCCCACCCACTTTTATGACATTAGCCAGTGCCTAGTTGAAATCGTCTGCTATCGTCACTCCAACAACTACATGACTAGCATGAGTCGAAACTGGGACGACGAACTGAAAGGCATTGATGTCCGTCGTCTTGACTAAAATGCTCCCGGAGTGGGGAACTGAGAGACGCCAGCAGTTCGTTGTTGACTCCCGCCTGCGCAGGCTGCCCGACAACCAGGGCTCAGAAACAAAATTTTTGTAATTAATGTAACAACTAATATAACAGTGTAAAGCAGTATAAATTTATATGACCGCGGTCGTGTTTAGAAAAAACATCATCAAGAATAACGTTGGAATAACTTAAAATCACCAATTCTCGGGAGAAGATGCGCGTGTGCGGTGACCGCGTGGCCGGCATTTGGGGTTTGGAATTTGTAATTTAAAATGTTCAGGGTTTACTAATTTACCGAATGAATGTGTGTGTGTGTGCAAAGCTGGGCAGCTTTTGTGTATATTTGTGTTTGTATTTGATATTTGCGTTGGTGTCTTGTGAAATAATAAGGTAAGCTGTAGTTCCTAAGTGTTATGCTAGTGTTGCACAACTTTGCAGAAATGTATCCAAATGAATCTTCATGAGTTTACAAGCAGTCAAGATTAAATAATAATAAATATTAATTCTCTTCCAAAATGAGTTGTGTCAGTACTTTGCGTAACCCATAGACCATGTTTGTATCTAGGTACATGTGATCGAATCCTGTGACCCTGTAAGAGCTATCGTACCGGTAAGTAACAACTAATCTGAAATTTGGTAATAATAATAAATGTGATCGATTAGTACGTCACAGCATCTCTATCAGAAATCATTTGCAACAAATCGTCTTTCCATGAATTTGCAGCTTCAACGTCAACAGATCCACTTTCCCCACAAACAGTTTTGAAAGACATGCCGTTCCTTTCTTTAAAACCATCGAGCCAACCAGTGCTGGCCTTAAAATCATTTTTCCCTAAGCTAGATGCGAATTCCTCAGCGTTGGCTCTGACGAGGGGCCCACTGACTGGAATTTTTTTGTCCCTTGCTTGCTTAAACCACTTCACTACACATTCATCCACGTCAGGATTTTCTGGTCCTCGCGCTCTTTTCCTATCTTTGTCGCTGGCTTTACACACACTATTCAAAATCTTCTCTTTATTTTTTAGATACGTTGACAGCGTATTTGGCGGTATCCCGAATTCCTTGGCAATTTCAGATTTCTTTTTTTGTCCCTTTTCCACTTCCCGTATAACGGCAACTTTTTCGGCAAATGTCAATGATTTGTATTGGGTCCGTGTTGGTTTTGAAAGGGCCATGATGAACACACAACACAACAAAACTGCACAATAAGCGTCACTAAAACACACCAGTCTGTATATACAGTACTGTATAAAGAAAGGAACGGTCTCTCACTACAGGACACAGCTCGCACAGTAGAAACTCAAAAAGACTTAATACTTCCACGAATGCAGGCAGACTGAACTGAAAGCAACAGTGAGGGTGGCTGACTGACGAGGCGTGGAACAAGGGACAATGGCGGACGGTACCGTTACACGAGCCAGTCATGTGTCATCGCCAGATACTGACGGCAATTCCACGAATTTGACACAAAAGACAAGCGTTGTTCACAAAGGGCGATGCCTGCTTGTCTGTTTCCAGTCGTGTCTCTATTGTTACATGGTCTAGCCCATACAGCAGGCGATTTTTTGTAGTTAGAGCAAAATTTTTATTTCGAATTAACCAAAAAAAGTTCGAATTACAGACGATGTTTTTGCATGGTTTTACATAGGATATTCAAGGGACCACGGTAAAAGTTCGAATTATCCACGAATTCGAATTATGCACGTTCGAATTAGCCAAGTTCTACTGTATTATAGAAATGTGACATAACAATGATTTTTTTATAACTTACATGAATTAATTATATGAATCTTTTAAACTCTTAAATTTACCCATTCAATATACATTTTTAGAATAACCTACGATTCAAACATATTATTCATTCCAACAATGAAAACTGCTGAGTATATTTATTTGTTTAATTATACAGAAATGTGTTTTCTTAACAGAACACTTTCAACACCATGCCTGTATATAATATTGGCAATGCTAAATGCCTAAGAGGACCAAACGTCATACGGAAGCTTGGTTTTCATGTGTTGAAACAAACTGACCTGTATGCTGTCCAATCAAAGTCTGTAGCATGAGATTAATTCATTCATTACATAGCCTGCTATTACATAATTTAGTTTTATATTTTACCAGTAGATGTCTCCTACAAACCACTGAAGTGATCAGTGTTCAGGTAAAGGTTGCTTGTTCTAGCAAATTAATATGAAAATTTAATATTATTTCCTACAATATTACCGTATTGTTCCGAATACAAGCTGCACTTTTTCTCCTAAAAACATGGTCGCTAATTTGGCCTGCGGCTTGCATTCGCGCGCTAACAAAATTCGAAGTTATATGTGACTTCCGGAGGGACGAACGCTTTTGGTATCTATGAGCTGTTTACCGCCTAAGCAACACCAGTTTGCCTGGCTGTTGTTAACTCTGGCATTACGATTTATAACTGCAACCGTACGTTTTAACAGGAAAATGAACAAAGAATAGGAAAAAAGTGTACGTGCATGCGCACGCGCGCGTGATTGCACCCTTCTGTAGGCGGCAAGACAAAGGACGAGTAGAGGGGGTATGAGTAACATGTTTCTAAATACCGGGTAAACTGCCAGTGTGGTCTTCTGTTGTAACAGTGACAACATCGCTTATCTGTACTTTGTTTTCATTCGGCGTTTTTGTAGTGTGTTTGCGGTATGAGTGATATTGTGGAGACTAAAGGCACGCAGTCAAATCAAATTCAAAAAAATAAACGTAATACGTACGAAGGGAATTACAAATTAATTGTGAAACAAATTGCAAAAAAAAACATGCAATCTCAAAACCGCAAGAAAATTCGATATTGAAGAATCCTGTATTCGACGATGGAGAAAACAGAAGGAACGGCTTTTAAATGCAAATACTGCGCGACGAGCATTCACGGGACCTCAAGTTGGGCGTTTTGTAGCAGTAGAGTCCAGCGTCTGTGAATACGTACGGCTTTTAAGAAGGCAAGGATTCCCTGTCACTAGACATGTTTTAAAATTAAAAGCTTTAGAAATTGCAGAAGAATTAAAAGTCTCTGGTTTCAAAGATCGAGTGGATAACACGAATGATGCAGCGAAATGGATTTGCGCTTAAACGACGTACATCACTCACGCAAAAACTACTGAGTGACTACGAAGAAAAACTCCTTCAGTATCAGCGGTTTGTCATTAATTTATGCAAGAAGCATAATTATTCACTTGAACACATGTGAAATCCGATGAAACGCCCGTATTTTTTGACATGACCTCTAACTTTACGGCGGACCAAAAGGGAAACAAATCTGTAACAGTAAAGACTGCGGGAAATGAAAAATTACATGTCACTTTAATGCTTGCTGGATTAGCCGATGGACGAAAGCTTCCATCTTACATAATATTAAAACGGAAAACCATGTCAAAAGAGAAGTTACCATCGGGTGTAATTTTTCGCTTTCACGAAAAAGGTTGGATGACAAATGATCTTATGGTAGATTGGTTAAAATGTGTATGGAATAAACGGCCCGGAGCATTATTAAAACGACGTGGTTTGTTAGTGCTAGATTCATTTCGTGGTCACACTACGGATGAAGTAAAAAAGCTTCTTTACGAAGAAATTACACTGATGTTGCCGTTATTGCTGGAGGAATGACAAGTCAGTTGCAGGTGATGGATTTTGTAGTAAGTAAACATTTTAAAGATAACCTGTGGTGTTTATATAATAATTGGTTGGTGGCAAGAAATCATCCTTTGACTCCTACAGGAAAAATAAAAAAACCATCCGTAACAGAACTCGGCAACTGGATCAAGAGTACGTGGGAAAGCATCCCACCAGAATTCATAATTCGTGGTTTCAAAAACTGGTGCATATCGAACTGCATGGATGGAATGGAAGACGATGTCATTTATGAAGAGGACGAAGCGACCATCTGAGGGAAAAGTGACAGTGAAATTAATTGAAGACAGTAGCAGTGACAGTAATTAAGTATGGGAATATTTTAAAGTATACAAAATATAAACTAATGAACACTACTGTACACTGTAGGCTACTACTGTACACTACTATAAAATAACTTAACAATAAAAAAAGTATAATTTTTATAAACTGTTAATAAATAATAATAATTATGTAAATGTAGTTTTACGTGCTATTTCTTTCTTCATTTTTTTTAAATTCTTTTATTCAAACAGTGATATTACACGTTTTGCAAATTTTTAACCTTTAACCTACAGTAATTTTGGGGGTGCGGCTTGTATTCGGAACAATACGGTATATATCTTTATAAATGATTTAAGCCTGTGAAGAAGTGGACCCATGTCACCACATTTATTGCTTAAACTAGAGAAATCAGTCCTCCGAGAAGCCTGCGACTTGTCTTGTCTATAAAACAGTTGTCCCCGTTTCTCAGCAACGGACTGGGTTGATTTGTCCCAGATTTTAAATATTTAAAAACTGAGTTTTTGTTTTATGATGAGGATATAAATACAATAAAAGGAAAAAAATATTCACAAAACGGTAGATTTCTTTTTTCAATTGTGAGGATAAGAAACAGTGGACTCTGAGCTTCAAAAACCTTGTACCTGTTTATTATTTGTGACACCATCTAACGCTTTCAATATATGAAAAATATTCTTGTAAATCAAAATTCAGTGGTCTAAGCAACAAAAACAAGCTAGACGATAAAAACAGACAAATAATTGGTTGGAAATCTTCAAGATTATATTTAAAAATAAAGCAAATTCTAAAAAACTCTGGTACACTGAAAAGTACAAGTGTTTGAAGTCATCAACCTCAAAATCTCATTAATATTATGTGGATGTGTCTAATAATAAATTTCATAACAATAAAATAACAATAATGTCTTTTATATTACTTTAATAGCTCTAATAAAATAATCTGTGTAAAACATAATTCCAAATAAAATGTTCTTTATAGAAAAATCATTCTTAAAATCTCCTGGATTTTGGGTCAGACTACTTACACCAGAGAAAAATGACCAGTCAAAATGAAGTACATTAAATTATATATTGTTACGACGGTCTAACTGATCGTTGTATGGTACAGTGGAAAACAAAATACAAGACACCAATCAAGTCACTTATCACCAGCTTTAATTATCACAATTAACAGTTTGTAATCAATGTATTTCACTTGGAAGTGGTGTTGGTCAGGGTTTGTTGAATGATTGCTCTTATTTTGTTGCCTAAAGTCCAATTCTTTCAGGATTCGGATTAGGCTGGTTCCATCAATCGAGTTGTAGGCATTTTTGAAGTCAACAAGGGTCTTCATTTATTGTATTCATTTACTTTGTTATATATTAAACTTATAACAACTAATTTCCACTTATTAAGAGGAAAATAACATTCCCACACATTGTCAGAAAAAGTTTATTAGAATTTCAATACAGGCCTCCAGTTCATTAACTTGATCGGAATGCCTCCACGACCAGATCTATTATTTTTCATTACTCTCAATATATATTTGACATATCTCCTATAGTTATACTTTCAAAACCCAAAAGAGATGTATATTGTAGCATGACAGATTATCCACTTAAGAACGAATAAAATATGATCATAAATAAATAACTATCAAAGAAAAATCCAAATGAAAACAAATAAGCATCACAATAAAATACTAACATAACTTGAAAAAGTAAAAAAAAAAAAAAACCACTATGCAACAAAAACGTGTAAAGAAAAATAAACCCCAAAAAACTAAAATAAATTAAGGAAAATACCCAGGTAGGATAGGAGTAAGTAAGGAAGATACCCAGAACAAACCAACGTGCATAATAAATATATGGTAATGAAGAAACCAAGAATAAGTAAGAAGATACCCAGAACAAACCAACGTGCATAATAAATATATGGAAAATGAAGAAACCAAGAATGAATAAAGAAGATACCCAGAACAAACCAAAATACTTAATAAACAGGAACGAGTTTGAAGATACAAGATAGTACGAGGAGAAGACTACCACAAATACCCAAAAGAGACCCAGTAAGGAGAAAACCAAAACCCCAAGGGAAATTAAATGTCACAAAATGAAAGTATAATACCCAAAAACAGAAATAATGTAAAACAAATGTAAACAAAAGTGTTTAGAGTGATAAGTAAAAATGCACCCAGGAAAGTTATTGTATAATGAATAAAAACAAATCTTAAGAGTCCTCCATAAATAAATATCTTGATAATATAAAACTGATCAGTGATAGTATCAAGAATTAACAGGAGACAAGTGCAAGTATAATATTATAGTAAATAAACTTCAAGAAAGTGCATTAAATGCTTACACTTAATAAAAGTGTACCTAAACAACTTTAAGGTTTTAATTTAACTTCATGAATACTATTTAATAAAATGGTATTATGAAGGGCAAAGACTAATGTTTCTAATAAAGTGCCACTCTTTATCTAATAACATTCAATGAAATGAGTAAGATAAATAGAGAGCAGGTGGTGAATAAGTAAAGTGACAAGGGATACATCCCTAAAATAAACTAAAAACAGATAAGACTGCACACCAGTAATTTTAGGAAAGGTTAAAAATGAAGAAACAAATGTGTTATGTTTCTAGGTAATAAATGAACTCTATACCTAAATGTGGAATTAGAGAGTAATGTTCCAATATACTAAAATGTTCATTATGTTTAATAGTTTTAATCAAGAATGCCATGTCTGAGTGTGGATACCATTCTTTTATTATAAAATGTTTATTATAAGTTACTAGGATTAATCAAGACTAAAGGGTCTGAGATTAAATACCACTTTTTAATGTCAAATAATTGTTATGAATTAATAGTTTAAATTCACTACTAAATGTTCTTGTAGTAAAGTAAGGCATTGTTAATCAACATTGTATTAGAATAGAAGGTCAGAAAGGGTATAAACAAGCTGTATTATTAAAAAACTTTGTACGTAAAACCAGATAAAATCTAGGCCAAATGGTAAAAATCAACTACATTATAACTGAAGAATCAAGTACAGTAAACTAGTTAAACTGACGAAATTTATGTAAGGTAAATCAGTCACAGAATAATATAATGTAAATTATACTTTATAAAGATATTGTAAAAAGATAGGAAGAATTATTGTTAAAATTGCAAATGTAATAACTGAATTTTCAGAGTGGGGCGTTATAAATTAATGAATAATATTTAAAGGGATAACCAATTAATAAAATTACAAGAAATTACGGAAAGCTAAACATATCAATCTGAGATTTAGTACAATCATAAATATAACATGTAAAATGGCAAACATTTGGAAAGAACAGGAAGTAAAAAATAAAAGCCTACTTTTTCAAAATGAAAGAAATATAGCATTTTAGATAAAAAACTTTGTAAAACTATCTTATTTGGTATCAAATCAAACAGAATGAACTAAAGAAAGAGATTATGTATTTAGTATTTCATAAAATTAAATAATAGCAAAAATACATTCAGTGATATAATATAAATTTTCCGAATGTAGCGGAAGCCAAACAGATTTTAAAACAATGTATTACTAATATTAAATTGGCTAAGACATTCAGAGATGAAGGAAATGAGAAAAGTTAATTATTGGACCTTGTCGAGAACACTTGAACGCGATTTGTGCTAATATTAACCTATATAGTAGACAAATATGGCCATAGGTCCGTAAGCCTAGTCTAACGGGAAAAATAGTAAAGTACTAAATTTTGAACTTAAAACTAAACTCAGTGAGAACATTTAATAACTCAATTAAAATAAAGTAATACAGAACAGTAAACGAGTGGAATAATAACTTAAACCTACACAATAAATAATTCTTAATAACGAGACGTGAAGTGCCAGTTTCGACCTTATTGAACAAAGTAAATTAAACATTATCACACATATTTAATCGAAGTGAATCACAAGACACTGAACCAGAACCATTCTACTAACACCAGAAGGAATAAGCACAACTGCGGAGACGAGGAAACATTGAAAAGGCACCATTTATTGGAAGAATTTTTCATCGACCGTCTACGGTTTAACATATGCAGTCCAGGAGCTGCCATCTTTCTTCCCACAATCCTAAGCGAGCTTTACCAACGTAACCACACAGACTTCACTGGTTCGAATTTTTATCTTTAATAAACATTATATATTAATTAATAACTTGTCATTTTTAATTCTTAAGCCTTTTACTTGTAAGTGTTATACTTTCCTGACCTTACCCTTCTCTGACTATATATAAAATAACCGTTCAAAGAACCAAATAATTAATAAAAAATACAAATGTAAAAAATTAATCGACAAGCCCTGAGAACGAGTCGATACTCCTGTTGATAATCGATTAACAATCGAGACTGTATATAATTGTTAATAAATCTATATTTTCTGCAATTTGGTTTAAATTTATTTATAAATTTAATAACTAGAATAAAAACCAAAGATAAATTGAGATCACGGACTATCCGAAAGGCGGCCTTTACAAAAGAAGAAGGAGAATACTCAAAGAAGAAGAAGAACCGTCTATCGATTAGTGCTGGAGATAATCCAATTAACGTGGAAGTTAATTATAAAACCTCAAATTAATACAATTAACAGAACCAGAATTAAAAGAGCAGAATTTTTACACTAATTCATTACGAAATTTATTTCCTAATTACAAACAACAAAACCAATTGAACAATATTTTTTCAAAAAACACCAAAAATTTTTATTATTGGTAAACACACATTTTTATTTGTAACCAAATTTTATTTTGTTACAATATACATGCTATTAACAAAACACAAAGTGACAGCCTCCCACATACCTAAACATCTGCTTCACAGGGTCAACTGGAAGCTATAAAATCTGTTTTTTTTTGCAATTAGTTATGATGGGTGTTGTGAACAATCAAGACAGAATAATAAATGTCACTAAGCTCACTTTTTAAGAAGCCTTGCTAAGCAGCTAATTGGACAAGGAGGAATGGAGCTGCAAAGTGAACAGAACAACTCCAGTAATTCATCAATTAACTGTCTGTCAGCTTGGCATTTTCTAGAAAAAAATCCAGCAAAAAAAAATCTAATCCAATGCGAAGTGTGTAAACACAAAAGGAAAAGCTGATGAAAAGAAAACCAGAAGGGAAACATGGTACTACTAATGTGCACAAGTGCGCGGGTGCTTGCCCGCTCAGATAATTCGTCACATACTAGGCTAGCTGGTCAGTTAGCGTGAATGTACTATACATAGTGTTAACTAATTACTGTGTCACGTGGTTCCCTTTTGCGCCTATCACAAACAAGCTGGTGCACACGAAAAGGCTTTGGCCATCTTGAAGGCGTCGTTTTTGGCGTCTGTCTTCTTATAGCTGCGGCTTCGGCCGGTTCAGCATCAAGGCTCGCGAGCCGAAAAGTTATCAAAAGTATAAAAATATAATGTAAACGAGGAACTAAAGCGATCTAAAACAGTGTAAACTCAACTAAATTCAGTGGTAACAAAACTGAACAGTGCGAGAGTAATTCGGACAACTAGTGACCAAAAAATTGTGGAGATCAACAAGTGACCTGCAGGGACGCCGATAAGACGTAACCGTATACCAAATAAATTAATTATGAGAATTTAAAATCAAAAAGCGCTTAATTAAATGGGGTATGTGTATGAATGAGAGAATGAGTAAAATGCTGGGTTGCCTTCCTATAATTTAATTAAAAATTGTTTTACGTTAA